>CM029277.1:19032280-19486399 GCA_016920895.1 Vaccinium myrtillus
GACGACGATCATCGAGCGATTTCTGCGAAGGAAGAAGAAGGATCGAAGAAGAAGAACTCCATCTACCACACCCGCGACCTTTGTTGTTCGTCCGCTTACACGACGACCCACGATCTTTGCGCAAACTCGAACCCACAGATCTCGTCACCAGCACACTCAAGGTATCAAACGCCTTCAATTCTCTACGTCTGGGTCGATTGCTTTATAAATTTAGGGTTTGTCAGTTTGTTTGAAAAGTGTTTGAAGTTAGGGTTTCAAATTTGTATAAAGTTAGGTTTTCAATAGTGTTCTGTATAAAATTAGGGTTTCAAAAGACATCTTATTGGTTGAATTAATTAATACCCAACCAGAAAAATATATTGTTATTAGTAACTTCATTTTGTGTTGTTGACATTATTGTCGACCATTGATTTAATATTTTCTGAGTTTAATCAATAGTGTTCTGTATGTTGTTGACACTACTAATATAATACCCATAGAAAGTCGGAGGCATGCTCAAATCTTGAGTCAAAGCCCTTGCTTCATTGACCCTATGATCAATCCAGCCCTGCCCTTGGACAAATTTTTTCACGACTTTTTGGTGTTTTTGAGCAATCCAGAAGACCAAATATTTAGGCTACAAACGAAACAACTTTTTTTTTTTTTTGGTGGGTACACCAGAAAAATAAAATCAAAGAGGGGAATGATTACGTCTGGCTGGATAATGTGCGACACCATTTTGTACAAAAAATGGTTTTTTCCCAAATTAGTGAGTTTGTTTGCAACTTTGTAGTTGTCTTCCAGCAATGGCCATAAGAGTTTTGCATTCTTTAATCAACACTAGGCGGGGCGAGTGATCGGGATGGACTTCATTGATCAAAGCAATGGCAGCAGTTCAATCAGACTCACGGGTGATTTGGCAAAAAGAAAAAAAATGGTTTTTTGGTTTTTTTGTTTCGTCTTTATTTAATTTTTTTAGTTCTATAGAAGAAGGTCTTAAGTGGAGCACAAGTCCATTAACTTAAATTTGAATTAGTGGATACATAGCTACATATATGTCCATTTTTTAAAAGGGTCCTAAGTGGAGCACAAGTCCATTAACGAACATTGAATTAGTGGATACATAGCTACATATATGTCCATTTTTTAAAAGGGCAGTTTAATGACATTTGAAGTATTGTTTATGCTCAGCTATTCTGTTATTGTGTTGTCTTTTGCTTTGTAGGATGGAGTCGTTGGACGATATACAACTATGGACTGTTGATTCTGCCCAAATAGTACACATTCCTCAAGTAAAAAGGGAGTTGAGACCTAAAGTTAAGCAACACTTTGAAAGTTTGGACGCCGCTCACGAGTTTTACAACAACTATTCTAGAGCAAGTAAGTATGTTCAATTGTTAATTTCTAAACAGGTACTGATGAATTAGTATGTTCAATTGTTAATTTCTGAAAATGAAATCGCTTAAGTGTTTAAATTTTAATTGTCATAATTATTTTTCATAGGTTATCGCAAGATGATATGTTGAATGACGAGGATCTTAATGAGGATGAGGACGAGGATGAGGATGACGACATGGAATATGATTCTGGAAGTGGGAATTGAAATCCGTAAGTGGAACTATTATTAGTTTGTTACTCTTATTATGACTCTGCACTTATCTGTTTGCTTGTTATATTATGATAGAATTTTTATTGTTTCTGTTTTCATTGTTCTGTCATGAAGGATTTTCTGCAGCTGGACATCTGTGGTGGGGAGAGCAAGGCCTTTTTGATGTAGTTATGACGGTGGACTGAAGCAACTGATTTGGTTTTAATCTGGATTAGCACAGACAACTCTGAATTGAACCTGAATTTGTTGTAATGATTGACTGAGACTAAACTTTGAATTGAATCCTTTTTATTGTGAACTTGTATTGTGGACTGCCAAACTTGGGCAGAGCTGCTGCATTTCGTAGATTAAACTGCTGCATTTGAGTTCGATCTTCTGGTGCAGAAACTGTAGCACATGGGTCCCTAGGTCAGTGTGATTTTCTTGTACGACCTTTATGTCCAATAACATTTATCTTAATCTTTCTACGTTATTGAATGCTCGAAGTGCTGCGGTTAAAAATGCTGCAATTTTGTTTCTTAATCTCAATTTTGTTAGCAATTTTGTTTTGTTTGGTTGAGTTTGTTTTCATGCCTTTTGAAGCTGTACCGGTATTGGTACCCACTATGATTGTTATACGGCTTGTATGTGAATACTTATCTTTGATTGAAGTTTTTTGGCATTTTGCAAAAGTTGGAGCACCAGCCACCCGTCCCCTTTCATATGGCAAACAAGTGGGAAGTCAAAAGTCTCTCTCGTAATTGGAATTAGAATTGGCTTTTGTAATTGGTATTGGTACTGTAATTGGATTTTTTTCAGTCGCTGTTGGTATTACTTGGAAAGTATGGATTTCTGGTTTTGTGAGTTTGTGTATGTATTACTTGTACAATTGGAAGAACAGTGGCAATCAGTTAGCATTGCCTTAGTTTTATTGCTATTATTGTATTTTGTCAATGATTAAATTTCTGAAGACCGCCGGTGCTGTTGAGGCATTGTTCCATGTTGTGGGCATAATCTGGAAATTTAAGGTGTGGGGAGGTTCGGCTTGATATACTTTTGTAGTTCTATTTTTTGCATTTTCTGAATATTTGGCTATTAGCATTGAAGTACAATGCTAGAATGGAGAGCTTGTTTCCCACAGCATATTCATGCTCACCTGAAAGGGTCTTTTTTTTTTATTCTTAGATTGTTAACAAATATCGCGAGGGAACTCATGCTTATCAATCATCTTATGAATATTATTGCCTTCCTTCTCGTGGTATACGGTCTAATAGAAGCCCAAAAACAATCTCGTGGTATATTTGTCCACCAGAAGATCAAACTCAACCTGTTGTTCTGTTTTGAAAATCCGTGAGCAGTTTTCTACAGTACGAAGTTCTGCCTCTGTTTGGTTCATATGTATACAAAAACTGGGCAGCAAGAACTACTTTACTGGGCTGCAAACTTTAAGTCAGCATTGCAATTTTGGTTCAAGTAATGAAAACCAACATCAGGAAAACACTTACAATTCTGTAACTACTCTATAGTCACCTAGAGTTGAGCATGTGACTCCAGACCATGGTGGTAAATCACCATCTCCACAAGCGTCATCTCCAACCCAAGAATAGACCACCCTCCATCCCAGAGAAGCCTTAATTTTATTCAAGGCTTTCACTACAATAATAAATTCCAAACAGGAATTTAGACATTAATTCAGATGGTTAAAAGGTTGTGAGGCTCATATTTACAGAAACAAAATTTATCCAGCCCAATAAATCTTATTTAATTACCAGATACAAGGTTTAATAAAGGATTCAATTGGAATCACCTTATGAACAAGTCATGGCCAACATGTGCAATAGCAGTTGAACAAAGGTAGAAGATAGTTATTCAAAAACAGAAGTCGAAAGACATCAAAATGAAGCTTATCAAAACACATTTGTCTCCAAATCTTTTTGGTTTTGTAAAACAAGCCAGTGTAGCTTCCTAGATAAAAAAAAAGAAAATTATAGTTTTATTACATTGTCCTTGTTTTTTTACACAAGTTTAGAAAATTATCAAGTCCTCGCTCGTTGAGGCCACGTTCGAACCATCATTCGGTCTTTACCCTTAGGCCGAACGCAATCGTTTTATTCCAAGTCAGATCAAGGCATTCACGTCTATACACAAATTGGATTGCAATCCAACTCTTGACATAACCAAAACAGAAACAACAAAACCAAGAGTATGAATCATGAATAAATAGTATTTGCTGGGGAAGAAATCGACACCGATAGGCTACTGACTACATGTACTTATTTCTCATGCTCCTCTCGTCAAAAACAGAAACAACAAAACCAAGAGATGAATCATGAATAAATAGTCTTTGCTGGGAAAGAAATCGATTACAGGAAGAAATCAATTTGGTTCGGTCGGTTTTTGGACAGCCGTTCGGTTTTTGGGAAGAAATCATACATAAATAGTCTTTGTTGGGGAACAAAACCAAGAGATGAATCATGCATAACACTAGCTTAGGGCAGGGTAAAAAGATCCACCTGGACCAGTGAACCTCTAGCGCGCCCAAACTCAGAAAATCCAGCGCAAACACATTGTTATGATAGTAATCTATATCCGATGGTTATTTAAGAAAACACTTCCCTGATTCCAAGAACTTGCATTCTCATTGAATATTCACCAACTTATCGCGCAACAATACCCTAACTCACAAATCGAACCCTAACTCGAACTCTAATCGCATCAACAAGATACGGGTTAGGGTTTGTTCGAATTGAATGGGTTAGGGTTTTTCAAACCCGTAAGGTTATTCTACGCCTACATCGATGAATGAGAGAGAAGAGAAGGAGAGATACCTTCGTTTGTTCGTCGTCGTCGTCGTCGTCCTAGAGAGGAGAAGGTTATTCTGGTGGTCGTAGCCCATCGATCGAACAGCGTGGGTCGCGGTTTCTTCTTCTCCTTCTCCTTCTTCTTCTTCGTTCGTCGTTGTCGTCTCTCTTCTCTCTGATCGCTTTCTCTCTCTTCTCTCCAGATGAGCGTGAAAATGAGAGGAACAGAAAAATTGGGGGGTTTTGTTTAAGAGCCCTTGACCCTTTAAGGGTTCATGTCCAATGAAGGGGGGTCAATTTAAGTGTACTCGAGCCTGGGCCGTTGGATTGAATCCAACGGCTGAGATTTAGAGGACCGGATACTGTTCATATACGGGGGTCCTGACTAGAAGCGGATGGTATACATATATATATATATATATATATAAAATTTATGTTTTAAATATTTCACGGTCCGGTTCGGTTTATCCACGGTCCTTTTATGAAAATCCATGGACCGAACCACGAAGCACGGTTTTCTAATTTTTCAATCCATGTCCGGACCATTAATCCACGGGCCCAATCCAAAACCTACGGTCCGGTTCGGTTCGGTCCGGATTCGCGGTTCGCGGGTTTTTTTTTACAGCCCTACTCAAAACAGGAGTTGATAACCCATTAGATTTTTAAGTGTGAGATGAGTGGTATTGCATGGGGGTTAAAGGAAGGCTTTGGGAGGGTGTGTGAGGCTGTGATTGGCTGGAGCACAATAGGTGATATATTTGGTTAAACACAAATTGACTAGGAAATGTGATGTGCTGATTTGTGAGTTGATAGGCTCGGTTAGGTTAGGACTATAGTTTGGGTCATCGGTTAGGAAGTAATCAATTCGGTTAATGAGGAACTAAATGGAATTTGGAACTAACAGGATACACATATTTATTTCAGTAAACAAAATGTAGTCATTAAAAGAATTTGAATGATTTAATAAAATTGATTTTTTTTTTTTAAATATCGGACCGTTACATGGGGGAATCTCTTAGTAAAGTAATTTTACAGAGTTGAGATAGTAGCTAACAATAACATTTATTTATTTTTTTGCTCCATTCATCCTGTATTTGGGTTCAACTTTTATCATTTTATTAGCATATACATAGGCGGCTCTACATAGTGTTATGGGTGGTCACTTGAACACCCTAAAAAAAAAATTGTTTAGAATACATGTAAGTTTTTGTAGTTTTATTTAAGTTTTGTACTTTTTGAACACCCAAGCTATAAATATGTGAACATCGTATGCATAAATATTTGAACACTAACCCAAAAAAATTGAACAACTAGTCCAAAAAAATCATCCCATAAGCCAATCCAATGTAGAGAACTCAATTAAAAGTCATAAAAAGCTCCAGAGCTTCCCATAAATTGTCAATTGAACAACTTAAACTTTTTTACATTTTTTATTACATGTAATAATTTTATCTCGAGTTTGTTTGTACAGTTATTCATATACTATGAACATCCATCAATTCAGGAAATTCACAATTGAATACCTTAGCTCAAAACAAAGTACATACTCTTAAAAAAAAAAAGAGCAAAAAGTATCTATTGGTATCGATTTTGTGCCCTGACTTTTCTCTAAACAACAATCAACTCTATATATCCAAAAAATAGGAGTATATGTAAAAAACAATGGTGTGAACCTATTCGCCAAATAATTTCCTACAATATAAACTAATGTGTTTATGTGCCAGCTAAATTTTGTTTGTCCTAAAAAAATAGAGTTCGCCGAGAACATGCAATTGTGACATATATCTCACACATTCTTGTGTTATTTGGTCTTATTATTCAAATTAATAGTACAATATGGCTAGTTAATAAAGCTAGTAGAGTTAAAGTTAATTTTTTAACACCTTGTTCAAAATTTCTGGAGCCGCCACTCATCATATAAAACACTTAATTTTGAAGATTAGTCACATGGATGCTCTAACGACCAAGAGTCGTGAATAATACTGTATAAATTAGTAACAAATTTACACGTGAGAGCTATCTATCGAAGGGGATAGTGTTTGATACATGAAAGGAAAACAATGAAAAGGCACATGAAAGTGCATCCGACGGGTGAGACTCATCCAGTACACTGTTTAAATAGTGTACTAGATAAATTTCACCCGTCAAATTCACTTTCATGTGCTTTGTATTGTATCAACCCTCCTATCGAAGTTAGGTGGGGCCAAATAAATCGATTTGTCTGCATGCAGCTGGTTGAAAGAAAACAAATGGTGTTGGATTTTGCTTCAGAGTTTAGACACGATCAAAGAATGCATGCATTTTCTGCATAGCATTCATAAAGTACCACTAGGCCACGTTTGGACAGAGGTAAAGAGGATAGAAACGGCCGGGGTTGGAAGATATGTAGCTAGCGGCCAGAAGCTTTTGAATCAAAATGAAATGAAGAGGCAACACATATCATGATTACGTGTCGTAATTCCTGTACTTGTTCTCCCAAGTGTCCCCTAACACTTCCAAATTTCAAAATTATATTAAGCCCATCTTCAGAGACCATCTTCCTCCCTGGCTAAACCTTATCCTTCCGGCCCGGCCCCCACCATATATCTACCCACAGACCTCCTCTTCCCTATTTCTTTCACTTGCTGCTGTCTAACATCTCTTGATTGCTTCACAAAAAAGAAAAAGAAACCAACTTAAGATTTAGCAGGCAGCTGCAGCTTCTATTTTCTACCGGCCGGCCGATACAAAAATATATTCGCTCGCAGCAGGAATAATAGACAAGTACAATTCATCTACTACAGTACTATTAATTGTTGAGAGAGTAAACTAGATCAGTTGGTTTGCTAATCCTGAGATCTACTGGGAGCCATGCAGCCACGGAGATACCATTTCGGGAGGGCAGAAGACGCCACCCACCCAGATTCCCTGCGAGCCGCCTTGTCCGAGTTCCTTTCCACTTTTATCTTTGTATTTGCTGGCGAAGGCTCCATCCTCGCTCTCGGTAAAACTACTTTACACTCACTCTATGCACAACATCGATCGATCAAGAAAAATGAGTAATATTGATTTGTGATTTAAACATGTCATTATTTAGGTAGAATCTACGTTATATTTAATCTTCCTTCTAAATATGGTGGGGGTTTTACCATCGCTGGTTAATTTTGTGTCCCCTCTAGCTAGCCGTGTTTTGAGCACACGCATGCATGTTATCTTCATCATTAATTATATGGTTAAATTTGCAGATAAGATGTACAGGGATAGAGCTCTAGGGGCATCATCTCTGCTGGTGATTGCCCTAGCTCACGGCTTGGCCCTTTTTGCAGCGGTGGCATCCAGCATGAACATCTCGGGCGGACATGTCAACCCTGCTGTCACCTTCGGGGCCTTGGTGGGAGGGAGGATCACCCTCCTCCGGGCCCTCTTCTATTGGGTCGCTCAGCTTTTGGGCGCTGTTTTCGCCTCTCTCATCCTCAAGCTTGCCACTGATGGCATGGTATGTAAAAGAAACTAATTAGTTTGATCCATAATTAATTTGTTGACAGAAAGATCCTTGAAAATTAGGAGTATCTCACATGCATGTATATTAGGAAAATTCTAACTTGGGCGGACAATAAGAGTGCATTTTATGCACTCTCACCGGCCAAAGAACATTCTTATCAGCCCATCAAGTTGACAATAGGAGGACTGTATCTATTATCCAAAATTAAATTTCCTAAAAAATTGTGTCATTTTTTATCAATCTTCCTCTTGTCTCTGTTTGTCGGATTGAGTACGTAATTGGTTTTGAGTACGCGCAGAGACCAGTTGGGTTTGCCGTGGCAAGTGGAGTTGGAGAGCTGAATGCATTGGTGATGGAGATAGTGCTGACATTTGGGCTGGTGTACACAGTGTATGCGACTGCTATAGACCCAAAGAGGGGAAGCTTGGGGACAATTGCACCTCTGGCCATTGCCTTCATTGTTGGAGCAAATATCCTGGTGGGAGGGCCTTTTGATGGAGCTTCCATGAACCCAGCAAGGGCCTTCGGGCCTGCCCTCGTGGGCTGGAGGTGGAGGAATCACTGGATCTACTGGGTTGGTCCTTTCGTCGGAGCGGGAATTGCGGGCCTCCTCTATGAGTTTGCCGTCCTACAACCCGATCAGACCCCACACCACCCTCACCACCACCAACCTTTGGCTCCAGAAGATTACTAAATAAATAAGAAATCATCATCGTCCATCATCATCATCTTCATCATATCCTGGTCCTCAGCACCATTACCATCATCATCATCAGCCGTTGATAAGAAGATACAAAAGTTTTTTCCTGTGCTTTTTGTTTTGTTTTGCTTTCTATATCCCTTTTTTGTGTGTCTGTGTTTGTGGTGTTTTTGTGGGTCTCCATGTTTGTCCTTTTCGAGATATATATGTATTTAAGACTTCGATAATAAAGTGTCATTGTATGACACTTTTAAATGATAAATAAAATCATTTTCCTTTTGCTTTAGTATTGCATTAGTAGAATACATTTGAGAAAACAATATGAGTGTCATTATAAATTTTGAGGGAATTTTGGATTTACACCACCGATATAAATAATACTCCCCATTTGAGAGAACAATATGAAGTGTCATCATTGCATTTGTAGAATGTAACCCCTTCTCTTTATTACATTCCTTCCAAATCTTCGTCTCAACTAATTATTATCTCCAATGAAGGGGATTCTCTTTATTACATTCCTTCCAAATCTTCGTCTCAACTAATTATTATCTCCAATGAAGGGGATGCAAACAAACTGAAACCGTTGAACATACAATAGTAATATGTAACTTTATGCAATATCAAATTGTGTTGATATTAAAGTAAAAGCCTGTGAAAATGTGCAAGTAACTTGATGCTTATGAAATAAGATGTCTATTTTTTAAATAAATTAAAAAAAGACCAACCGAATATACAGTCTATAAGGGACATGCCAAAAGACCAAAAGACAAAAGGAAAAAAGAAAAAAAAAGGGAGAAGTACGTTACTTTTTTGGGACAATCCATCGGGGTGGGATAATAGGAAAGGGATGGCCAAGTACAATCCACCGGGGTGGGATAATAGGAAAGGGATGGCCAATTGGCTACATGGGAATGGATTACCACTAAGGAATAATCTGCCTAATAAAATAGCAGAGACTAAAGACATAAAATGGCAGCTAAAAATAGAAATTAAAGTAGTGTTTCTACACCATCTAAAAAGAGGGGAGGGAGAGGGTAGGGTAGGGGCACAATTACAAACACCGGGCTGGGTTCGGGCCGGGTTTATACTAGATAATAACGAGATTTGTCTAATCCCAAGCCTGGCCCATTAATAATCAGGTTTCATTTAGTATGCCCAAGCCGGGCCCAATCATAATTTTAATTTCTCAAGCCTGTCCGACAAACCCATTTATTTTTCTAAAAACATTACATCACAAACATAAATTAATCAACCATAACGATCACAATCACAATTCACAACAGTAACAATATACTTAAATTCTAAGTTCTCCCAAAAATATTTAAAACAAACCCATATATTAAAGCGCTCTAAAAGATGGAACTCCAAATTGTACAAACTTCTCTCGAGTATCTTTCCTTTAAAATCACACTTCTTCATAGCAGATCTTGTAGAGCACAATAAAATTAGAAGATAAGAAAGTAGTTTAAGGGGGAAAAAAAATTCAAAATTTTCTTACCAAATTGCTATTACTTTAAAGGTATTCTCTACATAAATAGTACCGGAAATTCATCTTCATCAATGTCACTTTCATCAACATAAACAAACTCTAAGTAACTTGGTTCCAGCGATAACATATACATATATACATATAGTACTAAATTTAAAATATTATTAAAATCAGGCCGGGCTGGGCCTTAGAGGAATTTCCCAAACCCAGCCCAATTAGTAAACGGGCTTAAAATCTCAACCCAGTCCGACCCTATGGGCCTAAATATTTTTCCCAAACCCTAAAAAAAACGGGTTGGATGGACTACCGGGCCGGTGTGCACCCCTAGGGTAGGGAAACACTCAAGTGACCGGAAGGTAATCGGGATGTGATTTTGAGCTACCCAGAACAAGCATGAACCGTGAGTGAGCTTTCATCGGAATGAGACGTGTCCCAAGTAACCGAACTGATATTAACAGAGCCGACCCAGGGGTAAGCCCCGCACGCCCACGGGCTTGGGCAACCCCCCAGGCTGGGGCAACAAAAAAAAATTTGTAAGTTACATATAAATTAACAGAAGTTTCAGATAATAGCTCAAATTGCCAACTCTTTATTTTTTTCCCCCCACAAATCTAGAACCACACTCAAATATAAGAACACTCTCATAAATGTATGAGACCATAAAAACTAGTAGTGTTGTATGTGAGTCCCGATTTATATGTGTTTGTATCAATGTATGTGCATTTGAGGAGTTCTAGAATTTTTGTTTTTTCCTTCCCAATCCACAATATTGACCAAAATCACATTATTCAATTACTTTGTTAGAAAATTTTCATTTCAAAAATACAACAATAATGTACAGGTGATACGTTCTTTTTACAATTGATTAAAAAAAATTATCCCAATGGTGAAATTTTTTAAAAAAAAAATCTAGCAAGCTAACACGATTGATTATGTCACGCCCTCGATTTTATAAACATAATTACCAAAAAAAAGTATCCACGTAGGATAGTCAACAAGTCAAACATAAACCGATGAAAAGTCAAAGTCTTCATAAGAAAGTCATGGTTTAATACAATCAACCGATCCAAATCTAGCGATACCTGGTACCCGTACCCAAATACATAACCTAATAGTTTAGAAATGTTGTTACAAGTTCTACAGTCAAAAGATTGAATGAACTAAGAGTTACAATGCCATCTCGGCCAAAAATACTACTATGTCAAGATGAAAGTATAACTCCATCAATAAGTTTTCAAAAGTCATGCATGCACGCATCCCAATGCAACCACGTCATGCTCCTCAACGGGTACCTGAAAATGAAAGGGTGAGCTACAAGCCCAGTAGGAAAGCTCAATCTCTAGCTACTATGATCATGTGAATGATAGATGCACCATGAGAGGAAAGAAGTGTACGAAAAGTGACTAAGGCATGAGACGAGAACATTCATGTGTTAAGGTGTCCACCAAGTATCCAACTACGTGTCATTGCATCCACAAGTGTCCCGTTATGTTTCTTAAGCATCCATTGTGCCCCAATGTCATTCCAAATTCCATCTCACACATTAAAGTCTTAGAAAGTTCATTTGAAGTCCAACATGTTTAAACCAACTCACACACATCCACCTAATTTACTATATCACGGGAATTACGGGGCCCGGCTCCCATAGCTTCTTATCATCGGGAATTTCGGGGCCCGGCTCCCTTAGCTTCTTAACTCAAGTAATGGCCGGATTTCTTGGGCTCCGCGCACCCATGACCAACAAATGTTGGAATTATATAAATGGCCGGATTTCTTGGGCTCCGCGCACCCATGACCAAGAGAACACCGTAAGGTGGCCTTGGGATATAACCAATATCATATTATAAGTCACTTGTACCATCCAAACTCATAACACACACCATTAAGTTCAACCAAAGCCCATAGTTCCATTCCATGGTTGATAATAGTGTTTTACACACAAGTATGCACCCCAAACTCACACCGTGTCCCAACATAAGCGTTGATGTCAAACGGAAGTCAAACAATCGGTACTAGGCTCAATTATGAGTGTACAAGGTGTTGGAGGAAAGCCCAAGGTACCCCAAGATCAAAGGAAGTTCAAACAAGAAAACAAAAAAAAAATTGGGACGAAGGCATCTGGTATCAATACCCGGATGCAGGGGTATTGATACAGATCGGACAGACAGACGAACAGAGCCTGTAACGCCCCCGATAATTCGGAAGCATTAATTAAGATGACTAATAAGGATTAACTTAATAAAAAGAGTTTCCATCAGAGTGCACGTTGGAAAACGTGAAATGCAGCCCATTACAAAATACTTAGTACGGTTTGAGAAATTAATATTACAGATCCAACATTAAAATAAAAGGGGGTGGGTTCTACAGATTAAGGTTTAACTCTGGATTCCACGGCTCCTCCTGAGCTTGTTCTGTCGGAAAAACTCTCGGCTCCGAAATAATCGTCTCCTGCGGTACCAACAGTACCTGCTTGATCACAATCTGACATAATACGTCCGAGTCGCAAAGCAACATCATGGTATTATGCCAGGGTCACACGAAGTGTAACACCGTGAGCGATAAATCACTCAATAGCTACTCTAACCCTCCCAACCCTTGCTTAACATACACGTACAACATATATGATTGAAAAGCAGTAATTAAAGGAATAAACAGGAAATAAATCGTAAAGCAGAAACTAAACACATAGCTGATTTCATTACTAGCCATTAACTTACATGTTCATCTAAGTTCTCAACCTAGAGAACTTTCCTCCCAAATAACCACTAAGGACTATGACCAAACTGTGATTTACTCCCCCCTTGCTTGCCCTTCACTCGGGGGCCCCGACGGAAGGTATAAGTTATGTACTTAATCCAGCCGTCAGCCGCCTCGCAATGATGAATTTCCCAGGGACGAAACTGTACCACTGGGCTACGTATGGCAACTGCCAGGTCCTGTAGGTATATAGCCGAAACTGGTCTATAATACTTCCACCCTTATAACGCCTCAGAATTCAAATGAAGCAAATCACAGAGTGTCACATCCTAGGGTTTCGAAATCATAGCAGACTGCCAAACAATCCTCCGAAACAAATCACTTGACGGAACTGCCATTCAACAACAATCTCGGGGTAACTCCCCATCAATCAATTCCAATTCAATTTTCCATTAACCTCATCGTCTATGTGTTATCCACGTACGATCACCCAACCCGGGAACCTAGTTGTCCATTCTAACATTCAACACGTTTATGGAAAGTGCAATTAATAGTAGAAGCAAAGCGATAACGATATCACAAGGGTCACGACCGAATATCTCAATTCACAAGTTCACGAAATTCAATTAATTGAAAACCAAGGATCTAAACATAATAAATTCAAACTACAGGGACCAAAACATAATTTACTAAACTATTGGGGTCAAAACATAATTTAAAGAAAGTAAGGGTCACCAACGTCATTTTAAGTAAGTACAAGGGTGTCCAACATAATATCACGACTCTAGGGTCCTTAGTGTAATTTACAAACTCTGGGGGCCTTTTTGTAAATAAACATAATACAAGGGCAAAAATGTAATTTTGCCAACGACAAGGGTAAATACGTAAAAATACTTTATTTTAATTAATAAAGTCCTAACTTGTCCTAAAACGCAATTCCTTGATTTTTTTACTAAGTACAAAACTACACATTATGTAATTTACACACACAAGGGCAAAATGGTCATTTTACACCCGAAGGGCATTCTGGTCATTTCGTTAAACTCCTAAATTTCCAGTAGTGACATTTAGTTGATAAAAAGTAGGAACATAAATATCTTTGTAGATTAAGTCACATACTTTATAAAACTACACTTTTAACCCTTAAGTTTAAAACTAAGAACAAGAACAAGGTTAAACATAACATGAACACATTAAATATCACATAACACTTTGAATAAGTCCTAATCATGCTTGAGAAGTTAAACACATGAACCAAAATGAATGTAGGGCTTAATATGCACGAAAAACATGGTTTAGGGTCAAAACCGTCGAAACTAGGAACACAAGGGGCTAAACTGTAATTACAGAATTTAAGTCAAAACTAGAGGGAACATTTTGTACCCGTAGTCCGGACGGGGATGAGGGTGGTCCGGACTATCGTCACCGAAAAACAAAGCGACATGTGTTTTGTTCGGGTTTCGTGAAACCCTTGACTTGGGGCTTTAACCCATCAACTATAAACTACTCCTAGACTATTCTAACTCATTCAAAAGCTTGGAATAGGTTGGGTACGAGTTTCTACCTTTGGTCCGGACGAAAAGCTCGACGGTAAAGTCCGGTGGTATTTCGAGTGGCAATGAAGAACTCCATTGCGAACAGAATCTTTGGGCTGCGATATCGGGTTCAAACCTCGTCCGTTTCTAGTGATTCTTGTGTCTAAAACGAAGCTCTCGAAGTGCTCTACAATGTTGATGAAGAAGTCTAAGCCTAAAACGCACTCCAACAATGAGAAAAATGAAGATTTGTAAAGGTTCAGTGAGCTGCTCGGTTTGAATAGACCAGAAACTTCGGGCCACAATAATGTGGTCATTTCTCAACCGTTTTGAGTGATTCTTGAACCTAAAACGAAGGGCTTGAAGTGATCTACAATATTCGTGAAGGAATCTAAACCCGAAATCCACTTTAACAAGGAGAAAAATGGAGATTTACGGAAGAGCAGAGAGCTGTCTGGAAAATGTGCCCGAGATTTTTACTGAACTTTGGAAGGCTATAACTCACTCAAAACTCAACCGATTTGGATGATTCTTATACCGAAATCGAAGTACTCGACGCCCTCTACAACTTTTGTTTAGAAACTTAAGCCCAAAAACGACTTTACCTACGAGGAAATTGGCCATGAAAATTGATGCGTGTTATGGACGAAAATAAGAAAATGTGGTGGTGATCTCTGTCCTCTTTTTCTGCTGAAAGTGGGAAGGGGAAATGAAGTTATGGAGAGCTTGATATAGACTTGAACCCTTTAGGTAATAGAGTGCATGGGAGGGGGTATTGTTTGTTGGATAGAGGAAAGAATTTTAGGGGTGTGTTGGGTGGCCATTGGCTAGGAAAGAGGGGCAACCCAAAAGTGGGTAAACATATTAGACATGAGGGATGTGATTTGATGTTAATGGTAAACTAATGGTTAATGGGGTGTTGGCTGGGGGGTTGGGGCCAGCATGGGACGCGGCACGCGATGCGGCTCAATGCAGTACCATTTACTCCGAGCAGTATTCGAACTGTCCGGGTTTCGGTCTCAGAAAATTACCAAAATATTCGTGCGAACTTGGAAAATCGTGGGCAACGTCACCGTGTGCTCAGAATCGTTTGGAAAAATCTTGAAAGTAGAACACGCATTACGATGCTCTCGCGAGGTGAGCGTATTTGGTTGACTCGGGTCCCACAACTGTAGTAGTCGTGTTGTGTCATCTGTGTAGCTCGAAATTATCCTCCACAATACGCACATTATTCTGGCCGTTCTCCCGGGCCCACTGGTGACAAGTCGGTTGAAATCATTCTGTGTACCTCGAGCACTAACTCGTCTAAAGGGAAAAAAATAAATAACTAAATAAATAAATAAATAAATAAATAAGAGACCCGCAAGTGGTCAACTAAAGTCAAAATTGGGTAAAATTAAATTAGGAAAATTAATAATTACAAATATCACAAATTTTATTTTTTTGAAAATTTGGGATATTACAGAGCCTGCTGGTATTGATACCCAGATTCGGGGTATTGATACCCAGATTCGGGGTATTGATACAGATCAGCTTCGGACAGATTTTCAATCCAAGGCCAAACTCATCAATCTTTGATCCAATCTCAAATGTTTATGCAAGAATTGGTCCAATACAAGTAAGGGAGGTTAAATCTAACATAAATTTACATTGGGCTCATCAATTTACAAGATTCGATCAAGAATTAATCAAGAACACATACCCAAAAATGGGTTTTTCAACGAATGACCAATAATCTTAAAATTGAACACATGAATGGCATAAATATCATACAAATGAGGATAGGAGGTGGAGATTAGGTTCCCTACCTCAAGGGTTGAGCTTCAAACTTGCGAAAATTGAATTCTTAGATCCCCAAATTGGAAAATCCCGTTTTTGAGCTTCAAGGTGCAAAAAGAGTAAGTTTCGGGCTTCAAATCATGCGTAGAACAATATTCCAAGGTCCATTTGTGAAGGGGTTTGATGGAGAGGGAGATTTGTGAGCTTGGAGTGGCTTTAATGGAGGAGAGGAGAGAGAATGGGGCAGCTGAAAATCAAGAGGGGAAAGGGACTGATTTTTGTGCTCTTTCTCTTTCTCACTTAAACACAAGAATAGCAAATTACACCCACACCCCATGCATTGACTTATGTATAGCAAATCTCGCCCACGTGTCTTATTTTCGCGCGTTGACCCAAGGTTCTTTATGAAATTCAATGCCTCACCTTTCCCCATTTTTATTTTATTTTTTTTTCATAGAGAGACTTTATTTTTCGGGTCCTTACAGATTAGTTTTTCAAACAAATCATAGTTAAATATGAGAATACTTTCTTATTTTCTTCACACAAAAAAAAATACTCTTATATTATTTTTCCGTTTATCTTTTATAATTGTATTCTTTTAGTTTGAATTTTCGTAATTTTGTAATTTTTTAAAAGGTCTCTTGAAGATATAGGGAACCCAATATTAGGAGTTTGATTCGGGCCTAAAAAATAACTCTTGAATTTTTTTGTAAAATATATCATTTAATTTTCTATAACTTAATATTAAGAGGGCAACCAAGCTAGGATTGGCTTGGGCAACCCAAACATTGGGGCCGACACTGCTGATATAACTCCCTGAGATACGTGAAAAACCGCAGCCCAACATGAGAATGGGGTCTTCACAACTATGCCTCTGAGCTATGCCAATGAATAATCAACCTGGGCCTGTTCCCGCCCGCCACCGCCATAACCTAGACCTAACCTATTGCCACCACCGCCATTAAAAAAGATGAAGTAGAAAAAGAAAAAAAAAATGACTTAAACAATCCGCCTTTGCCCAGTCTCCACATATGTTGCCAGATCCAATCTACAACGCCGGGGTCCGACTCCAAAGCTGTCCAACCTAAATCAAGACCACCAACTCCAAAACTAGAAAACCACAGCGAATGAGCGGGAGGATGAAAGACATAGCAGTTGATAGTTGTAATTAAATAATGGTTGTAGAGAGGAATTAATGAATTTGTTGCTACAAAGAAAGTGTCACGCCCTCGATTTTTCAGAGATAAAAGTAGATATTTTTAAATAATAAAAAAAAACAAGCATATGTCTTCCATGAAGTTCACTTTTCACTTGTCTCACGACAATCGCTCCCTGTTCATTCACCAATTAGAATCTAAATGGGCACCCATGCCCCATGGGAAAAACATGATTAAAAATTTAAGTGATTACATTCACCCAAATTTCAATAAAATATAGATGTAAAATTACACATTTATCTACCCAAAATGAGAGTTCATGAGATAGTGTGATGACTCGTTCTTTATATGCTTTTCAAAGATGCAATGCACACCATGCACTCCAACACATGCTCCTTGATCAGTACCTGGAAATAAAAGGGGTGAGCATTCACTTCGCCCAGTGGGGGTTCCCCGAAAGCAGATTTTATTAAATACATAACATGATAAATTTAAAAGGGAATCACAGTTCGGTCCTAGACATAAAATGAATCCAAGTCACAAGACTCTATCAATACCTTAACACTCACAATCTTTACACTCACGCATAATTAGATAAAACAAAAGAAAATCCTCAAAGCCATCAACTGTCAAGTTTCTCCTCTTACCGAGTGGCTTACCTTATCATTTTTTTCAAGTTTCACAAATCCCTAAATATTTCCTTGAAGCTAAATCCGTTGGGTCTAATACGACTCACAAAGTCACCACACCCATACTGCAAAGTCTTAACTATAAATATCAAGCACCACCATAACATTCAAGAAAATCCTCGCACGTAACTATGACCACATTCCGGGTAGCATATAACCCATACATTTCCACGATTTTAAAATATTCCGAATATGTGAGATCTCGTATAATATTTACCTATATTCTGAAGACATTCCACGCATTACTTAGACATCCCCAAATCCTACACATACCCACGAGTCCCGCGAATTCCACGTATCCCATTCTTCTCCTTTTTGATAAAATTGTAAGAAAAAAGTGATGACTCAAGTGGACTCTAAACTGTGGGAAAATATTCGAGTACCAAAACCTGCAGAGTCAGGTCTCCATTTCATACAATGGGCATAAAGTTTTTTTCTTAGTTCTATTCCGAGCTTCCTAGGTCTAAAGGAAAACTAAGGAAGCAAATCTATCCACTGACAACATTACCTATCATACGGGGTTATATATCTATCCACTGTAACTGCTGTCAAATATACGGGCCCTCGAGGCTCACCAACGATACACATTTAGTTACATCCAGCATGCAATGTAGCATTTCAAACTCCCATAGCAGATATCAAAACTCTTTAATCTATGACACTCGGGTGGTTCAATTCAAGTATGAGTCCCTAAATTAGCAGGAAAACACCAAAAGGGATGCATATAAATTGTCAACTAACTTCAAAAGTACAGGGTGACTGCCCACGTAAGGCCAGGGCTCAGCTAATGGATCAAGTCCCAAATAACTAGGGACCAGCTGCAGCAAAAAGGAAATTATAGCTGTTCCGTTCCTAAAGCCCATCACTCTGTAAAACGAATCAATAAGCCTAATCAATTTTACCATAAATATAGATTTTGTTGTCCTATAACCAACAGTGTTGGTCAATATATAAAATGCATTATGTCATGAACACGTAAACTAGCTCGTTAACTCTTAACAACTCTTAATTAGCTCAGAAAAAAGCACCTATAATCATCTCATATTGCTGTAAAAATTGATAGTTGGAAATCAAAAGGTGTTTATTAGTTCTCCCAAACCTTGGGCTAAGCAGCACAGCAATAGAGACATGACATACACACAATAAAATGTTTACTAACAAAGACGAAGGGCACGAAACGCCGATGATACGTTAACAATTTTGTTACATTAACTTAATGACGTGTATGGTGTTACCTGTTTCCATTTATTACTTATCAACATACAGCTCAACGCACAATAGCATTCTAAAGCATGCATTGCAATTATATATCTTCCTATAAAGGTTTCAAATCATATCTTCAACACATAAGTTGCACTAAAAGAAATGCAAAAGATTGTTACAGTGAAGATATTTCATCACTTTTTTTGTGGAGAGAGTGATTTCTAAGAGTATTATACATACCCATATGATTGATTTCAGAGATGTAACTTCAACAAAATTATCAAACTAGTTCAACCTTATTATTTAAAAAAAGGGTGGAGAATTGTAAATAATAACTACACAAACAATAAATTCATTTTTATGCCCCAAATCAATGCCCATTGGATCTGTCCTCTGTTTTTCAATACAAGGAATGTCTAACAACCAAGGCAATACCCTTTCTCACTTACCAAAGTAATGAATGGATGAGTTTATCGCATCCAAGTTAAGATAATGCTCCTCTAAAACCAGTAAGAATGAAATAAGTAGCAGAATTTGATTGAATTACTCATGTCTAATTATGTATAATCATTCTCAAATTATGTAACTAGCAACCACATGGCCTCATTACCGATGCATAAAAAACTCGAACCCAATGTCTCAGGCATTTCATCAAACAGGTAATACCCCAATTTGTACATACCATGTAATTACTACTAGACAAGTAATACACTAGACATTGAATACAACACACTGAAGAATCATGGCACATTGATAAATATCCACAGATGCACAATATATTTTAGAATCTGTTGCTTAGTTAACAAGTGTCAGATAAACTATGTTAAATACCTGCTAAATAATTACTATTAGATCAATTATTCCGTATTTGGTTGGGAAACATGGTTCAAATCTTGAATCAAGCCTTTTGAAACCGAACCATATGGATATACTTCTAGAACAAAGCAAATACTTAGCACTTGACTAAACCGAACCATATGGGTGAGATGGCTAAGGTCCGATGATGGAGAGAATGGAAGAGAGAGGGACGGTGTGTGTGTGTGTGTGTGTGTGTGTGTGAGAGAGAGAGAGAGAGAGAGAGAGAGAGAGAGAGAGGTGACCTATGTCGGGGAGTCGGGATGCGTGATTCTCAGATCGGGGCAGAGGCAGAGTACTGATGGAAAATGTTTTTTGCCTCTTAAATCCAGAAAACATTTTTAAGGCTTGGTGGTTTATTTTCCTTTTGACTTTTTTATTTTGGAAAAAGCTTTTCATTGACTTTTCTTTTTTGTTGTACCCAAACACGGGAAAACGTTTGCTCTCGAAACAAACAGAGCCTTAATTTTGATGAGTTAAGATTTCATTCATCCCAAACTAAAGAGTCGGAGAAATAGAGCTATGAAGGTCTAAATTCAAATCCTCCTTTCATATAATGTTGCATCGCCCATGCACACAGCTACCTCTTAGTGCAGTAGTGTTTGTTCTTTTGCCTTTGTTGATGAGCGCTTGGCAAGTTTTTTTAAAACGCTGCAGCGCCTATGCACGCTAGTGAAGCATGGGAGCGCTTCGCAATCCTGGCTCTCTCATTGGCTAGCCTTTAAGTCAGCGTACTTGCACATATTTAAAACTTTTTTTCCTCCCTTTTAGAGTAAAGCTCTAGCATTAGCCCACTTTAAAGAGAGAAAATACTTTCCTCTTATTTTCTAGAGTTTTAATGCATCAAAAATGATTTAAACTTAGTGTTTGATCATTATTATTGTCAATCTAGATTAATTCTTTAATAATCAATGAGTCTAAATATAATTCATTGATTATTTTTCACAAAAATATTTGTTGATCTTCATGTCATTCATCAAATGGATAATTGCCTTTGGTTTCTACATGTGCCAGATCGATCCGATGTCGAGTTAATTTGGAGATCAAGACGGGTGTGCTTGTGGAGTCCATGGATTCAAAGAGGGGTACGGGGTACTACATAAAGAATTGGACCGAGGTGCGTAGTCTTGTTAATTCTTGTAAACCTTTTGATTATGAAAATACATAAGCAAGAATAGGCTATGGTTTTATGTTTAGGGTGTTAGACCATAAGTAGTTCTACGGAAATTTCCTTGTCTTGTCTCTTTATTTTAATTGGTTTATATGTTGCATATTGAATTGTGGCAATTAGAATTGAGTGAATTCTCATAACTTGACTTAATTTTTAATTTGTAGTCCTATTCAACCTCTGGGACTCTTTGGGGCTTTAGATTGTTTTCCTAGACGCACCTAATAAGCACCTAATAAATTTCTACAACAGAAGTACATCTGCCATCCTAACATCCCAATTTCCAAGCCCCCACCCCCACTTCTTGCAGCGCGCGCACACATACTCTCTCTCAGACTCATACCATTATTATTTTTTGTTTAAATAAGGGGGAGTTGGCTTTTAATTTATTTTGAATTGTGTGGTGTGATAATTATTAAACTAATAAAATAATTTGTAGTGGATGAACAGTCACTCGCCTGAAGAGGAAAAGAACAATTCATTTTCCAAGTTCCCCGAGGCTTTAAGCGAGGTTGGTGCTAACTCGTTTTTGGAATTTTAGTCGCCATTACAGCCAAAAGACATGCGGGTGCTAGCCTTGTGTGGATGCTCTAACATCATCTCCAATAGGTCTGGTATCTTGTGCATTAGTGATGTGTATAAGAACTACCTTTCATCCCAATTTGTTGTGTCTGTTTCCTTTTTTGGACGTCTCAAAAAATTGTCTATATCTTTTAATCTATAATATATTTTATAATTTCTAAACCTTTGTTTAACAAAAATTAATTGAGATCTATCAAACAAGATTCATATTTTATGATTTATAAATCTTCGTTTAACAAAATTAATTGAGATCTATCAAAGGTTCCTATCGAATATAAAAAATATTATAGATTAAAAGATATAGACAATTTTTTGAGACGTCCAAAAAAGGAAACAGACACAACAAAATAGGACACAAGGAGTAACATATAAATATGTGTTTTAAGTTGCACAACAAATGTCCTATCTTATGTAGAGTTTCCTAATTTTGGTGTGTGTTGAAAAATATGTCAAGTTTAGCCAAGTAAGCTAACCACTTGATAATTGAGAGAGAAAGAGAGAAAGGGGAGAGAGGAGAGATAAAAGACAGTTACAATAGGAATAAATATGGATCCATATATTTACCTTTCATAATAATGCATTTACCTTAACACGCACTTTAACTACATCATTGTAGTACCCATTACATTTTTAAACTAACACATCCTTAATACACATATATGGGTCAATGTAATAGTAGATATTTTTTAAGAGCCGAATAGAGATCCTCTATGTTGGGGGGTGTCAACAGTGGTGCCGCTTGATAGCGGCGGAGCTCCTCTTTCTCTCACTTGAACCTACAACCAAAAGCAGTTGGTTAGTGTCACTCAGGCCACTTGCTTGAGCACACTCCGACAATCAAGTCAGCAAATGGAGGTGGAGAGTACAAAGAGTATTAGATCTCAGATTGTATACGTACCTCTAGGGTTTATCCCTTGGTACTTATAGGCACTGGTGTACTTGCTCTTCAAGTTTCATGACGTCATACGTGACCTCTACGATCACGTGACACAACCTCTAATGTGCTGCCACATAGTTAGTCCTCTAGAAGCTTTTAGAAGCTTCCCGTCTCGTGCCAAGCAGCCCTCATCACGTGCACATGTAACCACTTAACAACCCTCGTGGGTCGGATCATACTGTCCGCCTTGATACCATCAGAACCGGGTAGTTACGCTCTGACTCGAATGTCGCCTACGATCTTCCTTCAACCACAAAGGCCAATGTAACCCCTTGTAGGCAAGCCGTCTAAGGTCGTCGGTACTTGATACCTTCGGCGCTAGGCCATCTTGGGTCTCTCTGGGCTAAACGGAACATCTACTAGAGCTTATGGCCTTAGCATGTTTGGCCCCAAAGAGGCACGTGCCTTGTGGTCCTTTTCGTGGACTGGACCATAGATATTCAGCCCACTACACTCTAAGCCCTAATCACTAGGTTAATTGCATGTTCGAGACATTTAATTTGGCATTAGCAATACTAGCCCTGTTTGCAACGGGCTCGTGTCCTCTGTACCAATTTTTGATGTTCCCATGTTTATAGCAGGATCATGTGAAATCTCTCACATGATCCTGTGACTGAAATGCCCCTAGTACATGAGAACACCTAAAAAAGTAAAAAAACGAGTCTGCAACTGCTGCTACACACATAATGGGAAGTGACGCAGTTTAAAGAATATCACGAAGTAAAATCTATTTGAAAGAAACCTCAGGGACGTAATTGCAATTTTCGTGTCCGCTCTTCAGCAGCTGGTCGGTCCGCAGATTTCCTTTTCACCGGCACGAAAGTCGCCCTCTCACTAACATATCCAAAGCTAGGGTTTAATAATGATCTTCTAATAGCTCTTTAATTCCGTTTTTGATTCACGACAGTAGTTGCATTATAAAACCCTCTGCATAGCCACAACTCATTGAAATGGCTTTCCAAGCTAAAAAACTCATCAATGACCCTAATGGTATACTTCTCCCTCCTACTCTCTTTCTCTGCATTCTGTCACTTTCTTTAATCGATTCTCCTTTGGGTTTTTTCATCCGCTTGAATTCCTGGATATATTTCAATTTCTTATATCCTGCGACTCAAAATTCCAGTATGTAAGTGGTGACGAAATGGTTTTCCTTTTAGTTGATGGTATGGGTATTGGAAATCTTAATTTGGTGAATATATATATTGCTAGATCTATTCTTCCTATACCAATTCTCTAGTCAAAGATAGATTGTTTAAAAAACCTCAGTCTCAAGTCTCAAGTGTTTGAGGAAGTGAGTGAAGTTCCCAATGTGAGAGGAATAATAGCTTTCGTCCTAAGGCTTCATGGGAGCCTGAAAACTGGGGTTTGGTTCATGACTGTTTCCTCAAACGACGGATTCTCCTTAGCTATGATTTCGTTTCCTAAGCTTTCTCTTTCATCAGTACATTTATTCCTTAGAAAATCCCTAAATTGTACCCGAGCCTATTGGTCAGACGACATCTACTTCACTTATTAGATTAGTATATTAGCCACTTCTGTCTAATTAATTTGATTTTTTTGTGGGTTATCTAATTTATTTGATCGTGTTCGTTTTTTTTTCTCGTGTTCATTTTTTTTTCCCTTTCTTTCGACTTTATATGGATATTTGTATCGGTACAATTGCACGGATAATGCATTTAACTAGCAATTCAAGTGGGATAAATTGGCTGAGTGGATTTCATAATCAGTAAGAAAGGGAAGGAGTTCTAAAATTATGATAATTTTATGAAGGATTATAAGGCCTTGTTTGATACGTATGATTGGTTTAAGGGGATTGATAGCTAGTCATGAGGGGTTTAGGACTGGGGTTGATAGTGAGGAGGGATATTAGTAGTGAAGTTGGTAGTTGGTTGGAGGAAGAGATTGCGTCGGGATTGTTATAACCATGTTAATTTCGGGTGAGAAGTGAGATGGAATTAATGTGATAATGCACCAATTGGGATGTATTCCTAATTAAAGGTAACTAGTGAATTTTGTTAGAATTGAGTTGTGTTTGAACAATGAACTGGATTCAAATATGAATTATTGATCTGGGGTTTGAGTAATAAGACATTAGAGTGTTGACGGTTTTTTAGATAGAATGGCCAATGTATATATTAACCCATGAATGAAATTAGGACACGAATTTGTTACTGTTTTTTCCCCCAGAGAGTTCACGTGAATACCCGTTGGACGTTGGTACACGTAGAGCCACCAGTGGCGAGCTTCTGTTTGGTTACAAAACATTAGAAATGGGAAATGAAAGCTTGTTGTCCTCTTATTTTCAGTCCAGAAAGTGATCATGAATTGTCGTCCTTTTACTTTCTGAAATTTCTTAATTAACAAACAAGACGCATGTTTGCTTTTGGCTAATGAGGCAACCAGAACTCCCTGACGAACGTAAACTCCGACCTCTCAATTTGAATTTTTTTCTTGTTGTTTTGGAAAACCTTAATATAGGAATATACCTAAGTTTAAGCAATTTCTTTGATTTTCTTTCTCTGTTTGTTCAGAAAACTCATGAACTTTTATTACTGTGGTCACAGATGCAGTGACCGAGTTCATTGAGGGTCTTGTCGAAACCTATCCTGGCTTGCAGTATTTGGATGGTTTTCCTGAGGTAATTTCGATTTGATTCGATTTGTCTATGTTTGCATGCTGTAATTTGCTTTATGTGCATTTGTGGTAACATCTTCCTAAAAGAAAAAAAAAAATGAAAATCTAGGTTAAGGTTGTGCTGCGTGCTGATGTTTCATGTACCACTTATGACAAAGTTGCAGTTATATCAGGTTAGAGACCCCATAAAGTTTCAGTTTATGTAATGATTTCTTCTTTAATGACTAATGTGGAATTTTGCTGTTACTACTGACGCAATTGACAATGAAGAGCAGTTCCTACTCCTAGTTAAATTCGTTTGTGCTTACTAGTATTAGTGCTAGTTTCTTATCTTCATGCATGTGCCATAAGCCAGATGTTGTCCACTTGATCCCTGGATTGGGGTGAAGACAGAATGATGTATGAGGTTATTAAAATATGCCACCCATGTTACATCAGTTTCCAAAATTTCTGGATGTTTATGCGAAGAAGGCAATTTTGCATATTTTCCTTCCCTTTTCATTATGACTTTTGAATGTTACTCATGTCATGATCTTTGTGCTGTTCTCATAAACAAATTATAAAATTCCATCTCAATGAACTCTTTCTCAAACCTTGTGCTCTTAACAGGCGGAGGAAGTGGTCATGAGCCTGCTCATGCTGGATTTGTGGGGGAAGGGATGTTGACTGCAGCTATTTGTGGAGATGTTTTTGCCTCTCCACCTGTTGATTCAATTCTTGCTGTATGATTTCTTGTTACTCAAGCTAATAACCTCAAATCACTCCAATTTTACATCTCCATGTTTTTACTCATTCATTCTGCTTTTGTGATATTTTAATTTGATTCACCTTTAGGGAATACGAGCTGTAACTGGTTCGATGGGATGTCTCCTCATTGTCAAGGTAACAATGCCAAAGAAGCTTATTTTTTTGTTTGATTAGTGCAAAATCTATTAAAGCCCAAACCAAAATACACAAGCTGAGGGGCATACCTCAGATAAATATCCAAATGCCCCATAAATCAAACCCTGAGAAAAAGCTAAACAAACCAAAAATCCATCTCCTAATCCCAACTCCTATCGCTACTCGCAATAATAAATCATATCGAGTTTAACAACAGCAACATACAACAGACACTATGGATTGACCTTCACAGGGATGTTTGTCCATCAACACCGCACTTGGGAGCTTCATTGAGCATTTAACTCCTTATTTCTTTCAGAAGCTTCAATTATATGTTTCGTACACTAGAAATCCATCACAGCTGAAATCTTTCGGAAGCTTTATTTATACGTTTTGTACATTAGAAATCCATCACAGCTGAAACATATTTACGAGTAACTTGTTCAATATTCATTTCAAAGCTTTGGCCTGAAAATTTCTCAAATTCCTCTCCATCCAGCAGCAGTAGACAGCAGCAGCAAAAGAGCTCTTCATTATTAGACTTTTGAACCCTCCGCTTTGATAGTTTGAATGAATCACCGCACCACACCTTCCAATCTCAAAGGCATTTCCTGTTCCAGGTTCTTGGCCACAACAGACTGATGTAGGACGGGATTGAAATAAGGCTAAGTAGGATCAAAACACTAAGGAAAGGGGCTGTTTTAGGGTAGTAAACAGCGGACGTGAATAGTCAACGAGAAGAGCAGAAGAAGGGTTTAAGAAGATAGATCTAGGCCTCACACGTAGGTTACCTTAGGCATCACACCTAAGGTGTCTTTAGAATCACACCACAGAATGGGATTGCATCACACAATCTTTAAAGCTTAAAGCTGCAGAAATTTTATATATTCAATCATTCATCATTCAAGCTCTTGAGATTACATCAATTTATATAGACTCCATGCCATGTGCGAATGCAAATAACTATTCTTATTTCCAAGAGGCCTAGGTAGAATGAATGTGCGTAAATACAAATGACTATTCCTCTTCTCAATGGTCTAGAATAATGCATGAATCTATCAATGACTAAATATGGCTTTTCCTATTCCCTAGAGGCGGGATAAGATGAATATGTCTAGTGATGGTTGAATACATTGAATATGTGTCAAAGCTTCCTTAAATGAAAAGCCACCACTTATGGTATACGCCTCAATCCAAAACTTCAAATCTTCCGAAACTACCAAACTACCCATTGCATTTATCAAAGACAACATCATTCTCCCGTTGGAGAAAACTCAACCTCGAGTTTTGAAATTTTGAATGAAATGCCCAATGTAGAACACTGCCCAGTACCTTGATTTGGATCCATAAGCCACACCACATGGCCCAAAATGCTTAAGCCGAAGGTACTAATAGTACATGGTTCCTTATACTCCCAAGACCACCCATGTAGACTTTTGACGTGGGGAATGGCTTCGCGTCATTAAAAGGGTTGAACACTAGGGTCACATGGTATTTCACAAGTCTTTTCCCTAGCCCCACCCCACACGATTGTGTACACATTGGAAGTGTATATGGGTGATCTTGGGCATATAACAAACCAAAGAAACTACTAGCACCTCGGGGTTAAGCATTTTGGGCCATGTGTTGTGGCTTGTGGATCAAAATCAAGGCACTGGGCCAGTGGACTACATGGGGCATTACAAATGGTATCAGAGCGACCCATGTACACGACCATATGGGTTATGACACCAGTGAATAGACCCGGGGAAGGCCGTGGTGAATTTGGTCACTAGGGAACAAACCCAGGTGAGGCTGTGGTGATTCTACTGCTCAACCCCTCGCGAGGGCGCGATGCCATACGGGGAGATTGTGATACCCCGTCCCACATCGAAAGTCTAAATAGGTGATCTTGGGCATAGAATAAATCATGTAAGATATTACTAGTACCTTGGATTTAAGCATTTTGGGCTATGTGGTGTGGCTTGTGGATCAAGATCAAGATATTGAGCTAGTGGTCTATACGACATAGAGTCTTGTCCAAAAGCCTCCGAAAGCCTAGCTCTAATACCATGTTAAAGCATCTAACTCAAAACCAATTGGCAATGAGTGGAGAGGCCACCCAGGCTCATATCCTAGCTTTGGAGGTTATAATTAACCAATGTGGGACAAGCTCTAACAAATGTAAATAACTATTCCTATTCCCAAGAGGTCCGGGTAGAATGAATGTGTGTGAATGTGAATGACTTCCTTTTCCCAATGGTCTAGAATAATTCATGAACCTATCAATGACTAGATATGGCTATTCCATTCCCTAGAGGCTGGATGAGATGAATGTGTTTTGTGATGGTTGAATATGTGGTCAAAGCTCCCTAAATGAAAGCCACAAGGCCCATGCATCCTCTAATGGTATACACATCAACCGAAAACTTCAAATCTTCGAAAACTATCATACTGCCCATTGCACTTATCATGGACTGCATCACAGACTTCCAAACAGCTGCAGAAAAAAGGGCATTCAAAAAGCAAATTCTGGTGTTCTCACTCCCATAGATGCGCAGGACATAGCTAACATCAACACCAATTCGCCATCCAGCCAGTCTGGTGTTTAACCTGTTTGCATTGCTAGCAACAAAATGAAAAGACCATCTAGACACTCTTCCCAAACCATACCGCATCATGCCAAATATGAGCATTATCTTGCTTTCTTATTGAGTGCCAAGCTGACTTCATGGTACACACCCCAATAGGATGACGTCCTCGCAAAACAGAATCATTTCTTGAAGCATCAGGCCTAAAACCCTGTGGGGTTTTGGCTATAATTTTTTGAGTTGCATTATTCATGTTTCTCGCCTTGTCCAGTCCCCATTATAGGTAATCAAAGAGACCTTAGCTTGAAGTGATCTCCCGATACTATACAACACTCTTTCCCTTAAGTTTTTATGAAGAGGCGCAAGAGGATGCCAGTTGTTAGTCCAAAGAAATTAATCTTAATCATTACCTACCCTATGTTAAATTAAAGGCTTCCCCAGACTTCGAAGGCTGAATAACTTCCTTATAGTCCATGAGTCATCATTAGGTAGGATCATGTTCCACATGTATTGATCCCTAATTACATAGGTATGAATTCATTTTACCTACATAGTGTTTGGCTTTATGCTAATGGCCCATAGATGTCTCAGCATAGTTGCTTTGTTCCATCACCCCCTCCTTCCCATATTGCTTTCCCTGTATGGAGAATTCAACTTTTAAAAGGGACATGCAATTAATGCATGTCTCCTTAGAAAGTTTGATTAGATTTCCGATGTTACCCCATATTCTCTTCATTAAAAACTACTTTTACTCATTTATGAGGGGTAATTTGTGGAAATTTAGACACTTTTTTGTTTGAATTCTCAAAAAGGACAAGCATTCTGGGACATCCCAAAATAGAATACAGGATAAGCAATATGGGACGGAGGCATTATTTAATTTTTCTGATAGCTAGCCTACCTTACTTCTTTGGGCAACAAACATGGTCCCAGGGGACTTTAGCATTGTGTTGCTTGAGCTCACTTATTGACCATATGAAAGCCATGAGAGAACTCTTTACCTTCTTAATGACTTTGCTGGAAAGAATGAAAATGGAGCTCCTGTAGATTCGGACCCTTGATAAAACTGAAAGAATCAGCTGAACTCTTCCTCCATAAAAGAGAAATTTTCCAGTCCAACCCTGAAATCTCTTGAGAATTACCATTTCAGGACTTCACTGTCCTAGGCTCTTGGTCTAGTGGACTCTAAGGTATTTTACTGGGAGTTTCCCTTTAGGGATTGTCCAAAATTTCCCTCAACTTCTCATCTAGGCCTTGTTTGATTCGCGGATTAGGCGCCTGCGATAGGATTAACTGCACCTAATTCTCTGTTATCTCACGTTTGGTTCCGAATGAATGTCGGGATTATTAATCCCAATATTTAATTGCATCCCTATATGTGGGGTACTATATAATCAAACAGGGGAGGGGGTGGAATTACATGGGATTAAGGGGTGTGAGCGGGAACAACATGTGATAAATTATTAAAGTGGCCTCAAATGTTTCCTAGACGGCTAGACTCTATGTCTTGAAAATTTACAAAATAACCCTTGAAAATTACAGAACTACCATCTGTCTCTATGTTATATTCCGAAAGCAATCATGTATCAGTCAAATATGGGATTGGATAGAATTGTATCAGGGCTTAGTCCCAGGACTACCAATACCAGAACTATTAATCCCGTATTCCCTTCGCTTTAATCCACGAATCAAATGAGTCCAGAAAAAATTGCACTGTTTTGCAAGTTTGGCTTTAATTAAACCAGAAAAGGAGTGAAACTCCATCAAATCTCATTTACAACATCAGTCCCATTTGAATTGAAAAGGTGATCAGCAAATGCCAATCTGCACTAGTTCTATCTATCACACATACGATGAAAATGAAGCTCCCTCGTTGCATCTTTGACTGAAAAAAAAAAAGAGAGCAGAAAAGCCTCCCTGATAATAAGAAAAAGGCAAGGCCGCAAGGGTGGGTAGCATACTGCCTTTGCTTTGGAATATAACCTCAAGACCCCATTGATCACCACTGAATATCGAGTTGTGGTCACAGGTAGCTCTGGGAAATCCATAGCTGCCATTTTGCCGAAGCGTAAAGTTTGAGGCTTTCATTGGGTTCCTGATTCCTATGATAGCCTCTCACTAATTCTTGCATCACAAAACATTGTCCAGTATTGACTGACCCTTTATGAAATCAGATTGTTTTTTACTAGTAGCTTGAGCAAGATTGGTTGTAATCGATTGGCAAGAACCTTTATAATACACTTATATGATATAACCAACATTGCAACAGGAAATAGGTTTGTAATTTTTCATAGAAGATGGAGAATCAGTTTTAGGGATTAAAGATACAATTGCAGCCTTCCATGCCTTAAGCATAAACTCATGAACAGAAAAATATTGGAGGCACTCACCACGTCAATCCCAACAAACTCTAGTTCTTTTACTATAATGTAGACTTGTATCCATCTTGCCCTGGTGCTTTTTCAACATTGATTAGACATGGGAGCTGCTTTTATTTCCTCCATAGAAATTGGCCTTATAAGCTGATTCTGGGTGGTGAGGGCCTGAAGGGTGTTTTGTGTGGGTAAGAGGGGTAAGGCTGGGGTTTGGTGGCCCAATGTAGATGGTGGGGAATTTTTTTTCCATCCATCCTCGTCCCAAATGGGGATCAAGGATTCTTAAATGGGGAAAGGGTTTCTTCATTATATATAACTATCTGATCAGAGCAGAAAAGACATTGGATATAGGACCTTGCATGTGTTATGTCAAAAGAACTTGCAAAAATCACAGTTAAAAGGCTTCCAAGGGTACCCGACCTTTATATCAAATCTTGAGCCATTTGATAACAGAAGCTCAAAGCCATTCGGCAAGATATTCTCCACATTGACCTCCACATGAATCTTTGTTAAGCTCAACCTTGTGCAACTTTTAGTCATCCGATCAGCATAGAGAGGCTTTTGCACTGACTAGAAACATCGCTCAAACCCTGTTCAGTCCACATTTCCAAGGGAACATTATCAAATAGAGCACAGATGCGTTTTCTGGAGCTGTTCCTTTTCCGGGCTCATGTGGAGCTGCCATTGTTTAAGCACCATCAAACAACCAATGTCCGAGGAGTTGAATGAATAGTTGTTTCTTTTGAATAAAACAGGCATTCGTAGTGCTTTGTCATCTTTCATTTAGCGAAGGAAGATAGTAGGGAAGATTGGGTCGAAACGAAATCATTTATACTGTTTGGGAAGTCGTGAGTTTGCTCTTTTTCACCGCACAAAATATGATCTCAATTGAATTGAGGGTTATTCTGTGGTTCAACTAATATTTCCTTATTTATTATTCATGAAGAATTATACCGGTGATCGGTTAAATTTTGGTTTGGCTGCTGAGCAAGCAAAGTCTGAAGGTTACAAAGTAGAGGTACGCATGTTATCCGAATACTTTAACACATACGTAATCATAAAAAAATGATGATGACTAATCCAGAATAGAAAGAGGAAAAAAGGAAAGTTCGATATATATAAGTTGATATATGATCAATGTGTTATATTTCCTTTGCTGCTTGTTAGATGGTAATAGTTGGCGATGATTGTGCATTACCACCACCTCGAGGCATTGCTGGACGAAGAGGTTTGGCTGGGACTATTCTTGTTCATAAGGTTTGATCTCTCTCTGGGTCATGTATGCGCACGCGGCTTCTTGTATGCATAAGCTTTGGCCTTTTGTATTTATTTTCCTTTTACCAGCTTTTGTCTTTTCACTTCTTCTGGAGATTCATTTGTACAAGTAATATTCTAGTAGAAGAGGCATAAAAGGAATTCTGCCTATATAGAAAAGGGAAGGCGTGTAGGCATAGTTAAGTACTTCCATGTGTACCACGAAGAACTATCATATTGAGAAATTTTTCGAGCAAAGAATTACCCAGTCTGACTAAGCACCTCTTATTAGTTCTTTGCTCGCCCTTCCGATTGGTTTCTTTGACTCTTCAATAGACAAGCTACTAGAAAGACAACTCTTAAGTCTGTACAAAGAGCTCTCCAAAACATCATTTGTGACCGTCGGTTCCTTTTCTGCCAAGTGAGCCACATGAATGCAACGCAACTGCTTGCAACCTAACTTGCGTTATAGAATAGGACCGCCGTCACATCATCTCTTCCACGCTGCAGTTGGCTGACTTCTTCACAAAGACCCACACTGCTGCTCGTTTTCGCTTTCTCCTTGGCAAACTCTCGATGCTCTGTAGCTTTGTAGTTTAGGAATATATGATCACATCATAGTCATATATTATGTATCTTTTAATTTAGGCATTGATTTCGTAGATTTGGTAGTGTATCATGATCTTCTACTTTAGGTAGTATATTGTGATGGCATTGTAATCTTTTCCTTTTAGGTGTTGCAATTCTCCTATTTAATCATGTCATATACTAGTCTTTTATTCATTCATAAATAAGATCAATTTTCCATTCTCTGAAAACGTACATGGTATCAGAGCAAGGTTACGAACCTTGGCAGTAACTTGTCTGGTTCTTCTCTTGGGAGAACATCGTCTGTTTTTCTACCCCTGCTTTCCTTCACCTCCATTCTACTTTCAGATCGAGAAACCCATCTCAGAAAATCCATCGTCTGTTCTCTCTCTCTCTCTCTCTCTCTCTCTCTCTCTATATATATATATATATATATATATATATATAAAGGCGACTTGTTCAAAAGTCCTAGGCAAAGAATTTGTAATCCCGTTAATCCACCAAACAAGTTTATAACCTATCCAGTCCTAACGCTGACATCTTTTTTTTTTTTTTTTTACCTTACCAAAAAAAAGTTTGTACCCTATGAAAGTGCCTAAAATCCTAGCGTACCCTACGAAAGTGCCTTAAACCCTAGAGTACCCTATGAAAGTGCCTGAACCACTAAAACCCTATAATAGGAAAGTGCACCCTAAAACCTAAACCCTAGGGTACCCTATGAAAGTGCCTAAATCCTAGGGTACCCTATGAAAGTGCCTAAACCACTAAAACCCTATAATAGGAAAGTGCATCCTTAAACCTAAACCCTAGGGTACCCTTTGAAAGTGCCTAAATTCTAACAAAAAAAAAAACTCATGGACCTTAGACCTTGTAAAACTTTAACATGGACTAAATGCCCAATAAGTCCCCATTTCTGGACCCTAGAACAATTAACCGATATATATATATAGGAAGAGCTTCTAATGAGGACCCTTATATGAGGACCAAAGTGAGGACCTCATGCTTCCCAACCAAATTTCGACGATCCGAACCGTTAGATGTGTTTAAAATGTGTTTTTAAGGTCTACTGCAAGGATTTGTCCAAAAAAAAATACCCGGAAGGGCTTCATCCGATTAGTTTTTGTTAAAAACGCTATATATAGTGTTTTTAACAAAAACTGATCTGTTGAAGCCCTTTGGGTATTTTTTTTTATCGAATCCTCGCAATGAACCTTAAAAACACATTTTAAACATATTTAACGGTTCGGATCGTCGAAATTCAGTTCGGAAAATGGAAAAATGGCTTGGTCCTCATGAAATTTAAAATGAGGGATCCCTATATATATATACACACTTCAGATCGAGAATCTCAGAAAACCCACCTCTTAGAAAAACTCTTCTCTGACTTATTGCCACTATTCTTCCCCCCTTAGATCGTTGACGACGACTACCCACCGTCCGACGACCCTCGTTGTTGTTCCCCAGACCACGTCGGACCTCCGGCGACCTCGGTTCAGACCACGCCCGACTTTGGTGAACTCAAATAACCTCGATCTGTCCTTATAACCTCCGGCGAGCACTCTCCAGCCACCAACGACCCACGTCGGAGACTCGCCGACATCCGAAGCCCCTCGCCGACGTCCGACGCCCCTGCCGGAGCTCAATCAGTCTCCCTTGAACTCCGACAAGTCCTCTCTGCCCTCCGACAGCCTCTGACAAGTCTTTTCTACTCTCTTGGCGACCCTCTCCAACGTCCGACGAAGCTTTTCAGACCACGGGTAGACCTCACGACCTTCATAGAAACCTCTCTGATCTCAGTTTGTACTCTGTAAGTCTGATCTGCTCATTTGCTTGTCTCCAGTACATTCTCTCTGCATCAAACAACTTCTGTGAGTATATTTTGGATCATCCCTCTTATCGCTGGTGCTACACTTGGGTCATCTACTCTCTGTTTCTGCAACTGGGTATTGTTGATTACTAGTTTTGGTTTGGAGTTTTCTCTTAATTAATCATGTCTGGAGATAAAAATCAGTTTATTAGTGTATGTCTGACCGGTAACAATTACTCTTATTGGGCACATGTGATGAAAATTTTGTTGTTGGTAAGGGGGTGTGCGGACACATGGACGGTTCGACACCGCAACTGTTGTCTGATCCAAAAGCCAAAGAATATGACTCTGCTTTTGAAAAATGGACCATCGAAAACGCTCAAATTCTTACTTGGTATCACAAATCTGTAGAACCAAGTATTGGGATGAATTTTTCAAAGTATGACACATTTAAGAAAGTCTAGGATTATTTAAAGGGTATGTATTTGGAGTCTAACTTTGCCAAACAGTATGAACTTGAGTCATCTATTTGTAGTGCTAGGCAAGGTGATAGGACTATTCAGGAGTTTTATAACAAAATGACTAGTTATAGGGATCAGTTAGCTTGTATGGAACTTGTTGCTTTACATTCATAGGATGAGCTTGTTGAGTATTGTGAGAAATGGAGGTTGGTCCAGTTCCTTGTGCCTCTCCGATCCGAATTTGAGCCACTTCGCGGAGCGATTCTGCACCGTTCTCCTCAACCTTCTGTGAATGGCGATGTCCATGAACTTATTGCAGAAGAAACCAGGTTCAAAGTGGCTAGTGTGAGTTCCCCTTCACCGTCTGTCTTTGCTACTCCATCTGCTTCATTCCGTTCACCTTCAGCATCTCTGTTGCCCACCCCTGCATCGCATCTTGTTCAGTCAACAGGTAAGCCCAACCCCAGTGGCCCCAGACACCCGTAGATGAGTGTAGCTACTGTCATCCGAAGGGTCATTGGAGGCATGTGTGTCCTAAGTGTCTCCAGCCCAAGGGGCATAATGCTTCCCATTCCACTAGTTCTTCAATTTCTCGGGCACCACAGCAGCATTCTCGCCGTCCTACAACATTGGCAACATCTTCCTCCAGCAGTACTCCTCATCCGTTTGATTTTGAGCAATTTCAGCAATATCAGGCTTATATGATAGCCATTCAGGGAAATTCTTCCAAAGCTTCTGCCCTGACTACCACTACCTCAGGTTTGCATAGTGCTTACACCACATGTATCTTACCCACCACTTGGCTATTTGATTCTGGCTCCTCTCATCATATGACCCCTGACTTGTCTCTTCTTAATAATTGTGTGCCTCCTATTTCTCCTATTAGCATTGCCACTGCCAATGGCTCTCCGATGCAAGTCGTTTCTATTGGTTCCATTCTCTCTACTACATCTTCTTCTCTATCTATTCCTAATGTCTTTTATGTTCCTCAGTGGACATGAAGCCTTCTTTCAATTAGTCAGTTGTCTGATTCCAGTTTCGATGTTATATTTTCTTCTTCTGGTTGTGTTGTGCAGGATCAGGATTCCAAGAAGCTGATTGGGACAGGCCGTAGAGTTGGTGACCTCTAGATTAGTGAGCGTCTGAAACCTTTGGTTAAATCAGGTCATTTGGGAAACATTTCTATTGGCGATATTTTTTAATGCAGTGGTTGTAAGTTTGCTAAAATGTCTGCCTCACCATTTAAGAAAAGTACCTTTGTTTCTACTTCTCCCTTTCAACTTGTTCATTCTAATTTATGGGGTCCTTCCCCGGTTGTCACTAAAGGTGGCTTTGTTTATTATGTCTCATTTGTGGATGACTTCAGTCGGTATACATGGCCTACTTAATGACACATAAATCTGATTTTTTTAGATTTATCAAAGTTTCCATGCCATGGTTCAAACTCAATTTTTTAGCTCTATTAAAATTCTTCGTTCTGACTTGGGTGGGGAATATTCTCTGAAAGATTTTTATGCATTTTTAGACACCCATGGGACTATCCATTAGTCTTCTTGTACTGACACTCCTGCACAAAACGGTAGAGCTAAAAGAAAGCATCGTCATCTTCTTAATACTGCTCGGTCTTTGCTATTATCATCTTTTGTCCCCTCTACTTTTGGGGGAGAAGTTGTTCTCAGTGCAACCTATCTTCTAAATCGGATGCCCACCCCTCTTCTCTCTGGTAACTCCCTTATGAGCTGCTCTATGGTCAGGTTCCTAACTACTCTCTCCTTAGAGTTTTTGTTTCTACTTGTTTTGTCCTTTTTCCCAAGAAAGCTCGCACTAATCAGAAAGGCTATTGGTGTTATGATCTGACCAAAAAGCTATATGTATCTAGGCATGTTGTTTTCTTAGAGCGTCTTCCATACTATACTCTTCCTTCCAAAACTGCTCCTGTCGCCAAAGAGGGTTTGATTAGTATTGACCCCTTCCCTATGGATGTGCCTACTGACGAATATACCTCTACTCTTGAGGTATCTGAGGTTTCTGCAGCTCCTCCTCACCGTCCTCCAATCACTCAGGTCTATGCTCATCGTCCTGCTTCTACTCCTGCTTCCCAATCTGCCTCCGAAGATCCCGATCCACCTGCTCACCGGTATCCCATTCGTGAAAATTGGCACCCACCAGTACGATATGACTTTACTAATACCTGTTTCTCGTCCTCCTATCAATCATTTCTTTCTCGGATTCACACATATTTTGAGCCTAGGTCCTATAAAGAAGCTTGTACTGATCCTAATTGGGTGGATGCCATGGAAGCTGAACTCACTGCTCTTGCTCAAAATCATACTTGGGAGTTGGTTCCGCTGCCAATGGTAAGAATCTTATTGGTTGCAAATGGGTCTACAAAGTTAAGACTCATTCTGATGGTTCTTTGGGGGCGGTATAAGGCCCGCTTAGTTTGCTAAGGGGGGTTTTCAGGAATATGGGATTGATTATGAAGAAACTTTTGCTCCCGTTGCCCAAATGACCACTATTCGTACTTTGATATCTGTTGCTGCTGTGCACCAGTGGCCTCTTTCTCAGTTGGATGTCAAGAATGCTGTTAGAATAGCTTTTGTCCCACATTGCCTAGCTACATATTGTATTCTTCTCTCTCATAATATAAATAAAGTCTTATGTGTTTGGGTTCGTTAATACCCTTACACTTCTTTCTCTTTCTCTCAAACAACATGGTATCAAAGCGGGATACTAACCCACCTTAGATTTATCAAACCCTACCACGTTTCTCTCTCACAACCACGTCTCATCATCATCGTCAACCATCATCATCATCGTCAACCATCACTAACCCTAATCCACCAGAATACAAACCTAAAACCCTAAACCGAGACCCAGAATACATCGAAACCCATAACCCAGAATACATCGAGACCCACAGATACATCGAAACCCATAATCAGTTCGTGTTAGCCTCTCAAACCTCAAAATCGTCACTCAAAAACACATAATCAGTTCGTGTTAGCCTTCTAAAACCCTTCAAATCACTTACCCAGTTGACTTGTTCCACGAAAACCCTCCATAAGCCACTCGAAATCCTCTGAAAACCCTCGACTTCTCTTCATAGCCACTCGAAATCCTCTGGAAACCCTGTTCCTACCGAAATCTTTTGAAGCCTTGATCTTCATGCTCGAAATTGGTACCTACTGCTCGCAAAACTCTTTAATCGCTAATCCAAAAGTTGGTCTTCACTGGTGTTGACTTTGGCTCTCATAAGTTGTTTCCAGAATGAGTTCTTGGACCTGCTTTGGATTACTCTGTTCTGGTTCACAGACAGATTGCATGGTATTACCCCCTCTCTACATATGATCTGGTAACCTGGTCGTATCCTATTTTTTGAGTTTATTCCAATTTTATTGTTACTGGCAGTCAATTCTTATGTTTCGGTGTTGTTGACGGTGGTGGTTGCCTGCATTGTTGGGTGACTTGTTTTATTGGTAGTTGATTGTTGGCTTGGTTGATTAGCTGGTTGTTTTGGTGATATTGGTGGTTGTTTGTATTGCTCGGTGACGAGTTTCGCAGTGGTTGGTTGATTGGTCGATTTTGATTTCTTATGGTAGATATTAGGCAATGTTGATCGATTGATTTCTTATGATGGATAGTAGCCGATGTGGTTGTTGCTGTGTTAGTAGCCACTCAGTCTATTGGTTATTTGGTTGCTAGTGGATTCTACGTTGGTGTTTGGGTTTGTTTATGATGAAGTCTGCTTCCGTTGTTTCTGGTAGTTTTGGCCCTGTTTTTGGTGGTCGTGGTTCTAATTTCCATCGTCGTGGTGGTTTTGGTCGTGGTCGCATGTCAGGGGGAGGTAGTTCTCGTCGTGGTAGTCCTGATTATGGTACCCGACAGTGTACCCACTGTGGGGGTACAAATCATATCGTTGAGTATTGTTATGATCTTCATGGTTTTCCCCAGGCTCAACCGGTTGCTATTTCTGAGGATGCTGGACAGTTTACTCATTCTTCTGCCAACAGAAGGGTGACTATCTCAGCAGAGGAGTATCAGCAGTACCAACGCCTACTGTCACTTCAGACCAATTCTTCCATTGCTACGTTATCTCAGACAGGTTCCTCTGTTGCTTGCATTGCGTCTTCTCATTCTTCTAATCATTGGGTTATTGATTCTGGTGCATCTGATCATATGACTGGTAATCCTTCTATTCTTACTGGTCGTCAGTCTCTTGGTAAACCATCTCGTGTTACCTTAGCTGATGGTTCTACCACCAATGTTACTGGTTTGGGTTTTGTTCATGTTACTTCCTCTCTTACTTTGGACTCTGTACTACAAGTTCCTCGTTTTCCATTAAATCTTATGTCTGTTAGTAAACTTACCAAGTCTTTGAATTGCTCAGTCACATTCTTCCCTAATGGTTGTGTGTTTCAGGATCTCAAGACGGGAAGGAAGATTGGTGGCGGTGTTGAACGTGGTGGCCTGTATTACTTTACCGATGATGTTCACCCTAGCTCAGTTGCTCTTCAGTCATCAGTGTCACCATATCAACATCATTGTCGGCTTGGTCATCCATCACTTGAGAACCTCAAAAGGCTTGAGCCTTCATGTAGCCGTGTGAATGCTTTGCCATGTGAAGTCTGTGAGTTTAGCAAACATCATAGAGTGTCTTTTTATCCTAGGGTTGAGAGTCGTGCATCGCGTCCTTTTGAGTTAGTTCATTCTGATATTTGGGGTCCAATGCATGTTCCTAACATTTTTGGCTTTCAGTATTATGTTATTTTTGTCGATGATTTCTCTCGTGTTACCTATCTTTATCTCATGAAAAAGAGGTCCGAGTTATCTTCTATTTTTAAGTCATTTTATATGGAAATCAAAACCCAGTTTGATACTTGCATCCGCATATTTCGTTCTGATAATGCCCGTGAATATTTTAAAAATACTCTTTCTCAATTTTTTGAAGATCACGGTATTATCCATCAGTCCTCTTGTGCTCGGACTCCACAACAAAATGGAGTTGCCGAACGCAAGATTCGACATTTATCAGAAGTTATGCGTGCAATGTTATTTCAAATGCAAGTTCCTAAGTCTTATTGGAGTGATGCAGTTCTCACTGCCTGCTATTTGATTAATCGTATGCCCTCTAGTGTTCTTGGAGGTCAAATACCCCATAAGGTATTGTTTCCCGGTCGCCCCCTTCACTCATTACCCCTTCGGATTTTTGGGTGCACCTGTTATGTTCATGCTCTGGATCCTGACCGGAGTAAACTTGACCCTCGCTCCATTAAGTGCATTTTTCTTGGTTACTCTCGAACTCAAAAAGGGTATAAGTGTTATTCTCCATCTTTACGTCGTCCCTTTGTGTGTGCTGACGTCACATTTAATGAGTCACTCCCATTTTATTCGGAGCCTGTCACTATCAATGATCGGTTTGCATCTGAGTCTGTGTTTCCTATAGCTGTCCCCTCAGGTATTGGTCCTCCACCAAAACCTTTGCAGGTGTATGTTCGTCGTCCTAAAGTTCCACCAGTGCCATCTCAGCCTGAGCCACCAGTGCTATCTCAGCCAGCACCATCGCAATCTGAGCCATCTGAGCACCCAGGCCCACCTTCGCCCACCGCTCCGTCTTCCCCTCCGTTGCGAGATCTAGATGATCTTGATCGTCCTATTGCCCATCGTAAAGGTATTCGGTCTTGCACTATACATCCTATTGCTCAGTTTGTTTCATATAACCATCTGTCACCATCCCTTCGTGCTTTTACTACTTCGGTTTCTTCCGTTTTTGTTCCTAACACTGTTCAGGAGGCCTTATCTGTGTCTGAGTGGCGGAAAGCAATGGAGGATGAGATGTCTTCTCTTCATCATAATGGCACTTGGGAGTTGGTTTCTCTTCCTGCTGGTAAAACTACTGTTGGCTGTCGTTGGGTATTCACTGTCAAGTATCATCCAGATGGCACTATTGAGTGGTATAAGGCCCGCCTTGTCGCTAAAGGCTATACGCAGACATATGGGGTTGATTATGCAGAGACCTTTTCCCCAGTTGCCAAGATAAACTCTGTTCGGATTCTTATCTCTCTTGCTGCTAATCAAGGTTGGCCCTTATTTCAATTGGATGTCAAGAATGCCTTCTTACATGGTGATCTGATTGAGGAGGTCTATATGGAGCAACCTCCTGGGTTTGTTGCTCAGGGGGAGCGTTCTCGGGTTTGTCGTCTTCGCAAAGCTTTATATGGTCTGAAGCAATCCCCTCGAGCTTGGTTTGGTCGGTTTAGTGATGCTGTGTTGCAGTTTGGTATGCGTCGATCTCATTCGGATCACTCTGTTTTCTCTCTTCAATCCGAGCGTGGGAAAATAATATTGATTGTGTATGTAGATGATATCATTATTACTGGAGATGATCAGAAAGGTATTGATGAGTTGAAGCATTTTTTACAGCGACAGTTCCATACTAAAGATTTGGGTAAGCTACGGTATTTTTTGGGTATTGAGGTAGCAAGATCCAAAGATGGAATTAGTTTGTCCGAACGGAAGTATGCATTGGATATTCTTGAGGAGACAGGTTTATTGGGAGCAAAACCTGTGGAGACCCCAATGGATCCTAATGTGAAACTTTGTGTTGATCAGGGGGAGATATTTCCTCATCCAGACCGTTATCGTCGCTTAGTTGGTAAGTTGAATTACCTTACCAATACACGTCCTGATATCTCATTCGCTGTAAGTGTGGTGAGTCGGTTTATGTCAGCTCCTTGTCTTCCACACTGGGAAGCTTGTCTTCGTATTGTGAAATACCTTAAGGCTCATCCTGGACGTGGTTTGTTTTATCGGTCTAATGGTCATTTGCGTGTTGAAGCCTTTACCGACGCTGATTGGGCAGGATCACCATCTGATAGACGGTCCACTACTGGGTACTGCACCTTTGTTGGAGGCAATTTAGTTACATGGAAAAGCAAGAAACAAGCAGTGGTCGCAAGGTCCAGCGCAGAAGCAGAGTATCGAGCCATGGCACACACATCTTGTGAGATTGTATGGTTGAGAGCTTTACTCAAGGAGTTAGGTTTTGATGTGGAGTTAACTATTCCTATGTATTGTGATAATCAAGCAGCGATTCATATTGCTTCAAATCCAGTATTCCATGAGAGAACAAAACATATTGAAGTTGATTGTCACATTGTTCGTGAAAAGATAGATGGTGGTGTGTTGTCTACTCCATTTGTTCCTACAGGAGCTCAGTTGGCTGATATCTTCACCAAGCCATTATTTAAACCGCGTTTAGAGTTTTTATGTAACAAGCTGGGATTTTGTGATATTTATTCTCCAGCTTGAGGGGGAGTGTTAGAATAGCTTTTGTCCCACATTGCCTAGCTACATATTGTATTCTTCTCTCTCATAATATAAATAAAGTCTTATGTGTTTGGGTTCGTTAATACCCTTACACTTCTTTCTCTTTCTCTCAAACAACAAATGCTTTTCTCAACGGCTATTTATCTGAAGAGGTTTATATGTGGCCTCCTCCTGGCTTCTCTCACCCCTTTGGTGTTGTTTGCCGTTTGCATCGTGCTGTATATGGTTTGAAACAGTGACCTCGCGCTTGGTATGCACGATTTCAGGATGTGGTTCTTCAGATTGGCTTTCAGCCCAGTATGCATGATTTTGCTCTCTTCCTTCGTCAAACGTCTCATGGTTTGGTTCTTCTCTTGCTATATTTTGATGATATGATCATCCCTGGTTCTAATTTTGTTTCTCTTAGTGACGTGAAACGTCATCTCTTTCGGGAGTTTGAAATGAAAGACTTGGGCCCTCTTCGATGTTTTCTTGGCATTGAAGTAGTCACTTCTCCCCAGGGGTATCTTCTTGGACAATCAAAGTATGCTACTGATATCCTTCCCCGTGCTCGTTTCAGTGATACCAAAACTGTTGATACTCCTCTTGAGCTTGATGCCAAGTTTTTTGCTTCTGATGGTGTTCCTCTTGAGGATCCCACGGAGTACCATGAATTGGTGGGTTGCTTAGTTTATCTCATTGTTACTCGGTCGGATATTGCCTATGCTGTTTACATTATTAGCCAGTTTGTCTCTGCTCCTCGGACTACACATTGGGCAGCTCTGTTACGTATTCTCCGTTATGTTCGTGGCACTCTTTCATCAGTGTCTTCTGCTCTCCTCTACATTCAGTTTGACTCTTCATGCTTATGCTGATGCTAATTGGGCTGGAGATGTTTGTGACCGCAAATCTACCTCAGGTCTTTGTGTTTTTCTGGGTGATTCTCTTATCTCATGGAGAAGCAAAAAGCAATCTGTTGTTGCTCGCTCCACCGCTGAAGCTGAATATCGCACTATGGCTCATGCTACGTCTGAAATCGTGTGGCTTTGCTAGCTTATCTCGGATATGGGTGTCTCCATTACTTCACCCACGCCCCTTTATTGCGACAACAAGAGTGCAATTCAGATAGCCCACAACTCGGTCTTCCATGAGTGTACCAAGCACATTGAAATTGACTGTCACTTCATTCGCCAGCATCTTCAGTCTGCCACCATTGCTTTACCCTTCATCTCTTCCACGATGCAGTTGGCTGACTTCTTCACAAAGACCCACACTGCTGTTGATTTTCGCTTTCTCCTTGGCAAACTCTTGATGCTCTCTGCTCTCGCATCTTGAGTTTGAGGGGGGTGTGAAAGTGTATCTCGTGTATCTCTCTGTATCTTTGTATTTTAGGAACATATGATCACATCATAATCATATATTTTGTATCTTTTAATTTAGACATTGATTTCGTAGATTTGGTAGTGTATCATGATCTTCTACTTTAGGTAGTATATCGTGATTGCATTGTGATATTTTCCTTTTAGGTGTAGCAATTGTCCTCTTTAATCATGTAATAGCCTAGTCTTTTATTCATTCAGAAATAAGATCAGTTTTCCATTCTCTGAAAACTTACAGGGTAGCACTTGGTCTCGTGGATACTTGGGTACTTCCGGATTCCACTGGGAATTATTTGGAGCTTCCGGATACGCCGTTTTACTCCATTTTACCTAAAGTCCAACAAAAATACCTTTGCGCGCAATATCGTTACAAAACAAAGATTATATGTGTGTGAGTGTGACAAAACTAGGGAATTAGGCACTTACATATGCAATTTTGTGTGCCTATCACACTTTGGGCAAAGCAATTGCTTTCCAAAGTAACGTGGGATTATGACCTCCACGAAGCACCCTACTAAAGGACTTCACCTTTAAAATCACATACAAACAAGGCTCCACCGCGACGAGTCCTTCTTTGTCCTAAAGCCCTTGCAGACCATTTCAGCTCTCTAATTGAGTAAAACACTACTCCATCTTTTAAAGTGCCTACTAAGACGAATGTCCGAGGCCATTTGGCCCATGTCTGTCCAGACATTATCCCACAAAGGCTAATCTCAAAACTTGACCCTTCAACTATCCAGCACATCGACATGATGAAGCTTAACTAACTCACTCCAACCCTTCCTATTTCTGCTTACTCTGTGAAGCTTGATTGGATTTGACATCCGTCTACACCATCATCCCAAACTGGCTTGACCTTATGATATAGACCACAAAAGGTAGATGAAATAAGACGAGGAGAGAATCCATCTTGCAACTCAGCACTAAGGCAAGTAGCTCAATGTCTTGAAACTCCTATATTGTTAATTATTTTGGCTTCTTAAAGTTGACTTCATGACATACTGCATCCTCTAAGTACAAGAGCACATGTCTTAATAAACCAAATGTGTCTCTTTGGCTCCATAAAATTGCAAAAAATAATCTGTACACACAGTATGTGAGAAATACTCACCAACTTGCCATATACCCATCCAACCCACTGACATTAAATCTTCATTTTCTCTAAACCACCCTCTAGATAATCTGGCTGTGCATTACTATTACTAAATTGAATGGCTATGGATTAGAGGATCCCTTACCTCTGGATGTTCCGACATCTCGAAGACAAGATATAGAAAATGTCCCTCATCTCCTCCTTTCAAATGGCACTGCATCCTGTTTCTTGTAAACAGACCAAATTTGCGTTTCACGCATTACGAAGAGCCTTGACCACCACCTTTTTGCTCCACTTATTCAAACTGCTCAAATTCCAACTGATAATCTTGATCCTGAGAGAAAGCTAGAAGGTTAAATTCTTCTTTACCCTCACCACCGCTCACCCATATTACCCTCATCTTTCTTGTGCCCATCCCAATTTAATCAGAAGTAATGAATTAATGCAAATTGTTCAATTCCCCCCCTTATTTCTTTATTGATCCCTAACTACCCGTATCCCGTATGCCACAAAATAGTTGCATGACCCTGTATTGAAAAGCCTTGTACGGTATGCCCAAAAAGCTTCCAAAGCTGCTACTTCTCTTGAACATCTACAGCCGAGTCATCTGTCTGAGTCATCAAGCCCTCATTCCGATGTTCTATGGTCCCATAATAGCCATCGGAAAGGCTTGAGTGCCCTCATGTCCGCTTGTTCCTAATCCATCATCCACTAATCCTGTATGGCTGTATAGCGCAACCTAATTCTATTAACCCCAAAAGCCAACATCATTTTCCCAATGCCTCCTGGAAAAACAGAACTGATTCCTAATATTTTTCCCTGCTCTTAATTGCTGCACATTGCTCTCATCCCTCCTTCCTCTAGAAGAGCAAAATCCTAAACTAGTTTGAGTCCCGAACTCTATCCAAATCTTAAGGTTGTACTGCATCAACAACCCTATTTGTATTGCAATCAACGACTGAATCGAGTTCCCATCACCTGTAACCAACATCCTCTCCCACCATAGGTGCTCTTTCTTATTTGTTTCACCACCCAATTCAGCAAGTCCCTAGAAACATCATTGCAGATACTTCAGCACTTCCATATCCTGCCCAAAATGTATGAGGAATCCAACTGGCCTAAAGATGTAAGATGCCCCACTTCCCAGTCAATGGCAACCCTCCAATAGAGACCACAAATATAAGAAAATCAGCAACCCATGTTCCACGAATTAGAAGAAAGAACCCTAGCATCTCCCCTTCAAACACAAAATGAAGAGAAAAGATGTGCTTGGTTTGGTATTACATACATGTATTCTTTAATTGTATACGAACTTTTATTAACATATCTTATGATACACCGATACGTATCCTGATAATAAAATGAAAAAAAGAAAGAAAGGGACACGATACTTATCCCGTTTTGAAAACACTGCTTCCACCTTCTCTTTGACAGCTTTGAAGTGTTTTTGTGTGGTTGTTAAGCACCCCAGTCTCTATACCTTCTTTGACTGTTCATTCAATGTTAGGTACAAATTAGTCAAACTTGAGTAAAAGGTGGTAGGTTTAGAAGCAGGTGGAAAAGCCAAAAGTAGAAATAGGAGCTATAACGAGGAAGATAGTGAGATTTTGAGTCTTACATTAGATCCATGAAAAGAGCTATTGGAACCTGCTCACACAACAGAAGGGCTACTGTCAAAAACCAAAGGAGGTCAACGGCTAAGGAGCGCATGAGGTTTTGATAAATGCACTTCCCTCACTTTTTAAAGTATTGTTTAAATTTCCCTCTCTCGTCAAGTTGGTGCAGGTGCTGTTACTTTTGGCTGGTAAAATGTAGAATGACCCTTGATATTAGAGGAAATTCAACAATCTCTTACCGACTTTTCTTTTGCATGTATTTATTCTATTTATAGAGTGAGGAAAAGTTTTTTGATCGGCGAGTGACGAAAAGTTAGTGTACATGTTGAATGAAATTAGGCTTGGGTTACATGTTACATAAGCTTCTTTGATTTTGGTAGTCATTGAATTTTTGTTTGTTACCAAAATAATATTTACTGCTTCATGTATCTCAATATCTGTTTTCTCCTGCATGTATTTCTTCACATGTACATGGTATATACAACATTAAAGAAAATGAACTACTCGGCTTCTTGTTGTAAAAAAAGAAGTCAGTGTAATGTATCTGTTCTTTCATGTTTCCTATTCATTTTCTATAGGAGCTTTAAATGTTGGCTTTTGTTGACCTTATGTTATCACTTGTGCATCTTATTTTTGGTTATCATTGTTTTCTTTAAAGTGATTTGTTTCACTTGATGTATTTTGTTATTTCTTTTCCTCCTACATGTATTTTAGACGTAGCGGTGTAGGAACTTCGATCAGTGTAGTAAGATAACACTTTTACCAAAAAAACAGGTAAAATAAATGTAGTTATAGTGGTCCTCGATGAGTTTTGAATTTTGTTGTCGCTGCAGCCGCATGATTGTCTCATTATTCGTGCGGGCATGTTTCTTTCGGTTTTGTCCTTTCATATGCCTTTGAAAAGGAAAAAAATAAATTATTGCCTTCCACATCATTAGTGTAAGTAACAGGTATTCAAGTAGACATCTGAGATGAATGAGGTACATAATAAGAGGGGAATAAGTGGTGGAGGCAAAGTCTTGATTTTTATTGGAATAATTGGATGAAAGACAAAATAAAAGTGATGACGTAATTTGGTAGTAAAAATTGTGTAAAAATCACAGGGTACTAGTCATCCAATAAATAAGATAGATCCCTTATAACTACGTACTTTTCTAGAACACAATAAGGAAACAAATCTCAATGGAATGATTTAAATAAAAGTACCAGATTCAAAGAATTTATTTTCCATTCCCATGTGAAGTCTAGAGAATATTGAGTTAATCAAGCATGGAGCTGACACATTAGTGTTATCATTTTCAGTTCCATGAGAATAGAAGGGGATACTTGGTATACAAGAGAGATAGGTTGATTGCATCAGCATTTTCATTTAAATAAATGATGGAACCGACAACAGGGCAAATCTAGACAATACTTTGCAAAGTAAGGAGGACACTTTATTTGTGAGAACCTCAAGATAGGTGGCTATATTTGTCAGCAATCTCAGGGGTTGGTGCAATTTACCCTATTATTTATTTATAGATTCACTAAACAAAAATTGAGATGCTTTCATTTACTGTCAAGCCCTAAATTTTTGGACATATTTATGTAACATTCTCCCTAAAGTTAAATGATAATAAGTTCATAGATTCCTCCCACAACAATCGTCCATGTCCAAAATAGTACAATTAAACATTCCCAATATATAATCCCGTTAAGTTACAATCCAATGTTTCATGAGAAACTAAACAAAGTAGTTAAACAGTTACATTCGTCCAAGTCAAAATAATAAATGAATTAGAGTTACGTTTTCATCTACAAAATACGTTTTACAAAGATGAACAAGTAACTCTTCGATGTACCCTTTAAAAAAGGGGTCATGCACTCCAAGCACTCCAAATCATGCTCCGTGAATTGTACCTAAAAATGGAGGGTTGAACGTGCCTAGTAGGAAAATCTTCTGACGTTTATGCATATGAGCATTAAAATGTCAAAGAGATACGGGAAGCAATAATGGAAGCACACCAGGACATACAATCGTAAGTTAGAAACATGACGCTCTCACATATAAACAATGTACCCCGTAGGTGTCCAATGTACTCCATAGGTATCCAACGTGTCAACAACGTTTCATTTCCATCATTTTACTCATTTCATATTCATTTCGTTCATTAAGTTAACATCCGGGTGTTAGAGAATTTGCAATCCTTTTTCCGAGTCTTATAGGCCTCGTGGAACCCTTTCACAGTCTTATGAGCCTCGTGGAACCCTTTTTCCGAGTCTTATTGGCCTCGTGGAATCCTTGCCTAGAGACACTCCGATTGGTGGTCCTAGAGACATACTTTCCATACTTACCAGTCTACTTCTCATTCTTCTCAAGTAATCAAGTGGTTCGTTCATTTCCTTTCAACATAGGCCTAAGTCTCACGCACTGTGTCACAACATAGCATCAAACAAGTGTAAGGTTCACAATTTTGGATACAATCCGAGAATCAATTGACAATACGAACTTAAAACCCAACAAGCTAATTCAATCAAGTTTAGAAAGCACAATAGACGACACTACGAATCAACAAGAAGGGACCGTACGAATGAGCTATGAAGCACGGATACGGATACGAGATACGAGATACGGATACGATACGATACGGATACGCGTACACGTGATTTTTCCAAAAAGTCGGATACGATACGTTGGGGGATACGTTGAATATAAAAATCTTAAAATAAATATTATATATACATATACGGAGAGGATCCGGTCAGGACTTCCGCATTTTAATAAAATGCGGACCTCCCCTCTCCCGGCCATTTCCCGGCCAAATGGTCGGGATCTGAACCGTTGGATGTGTTTAAAATGTGTTTTCAAGGGCCTACGCGAAGATTCAGCAAAAAAAATGACCGGGAAGTGCTTCATCCGAGCAGTTTTCATAACAAACCGTAGGATAAATATTTCATGAAAACTGCTCGGATGAAGCCCTTCCCGGTCATTTTTTTTGCCGAATCTTCGCGTAGGCCCTTGAAAACACATTTTAAACACATCCAACGGTTCGGATCCCGACCATTTGGCCGAGAGAGGGAAGGTCCGCATTTTATAAAATGCGGGAGTCCTGACCGGATCCTCTCCCTATATATATATAGGGTAAACTTCTTATCCGGACTTTTCATTTCCGGACCTCATGATCCAAACATTTTTTTGACGATCCGATCCGTCCAATGTGTTCAGAAGGTGTTTTCAAGGGTCCACGTGGGAAATCTTCAAAAAAAAAAATACCGGGAAGGGCTTGATCCAAGCAGTTTTCGCAAAAAATATATACTACAGGTAATATATTGGAAGTATGAAGTTCTAAATTCGCAGAGCCAACAAGTATGAAGTTCTAAGCAGGAAATACGATTGGAAGAAGATTGAGAAGAGAAATTTCAGAGTGGATGCCTTGTGTGTGTGTGTGTATATATATATATAAATATACTTATATATGTATACAGAGAGAGAGAGAGAGAGAGAGAGAGAGAGAGAGAGAGAGAGAGAGAGTTACAGGACGAGAGAAGAGATCGTCAACCAGAGCAGCTTGTAAATTGACTGATTGGGGGAAAACGTATTTAAAGCCTTAATTACACTTTTAACCCACATATTTTAAGTAATAACAAATTTACCCCTGCGCGTATCCGAAACGTATCCTAGCGTATCCAAAACGTATCTGAATACCAAAAAATAAATTTAAAATCCGGAAACTTTAAAAAACGTATCGGATACGTATCCGGAGCGTATCCATATCCGATACGCGTACGATACGTGATACGGAGGCCAAAATAGAGTATCCGTGCTTCATAGCGAATGAGAGCTGAACGAGAATCAAAATCAGAAAATCAAATCAATATGGTCTCTGGAATTTCCATCCGGACGGGATTTGCAGACAGACTGGGAAAAACTGCAGATTTCACAGATTTTGCTACACATTACAAGGGGTCGAACCAAATGAAAATGATGCACAAAACATCCCCTAAAACACTTAGAAAAAATCCCTACCTCAAGGATTTGAAGCTCCCACAAGCTCCAAGCACCCACAAGCTCCAAGCAAAAACCCTAGCTCCTCCAAACCAAAACCCACCAAATACGATCTCCCCAAGCTTTTGCACGTGAAACCCGATTTCAAATGGCCTGAGGATGAATGATTTAAGGTAGATCCAAGGAGGTTTTTAGTGGTTGGGCTTGATTTTGGGTGGGAGAGGGAGAGAGGGAGCTGGTTTTGGAGGAGGGGAAAATGTGGATTTCTCTAACTCTGACCTTATATAGGGCAAAATACACCCCACACCCCCAACTACAAATGTTTCAAATAAACCTCTCACTATACGATTTTCTCACATTGACCTTACCTCTTAACATTTAAAATGCAATCACACAAAATCTCCAACTTAATTTCCAAAATGTCATTTAAAATTTTTACAGGCCTTTACATGTACTAATACTAGAATTCAAATATAATAATAATGGACTGAATAGGGTATGGACAACAAAACAAGCACATATGATGAACCAATGAATCACTCTGTGGATTCACTTAGAATCTAGATTATATTAAACATAATTAGGAATCACATTTTTAGACTTCGGTCTAGCAGTGAAATATTATCAACCTACTTATCACACCTACATGCTTGTTTGAGAATTTTTGGCAGTCTTTATATTGAGCTAATTGTTACTATTCAGAAGTTTCTCTATTTTTCATTAGTACTAGGTGTTCAAATGCTCATTGAGTTGGGGATGGAAGAATAAGATTAAAATCTGTCAGTTTATGTCTGTTTTGTCCATGGTAAAAGTAACTTATATCTACCATTTTTTTCTTTCGAAATAAAAATTCAAGAGCATGTGGACCCCAAAAGTTACAAGTTTTAATTCCTTCGGCCATCAGAGGTACGTGTCTAGTGGTTTAAGTTTAACTGCCCCTACTCCTACTATCTGAATGGAACATCATTTTTACTGGTTTAAGTTGGCTGTAAATTGTAATATATGTTGGACTTGGTTATCACTCCAGTGATTAAAGTATGTTCTACCTGAAAAAGTAGATTGCTTTGACCTGTTCAGGAACCTCATCAGAATGTATTTATAAAATGGTAGTTGACAGTTTGAAATTTTTGCATTGGATTGAAAATACTAATCGATGATGTTGTATATTTTCTCTAAATAAGCATTTTAGTGATCTCCTTTCCAAGCACAGAAGGTGTATGCATCTTCATCTCTCATTGAGTTTGGTGCCTTGGTAAATGTCAATTGGTTCTAGAAACCACAGATCCACTTCATTCTTAATGTGTGTTTTCAGTATATATGTGCCCATGATATTGGTTTGTGCAAACCAGGTTGCTGGAGCTGCTGCTGCTGCTGGCCTTTCTCTTGCTGACGTTGTTGCGGAATCAAAACTTGCATCTGAAATGGTGGGAACAATGGGTGTTGCACTGTCTGTTTGCACACAGCCAGGTCAGGTTACATCAGACCGTCTGGGCCCTGGAAAGATGGAGCTTGGCCTCGGAATTGTAAGTATAAGTTTGTGAGACATGTTATCCTGACTGTTGTAGGCACTGAGCCAACTTCATTTGTTCTTGTATTGATGAATAGTATCTTCAAATTCATACTATCTCTGGCTCTGCTTATTTTCACTACTTACATGTATTTTGTTGCTAATACTTTGTCTAGATGACATTGTCAGAACCGCACGATTCACGTTTCGATTCTCGATTCACGTAAAAATAATACAAACCTATAGATTAATCAAGGTATTTCTAAAATTGGTCTTGAATCATATGAATCACGGTTCGTTCACGAGTCAATTCACGTCAAAATGATACGAATCTATAGGTGAATCAGAGTTTATTACAATCCGTTACATTCGACTAATATGAAACCACTTTTGTAGAAAAGATTATATTCTGGTAAGTATGAAAAACCTTATTCCCATGCAAAATTTGCTAATCATTTGTTGATTGGTCTATATTTTGATTTGTAGCATGTTCTTGAACATTAAAATATTCATTCTAAATATCTTTACAGTCAAGATACCTTACTCATCAGTTATCTATTTTATTTTGCTTAAATTTTCTTTTTTTATTATAATACGAGTCAATAGATGTAACCAACTCTTTAAAATGTTATAGTTTTAATTTGCTAGAATTTTGAATATTGTTGAGGATGATATCCTACATGGTATTTATTTTTTGTATTACGTACAAGTGTCTTTCCTATTAGACCACGTGATCATCAATTAATAGTTGGAAACAAAGTTCTATATTGATTCTAGCTTAAAATTTTCCAATTTTACAATATCTCCTTATTATGTATGTGCATAGATACATTCCAACTTTTGAACTTTGGACGGAATTGTCATGATTCACGATTCAGCAAAGTGTCAATTCGATTCTCAATTTGACAACCTACAATTTAGCTGGTGCAACAAGAATAATCCATTGAGATAATTAGAGAGAGACTCTCAAAATGGGATAGAAAGAGAGATACTCTTGATAATTCTTGTTATTTGAGAGAGAGAGAGAGAGAGAGAGAGAGAGAGAGAGAGAGAGAGAAGTGTAGGGTGTTAATGAACCCCAACACATAATACTCTTATTTATATTATGAGGGATCTCAGTACAAGACTTAATTAGTCAATGTGGGACAAATACTAATATAAGCTTATTCTAACACTCCCCCTCAAGCTGGAGAATAAATATCAAAAAGTCCCAGCTTGTCACATAGAAACTCTAACCGTGGCTTAAACAATGGTTTGGTGAAGATATCAGCCAACTGAGCTCCTGTAGGAACAAATGGAGTAGATAACACACCACCGTCTATCTTCTCACGAACAATGTGACAATCAACTTCAATATGTTTTGTTCTCTCATGGAATACTGGATTTGAAGCAATATGAATCGCCGCTTGATTATCACAATACATAGGAATAGGTAACTCCACATCAAAACCTAACTCCTTGAGTAAAGCTCTCAACCACACAATCTCACAAGATGTGTGCGCCATGGCTCGATACTCTGCTTCTACGCTGGACCTTGCGACCACTGTTTGTTTCTTGATTTTCCATGTGACTAAATTGCCTCCAATAAAAGTACAGTACCCAGTAGTGGACCGTCTATCAGATGGTGATCCTCCCCAATCAGCGTCGGTAAAGGCTTCAACACGCAAATGACCATTAGACCGATAAAACAAACCATGTCCTGGATGAGCCTTAAGGTATTTCACAATACGAAGACAAGCTTCCCAGTGTGGAAGACAAGGAGCTGACATAAATTGACTCACCACACTTACAGCGAATGAGATATCAGGACGTGTATTGGTAAGGTAATTCAACTTACCAACTAAGCGACGATAACGGTCTGGATGAGGAAATATCTCCCCCTGATCAACACAAAGTTTCACATTAGGATCCATTGGGGTCTCCACAGGTTTTGCTCCCAATAAACTTGTCTCCTCGAGAATATCCAATGCATACTTTCGTTGGGACAAACTAATTCCATCATTGGATCTTGCTACCTCAATACCCAAAAAATACCGTAGCTTACCCAAATCTTTAGTATGAAATTGTCGCTGTAAAAATTGCTTCAACTCATCAATACCTTTCTGATCATCTCCAGTAATAATGATATCATCTACATACACAATCAATACTATTTTCCCACGCTCTGACTGAAGAGAGAAAACAGAGTGATCCGAATGAGATCGACGCATACCAAACTGCAGCACATCACTAAACCGACCAAACCAAGCTCGAGGGGACCAACTCCCAAGTGCCATTATGATGAAGAGAAGACATCTCATCCTCCATTGCTTTCCGCCACTCAGACACAGATAGGGCCTCCTGAACAGTGTTAGGAACAAAAACGGAAGAAACCGAAGTAGTAAAAGCACGAAGGGATGGTGACAGATGGTTATATGAAACAAACTGAGCAATAGGATGTAAAGTGCATGACCGAATACCTTTACGATGGGCAATAGGACGATCAAGATCATCTGGATCCCGCAACGGAGGGGAAGACAGAGCGGTGGGCGAAGGTGGGCCTGTTGGCTCAGGTTGCGATGGTGCTGGCTGAAATGGCACTGGTGGCTCAGGCTGAGATGACACTGGTGGAACTTTAGGACGACGAACATACACCTGCAAAGGTTTTGGTCGAGGACCAGTACCTGAGGGGACAGCTATAGGAAACACAGACTCAGATGCAAGCCGATCATTGGTAGTGAGAGGCTCTGAATAAAATGGGAGTGACTCATTAAATGTGACGTCAGCACACACAAAGGGACGACGTAAAGATGGAGAATAACACTTATATCCTTTTTGAGTTCGAGAGTAACCAAGAAAAATGCACCTAATGGAGCGAGGGTCAAGTTTGCTCCGGTCACGATCCAGAGCATGAACATAACATGTGCACCCAAAAATCCGAAGGGGTAATGAGTAAAGGGGACGACCGGGAAACAATACCTTATGGGGTATCTAACCTCCAAGAACACTAGAGGGCATACGATTAATCAAATAGCAGGCAGTGAGAACTGCGTTACTCTAATAAGACTTAGGAACTTGCATTTGAAATAACATTGCACGCATAACTTCTGATAAATGTCGAATCTTGAGTTCGGCAACTCCATTTTGTTGTGGAGTTCGAGCACAAGAGGACTGGTGGATAATACCGTGATCATCAAAGAATTGAGAAAGAGTATTTTTAAAATATTCACGGGCATTATCAGAACGAAATATGCGGATGCAAGTATCAAACTGGGTTTTGATCTCCATATAAAATGACTTAAAAATAGAAGATAATTCGGACCTCTCTTTCATGAGATAAAGGTAGGTAACACGAGAGAAATCATCGACAAAAATAACATAATACTGGAAGCCAAAAATGTTAGGAACATGCATTGGACCCCAAATTTCATAATGAACTAACTCAAAAGGACGCGATGCACGACTCTCAACCCTAGGATAAAAAGACACTCTATGATGTTTGCTAAACTCACAGACTTCACATGGCAAAGCATCCACACAGCTACATGAAGGCACTAGCCTTTTGAGGTTCTCAAGTGATGGATGACCAAGACGACAATGATGTTGATATGGTGACAGTGATGACTGAAGAGCAACAGAGCTAGGGTGAACATCATCGGTAAAGTAATACAGGCCACCACGTTCAACACCGCCACCAATCTTCCTCCCCGTCTTGAGATCCTGAAACACACAACAATTAGGGAAGAATGTGACTGAACAATTCAAAGACTTGGTAAGTTTACTAACAGACATAAGATTTAATGGAAAACGAGGAACTTGCAGTACGGAGTCCAAAGTAAGAGAGGAAGTAACATGAACAAAACCCAAACCAGTAACATTGGTGGTAGAACCATTAGCTAAGGTAACACGTGATGGTTTACCGAGAGACTGACGACCAGAAAGAATAGAAGGAGTACCAGTCATATGATCAGATGCACCAAAATCAATAACCCAATGATTAGAAGAATGAGAAGACGCAATGCAAGCAACAGAGGAACCTGTCTGAGATAACGTAGCAATGGAAGAATTTGTCTGAAGTGACAGTAGGCGTTGGTACTGCTGATACTCCTCTGCTGAGATAATCACCCTACTGTCGGCAGAAGGATGAGTAAACTGTCCAGCATCCTCAGAAATAGTAACCTGATGAGCCTGGGGAAAACCATGAAGATCATAACAATACCCCACTGTATGATTTGTACCCCCACAATGGGTACACTGTCGAGTACCATAATCAGAACCACCACGACTAAAGCTACCACGACCAGAACTACCTCCCCCTGACATGTGACCATAACTAGAACCACCACGACCACCAAAATTACGACCACCAAAACCACCGGAGACAACTGAAGCAGTCTCCATCATAAATGTTAGAATATGTCTATGTTAGTTTGTCCCACATCGCCTATCGTAGATTTGTATTAAGATGCTCAATAATATAAATAACATTGACTTGTGTGAGGGTTTATTAACACCTTACACACTTCTCTCTCTCCCATCTAAAACAACATGGTATCAGAGCTAGTTCTAAACCCTAAACCTAATTCTGTCTAAACCCTAAACCTAATTCTGTCTAAACCCTAAACCATCGTCTTCTTCAGCCAAATACACTGGATCCCCTACAGCCGACAACATCCATCTGCAAACCCTAAACCAGAACCAACCGAGATCCATACACCCATGAACGACCTTCAAAAACCCCATGCGAACCAGACCCACCCATAGACGACCTTCGAAAACCCATAGACGACCTTCGAAAATCCATAGACGACCTTCGAAAACCCTATACGAGATCTATACAGCCCTATTTCACCTTCGAAAACCCCATACGAGACTTGTACAGCCCTTAAAACCTTCGAAATCCACATCCTGTGCTCTGTTGGTGCTCGAAATCCACCCCCAATGCTCTGTTGATGCTCGAAATCCACCCCCAATGCTCTGTTGATGCTCGAAATCCACATCTTGTGCTCTGTTGATGCTCGAAATCCACACCCAGTGCTCTGTTGATGCTCGAAATCCACCTCTTGTGCTCTGTTGCTGCTCGAAATCCACACCCAGTGCTCTGTTGAAGCTCGACCTTGTCATCAGAGTCTTTACTGTCCCTTGCTGTGTCTAGTATAATTGGTATGTTCTGTTAGTAGTTTTTTGGACTGTTTGATATGAGCAGATGCAGACTTCCAGTGGTTTCATTTAGTATTGGTTGTTGGTGGTTGCTTAGTTGGTTATCGTAATTGTTTGGTTGATTTGTCGAGACAGTTGGTTATTTTTGATTTACTGGTGGATATTTTGTGGTGATCGGTGATTATGTCTGAAGAAAAGTCTGCATCTGTACCTAATTCTGGTTCTATCATTATTGGTAGTTCTTCTGGCTCTTCTCGGCGTCGTGAGAAGGATTCCATTACCTCTATTCCTTTGAATGGCAATAATTATGCTATTTGGTCTCGTGCTGTCAAAGTTTATTATATGGGTGAGAGAAAATTTCGTTATTTGACAGACAGTCCTCCAAACAAAGATGCTAAGGATTATAGTGACTGGGAAGCTGAGGATTGTCATATTCGAGTTGAGTTGTGGAATAGTATGGAACCTCAGATCAGTGGCCCTCTGTTTTACCTTGATAGTGCCAAGGAAGTGTGGGATCGGGTTGCCAGGATGTATTCAGGGGTTGATAATCTTCGTCGTACATATGATCTCCATCATCAGTTCTTTTCTCTGTCATTGAGTACTGGATCGTTGGAGGACTACTATGCCAGGTTTCGTGGTATTTGTGAGGAACTCCGTGTTTATGAGCCTATCTCCAGTGATCCTCAGGTTATGGCGCGTCAGCGTGAGCGTTTGGAGGTTGCTCGATTTCTGTATGGTTTACCATCATTTTATGATCCAGTTCGGTCTCAGATATTGGGAGAGCGGGAGTTGCCATCTCTCGATGAGGTGTTTAGTCGTCTTCGCCAGGCTTCTGTCTCAGATGTTGGTTCTGTCTCTCAGTCACCATCTGATCGTTCTGCTTTAGCTTCAGTGGGTTCTAGTGGTTTTGGGTCGAGTAATGGCCGTGGTCGCGGCCGTGATTCTGGGTTTGGCAGTCGTGGTCGTGGTTCTGGTAGTCGAAGTTCTAGTGGCTATGATTCAGGTAACAGTTCTAGTGGTCGTGGTGGAAATAGTCGTGGTCGCACGTCAGGGGGAGGTAGTTCTGGTCGCGGTGGTTCTGGTCGTGGCCGTGGTACCAGGTTCTGTACTCATTGTCGGGGTACAAGTCATACAGTGGACTATTGCTATGATCTTCATGGTTTTCCCCAGGCTCATCAGGTTGCTCATTCTGAGGATACTGGGCAGTTTACTCATTCTACTGATAGCAGTGTGACTATCTCAGCAGAGGAGTATCAGCGTCTTATGTCCATTCAGCCTTCTGCTGCTGCAGCTTCATCTTCCACAGCTACGTTCGCTCAGACAGGTCCCTCGGTTGCTTGTGTTGCATCATCTTTTTCTTCTCCTTGGGTTATCGATTCTGGTGCTACTAATCATATGACTGGTACTTCTAAACTCTTTTCTACTTGTCGGTCCATGGATAAGACCTTTCATGTTACCTTAGCGAGATGGTTCTACCACCGAGGTTCTTGGTTTGGGTTCGGTTTGTCTCTCCATCATTTACTTTAAACTCTGTGTTGCATGTTCCTCGTTTACCCTTTAATCTTGTGTCTATTAGTCAACTTACAAAATCCTTAAATTGTTCGGTCGCATTTCTTCCTCGTGGTTGTGTATTTCAGGATCTCAAGACGGGGAGGAAGATTGGTGCCGGTGTTGAGCGTGGTGGTCTCAGTATTACCTAACCGGTGGTGGTGTTCAACCGATTGCTCTTGATCATCGAGTCCTTATATCAACAACATTGTCGGCTTGGTCATCCATCTCTCTTGAGAATTTGAAGCGTCTTGTGCCCTCGTGTAGTTCTCTTAAGGAGTTATCTTGTGAAGTTTGCGAGTTTAGTAAACATCATAGAGTGCCATTTTATCCTAGGGTTGAGCGTCGGGTGTCACATCCTTTTCAGTTAGTTCATTCAGATATTTGGGGGCCTATTCATGTGCCTAATGTTTTGGTTTTCGGTATTATGTTATTTTCGTTGATGATTTCTCTCGTATTACATATCTTTATCTTATGAAAACGAGATCCGAGTTAAAGACAATTTTTAAATCATTTTACATGGAAATAAAGACTCGTTTAATACTTGCATTCGTATGTTTGGCGATAATGCACGCGAATATTTTCATAGTACTTTATCTCGTTTTTGATGATCATGGGATTATTCATCGGTCATCCCGCGCGCTCGGACTCCACAAAGAAATGGGGTTGCCGAACGCAAGATTCGACACTTATCGGAAGTTATGCGTGCCATGTTATTTCAAATGAAGGTTCCTAAGTCTTCTTTGGGAGTGACGCAGTTCTTCCGCATGCTATTTGATCAATCGTATGCCCTCTCTTGTCCTTGGGGGTCGATACCCTGCACGATCCTGTTTCTGGTCGTCCTCTCCACTCATTACCCCCTCGGGTTTTGGGTGTACATGTTATGTTCATGCTCTTGATCCCGACCAAAGTAAGTTGGACCCCGGTCCATTAAGTGCATTTTTCTTGGTTATTCTCGGACTCGAAAGGATATAAATGTTACTCCCCATCTTTACGTCGTCATTTTGTGTGTCTTTGATGTCACATTTAATGAGTCTCTTCCTTTTTATTCGAGTCTGCCGCCACTAATGATTTGCTCGCATATGAGTCTGTGTGTCCTATAATATTTGTCCCATCTCCATCGAGTACCATTCCTCCACCAAAACCTTTGCAGGTGTATCATCGTCGTCATCAAAATCCACCAGTTATATCTCCGCCAGAGCCTCAGCCAGCACCATCTCAACCAGAGCCTCAGCCGGAGCCATCTCCGCCCGCAGCACCACTTTCACCCACCGCGCCATCTTCTTCTCCGTTGCGGGATCCAGACACCCTTGATCTTCCTATTGCCCGACGTAAAGGTATTCGGTCCTGCACTCTCCATCCTATTGCTCATTTTGTTTCCTATGATCATCTGTCACCGTCTCTTCAAGCTTTTACTACCTCCGTCTCTTCCGTGTTTGTTCCTAAGTTTGTTCAGGAGGCCTTATCTGTGTCTGAGTGGCGGGCAGCTATGGAGGATGAGATGTCTGCTCTTCATCATAATGGTACTTGGGACCTGGTTCCTCTTCCTGCTGGTAAGACACCTGTTGGCTGTCGTTGGGTATTCACTGTCAAGTATCTTCCTGATGGTACTGTTGAGCGCTATAAGGCGCGACTTGTTGCCAAAGGCTACACCCAGACTTATGGTGTTGATTATTCGGAGACGTTCTCTCCTGTTGCTAAACTGGGTTCTGTTCGAGTTCTTATTTCTCTAGCTGCGAATCTTGGTTGGCCATTATTTCAACTGGATGTCAAGAATGCCTTTCTCCATGGGGATCTTCACGAGGAGGTTTACATGGAGCAACCACCTGGGTTTGTTGCTCAGGGGGAGCGTAATCAGGTATGTCCGGCTTCGTAAAGCTCTTTATGGCCTCAAGCAGTCTCCTAGGGCTTGGTTTGGCAAGTTTAGTGATGCGGTTTTGAGATTTGGCATGCATCGTAGTCAGACTGACCATTCTGTGTTTTCCATCACAACTGATCGAGGGAAAGTATTGTTGATTGTATATGTGGATGACATTATCATTACTGGTAATGACCAGCGAGGTATTGATGAGTTAAAAACCTTCTTACATCAGCAATTTCATACTAAGGATTTGGGAAAACTTCGGTACTTTTTAGGTATTGAAGTGGCCAGGTCCAAAGAAGGTATTAGCTTATCACAGAGAAAGTATGTGCGGCATTTTCTTGAGGATACAGGTTTGTTGGGAGCTAGGCCTGTTGAGACTCCTATGGATCCCAATGTCAAACTGTGTGTGGACCAGGGGGAGTTGCTTCATAATCCTGATCAGTATCGTCGATTGGTTGGTAAGTTAAATTATCTCACGATTACACGTCCGGATATCTCATTTGCAGTTAGTTTGGTGAGTCAGTTTATGTCAGCTCCTCGTTATCCACATTGGGAGGCTGTCCTTAGAATTGTGAAGTATCTTAAGCTACATCCAGGACGAGGTTTGTTGTATCGAGCTAGCGGACACTTACGCGTTGAGGCGTTTACTGATTCTGATTGGGCAGGAGGACCGTCTGATAGGAGATCTACTACTGGTTACTGTGTCTTTCTTGGTGGAAATCTTGTTAATTGGAAAAGCAAGAAACAGACAGTAGTAGCCCGGTCCAGTGCAGAAGCAGAGTATAGAGCAATGGCACACACGACATGTGAGGTTGTGTGGCTGCGATCATTTCTTGAAGAGATTGGATTTAGTGTGCAACTGCCCATGCCTCTGTATTGTGATAATCAAGCGGCTATTCACATTGCCTCAAATCCAGTATGTCATGAGAGGACTAAGCATATTGAGGTTGATTGTCATCTAGTACGTGAGAAGCTGACTGGTGGTGTGATATCTACTCCATATGTATCTACGGGTGCTCAGTTGGCCGACATGTTTACCAAATCATTATTCAAGCCGCGGTTAGAGTTGCTATGTAGCAAGCTGGGACTTTTTGATATTTATTCTCCAGCTTGAGGGGGAGTGTTAGAATATGTCTATGTTAGTTTGTCCCACATCGCCTATCGTAGACTTGTATTAAGATGCTCAATAATATAAATAACATTGACTTGTGTGAGGGTTTATTAACACCTTACACACTTCTCTCTCTCCCATCTAAAACAACAATAAACAAACCAAAACACCAACTCGGATAGCACTAGCAACCAAACAACCAACAAATCAATGAGCTACTAAATCAACCAACTTTCTACCAACACAACAACAATCACATTGGCTACTATCCACCATAAGAAATCAAAATTGATCACCAATAAATTAACCAACCACTATATGTACGTCAACCACCTAATCAACTAATGGGTCCCAAAGAACTGCCTAACACAACACAATAATCAACATAACCTAATACCCAAACACCAAATCAAAACACACGAGCAACGAAATCAACGAAAACCAAACAGTAGTGGAAAGCATAACCTCTGCAGACTGCAGTAAACTCGAATCCAGTAACGAACAGCCACCAACCCACCAACCGATCAACTTCGTCTACCAACTAACAAGTGACCAAGGAACCTTTAGTACATGTTGTAGACTTAGCAAACTTCAAAGATCTCGTCGAAACAATACACCTTCAGTGCATATCAGTAATCACCTCGAGATAAACAGTGATCGATGAACAGTAATCGATGAACAGTAGTCATGATGAACAGTAGCCGCGATGAACAGTGATCGAAGTCTGGGTTCGTGGATAGTCTCTGAAATCGACGAGGAATGTTCGAATGGGTTGTCGATCAGTGAGGCTAGATGGTTAATTGTGGGATTTAGGGTTTTGATTGGGGGATTTAAGGTTTTGATTGGTGAGGCCGATGGTTGATGATGGTGAGTGGATGCGGTAGGGAAGAAACGTGTTAGGGTTTGATGAATCTAAGGTGGGTTAGTATCGTGCTCTGATACCATGTTATTTGAGAGAGAGAGAGAGAGAAGTGTAGGGTGTTAATGAACCCCAACACATAATACTCTTATTTATATTATGAGGGATCTCAGTACAAGACTTAATTAGTCAATGTGGGACAAATACTAATATAAGCTTATTCTAACAATTCTATTTTAAAATGATAAAATCTACTAAATGAAAGACACCTATTTATAGACCAAGTACATCATGACTAAGGACACTTACTAAAATGCTAATGACAAAGTAAAAGTGACTACGTCAGGACTCCCTCACTACGAAGAACTTGTCCTCAAGTTAGGGAGTAGTTATTCTACTCAACGCAACTAGTATAGCACAGCCAATCTTAAACATGAGCTTGCTATTGCGCACTGCCGCCACGTCCATGCTTCTGTGGGAGTAAGCAATCCGGTTGGCATGTCTTTTGAGCAAGGCAGGCAAAGCCACATCAAAGTATTTTTCCGACTCATCCTCCCCAAAAGTATCTTGACCAATCACCATTTGAAGGTCCAAGGACATGCAACACATCGTACCCGAGGCTTTCCTCCCAAGGGATCTTGAAGTTGTCCCATGAAGCACAGTTTAGTCACCAATTCACTACAAACTTGTATATCATGCATAGGGGCAAGTGGAAGGCAAAAGTTGAAAACAATCCTCACCTTTTGGCTCCACAAGGTCTTCAAGGCTTGGAGGATCTACCACAATCTCAATACTTTAAATATGAACCCAAAACAACATCACTTCTATGGCTTGCTTGTACCACTTGCTCAATGTCTTCAAGCCCTTCTTCTTCATTATCTTCATCGAGATAATCATCATAGATGGGAAGATCTTCAAATCATTCCCAAACTCTTCCTTTGTAGTAAACTCTCCTTTGTAGTAAACTCTTAGGAAGCACAATACCATTCTCCTTCAAGAACTTGGTGACGGCTTCAGGAACATCCAAAACACCCATATTCACTATAGGAATTGATACTACACCATCGGATTCATCACTTCCCTTGAGAAGTTCCTTAGAAGCAAACAACGTAGGGGAATTAGATTTGGTAGTTACCTTATCCTTCATTGGTAAGTGACTTGTTGCTCATCCTTATGCACAATATAGATGTTCCTTTTTCCATCATGAAGAATATCTCGGTCATATTGCCACGGACCGCCAAGTAACATATGACAAGTATCCGTGGGTATCACATCACACCAAGTTCAAAGTACTTTTGCCGGATGGAGGAGGACAAAGCACCTCTTATTCACCTTGATCTCATTTTCCTTATTGAACCAAGAAAGGGTATGACGATTGGGATGCTCCTCCACTTTGAGTTGAAGCTTTTCAACCATCTCTTGAGATACTATGTTTTCATAACTCCCATTATCAAGGATCCTATTGCAAACATATCCTCCTATGTTGTAGTGTGGAATATTTTAGCACACAACCTATGTAGCACAGATACGGACACGGACACGGACACGGCAATATATATATTAATATATATATATAAAGGACCCCCTTCTAATAAGGGACCCTTATTTAAGTTTCCATGCGGACCTAGGGGTATTTTCGACTTTCCGGACCAAATTTCGACGATCCGAACCGCTCAATGTTTTTAAAATGTGTTTTTAAGGGCCCCCGCGAGGAATCATAAAAAAAATAACCGGGAAGAGCTTGATCCAAACAATTTTCGATAAAAATTACATATATATAACTTTTATCAAAAACTGTTTGGATGAAGCCCTTCCCGGTTACTTTTTTTGATGATTCCTCACACGGACCCTTAAAAACACGTTTTAAAAACATTGAGCGGTTCGGATTGTCAAAATTTGGTCCGGAAAATCGAAAATACCCTAGGTCCGCATGGAAACTTAAATAAGGGTCCCTTATTAGAAGTTTATTGTATATATAAATATTTAGAAAAAAAATTAAAACTTTAAAGATTGATCATTATAGTTTGACCCCAAATTTTTTTTTTAAATTACAATTTGACCCCTGAAAAATTTAAAAATTACAGATTGACCCCAATTTTTTTTAAATATTACAATTTAACCCCAGCCGTGTCCCCGTCAAAAAATTCAAAAAAATTGGTGTCCCCGTGTCCGACACGCCAATACGGCTACATCTAGAAGTGTCGGTGCTTCATAGCACACAACCAATCTTCATCCCTATCTTGCTTAGGTGTAAGGAGAGTCCTCTTCAAAGTCACCACAAATCTCTTCACATGCGACATCATCATGCACGGGAACATCATCGTTTCTTTTGTCTACTTCATCCAAAAGTGCTTTGTTATGGCTTCCGGAAGCCTTTCAACAATCCGGGGACTTATTCCCTGGCTCCCCACACTTAAAGATATGAATCCCCCACTTTGGGATTGATTTCTAGCCCCTGAAACTCCGGATTGAGGCTGATTTTGAGTGGGAGTGGAAGCTTTATCCACTCAGGTTTAATTACCAACACCGAGAGACGCACCTTGGCCACCACTAGAGGAAGATCCACACCTAGAATCTGTGATACACGGATCCGCGTTTTGGGGCGAAGTACCCGTGTCGATACGACACGACACGGGTGCGGGTGTGGGATCTGTGTCGGATCCGGCAACTTTAAATCGGACACGCCGCCGGAGGAAGAAGAACCAGCAGAAAAAAGAAAGAAAGAGGAAGATCGATCTTCTCGATCTGGTAAGAGGAAGAAGAAGAAGAAGAAGAAGAAGAAGAAGAAGAAGAGAGAGAGAGAGAGAGAGAGAGAGAGGTACCACAAGGAAGATGATCTTCTCGATCTGCTGCTGCTGTCCACGCCAGGAAGAACGAAGAAGACGATGTGTGTGGCTAATAATCTAGGGCAGCTCATCTTTTAATTCTTTTGGGTTCCAAAGTTGGGCTGAGTTTTAATGGGCTTATTTGTTTTTTTTAGGCCTACTAATGGGTTTGTGAATTTATTTGAATGTTCTAATGGGCTTATTTATTATTCTTTGGGCTTCTAATGGGTTTGTGTATTTGGGTTAAAGTTGATTCAAGTATTATTTTTGGGCTTTTATTATCCAAAATAAAAGAATGAATGTACTTTAAATTTTAATACATAAAATATTTATTATTTCATCTATTAAATTCAAAAAATTATAAAAAAATCTTTAAAAAATCTTAGAATATTTTTAAAAAAATTAAAAAATAAATAAAAAGATATTACGTGGCGTATCCCCGCACCCGTGTCCAAATTTGGATCCATATCCACGAATCCTCAATTTTCAAGTTTCAAGTGTCCGACCCTTGGATCCACACCCGTATCCGATTCACGCACCCGTATCCGTGTAACATAGCCTAGAATAGGGGAGTTGAAAGGCTCACCCGAAGCGGAACTTCCTTGATATGATATTGCTGCTCGGATCTCGAGAACTTACTCTTTTCTTTCTTTTTGGCCACCAAGGCTCAATTGTAGCTTCTGAAACCGACACAAGGATTGCATCGCAAGGGTATCTTGGATTGCAGTTGTCAACCCACTTACTTACCTCGCAACCATTTAATCTTCACTCTCATTCAATTCAACTCTAGCAACAAGTTGATGGAATGCCTCCGTGAGTTGTTCAACACTTCCGCTTTGTTTGAGACTATGCAAACTTTTGTAAATGTTTTGCATATAGTAGATAGCCAAGAATTGCTCATTGTGTTTCTTCTTCATTTTCTTCCATTCTTTAATCTTCCCCTTTCCTCTTCGTTGCCTAGTAAGTTGCAATTGCTTCCACCAAGCGGGAGCCCTTCCTTTGAGACCGATAGCCTCTAACTTCACTTTTTTCTCTGCGGAGGCTTCACCATAATCAAACACCTTTTCAATGGTATTCAACCAATCAACAAATTCAGCAGGATTGAGGCTTCCGTTGAAGTCGGGTAATTCAATCTTGATATTGTTCTCCCACTTATAAAGAAAGTGAGCGGGAGGTGGCCTAAACCAATTAGGATCTCCAAATGGATTGTCAAAGTTACTCTGAGAGTCCTCAAACTCTACTACCTGCACGCGGCACTTGCATGCTTTGCACCATTGCCATTAGGGTGGCAACTTGTTGCCTCAACTCTTTTACCTCATGGTTTTGGTTGCCAAACGGATGCTCTTCACCATCATTCACTGAACGGATGCTCTACCTTTACCCCCTCTCCTACCTCTACCTTCTCCATGAGTCATTACAACACCAAAATCAACTCCAAATACTCAACACCCAATTAACTCGGGACTCCAAACCACCACAAATCGCAAACAATCAACACAAATGGTCCTAGATAGTGTCAAGCCCACAACAAATTGCAACAAACCCAATCAAATAGCAACAAACGAGACAAACGAAGCAAACCCAACTGAAATCGAACCTGTAATCATACTAGAAAGGGGTGTATCACTGGGTCGAAGTTGAAGTCACTTATTGAAGCTCTTATAGCCCAAATTGATGGCTAAAACTCTTTATTCGAGTGTCGAAATAGGATTTCAAAGTCCAAAAATACAATTTCGAGCACTGAAATGGTCTAATCGAGAGCTGGGTCTCTGTTTCCAGCGCCGAAATGGTCTAATTGAGCAAAAACGAGGTTCGAATGAGTCCAATAGCCTTCAATTGTTAGATTAGGGCTCAAAACAAGTTGATCCAGAAGGATTGAAAGTCGAACTCTTGTGATTTGAGTGTTAGAGATTGTACAGTCTATATTTAGGGTTTTTGGGATCTGGGTATGTCCATTTAGGTTTGGACAGGCTCGATTTGTAGATTTGGGGTTCGATTTAAGCCTGATATGGGTTGAGAATGGAGAGAATTTCGAGTGGAATGAGGTGTTTTGGGATTTTCCGGTGAGGTTTAGGCTTCAGGCAAAGTTTCAGGCGAGATGAAGGATCAGGATCAGAGCTAGGAGCTCTGATACCAAATGGTCCAACAAGAATATTCCATTGAGATAACTAGAGAGAGAAACTCCCAACATGGGATACAAAGAGATATACTCTGGAGTTTGGAAAATTCTATTTCAAAAATGATAAAAGCTACTAAATGAAAGACACACCTATTTATGTACCTACTACATCATGACTAAGGACACGCGCTAAAATGCTAATGACAAAGTAAAAGTGTCTACATCATTAGCTCTCCTTATTCTGTTGCCATTGCCTTGTAATAGAATAGCGCTTCTAATTGCTCATTTACTATTTCTCTTGCTTTCCATTATTTTCAGCATGGGGAACCAGGCGCTGCTGTGGCTGACCTTCAGCCTGTGGACAATGTGGTTTCTCATGTTCTTAAGCAGATACTGTCACTGGTATGAAACTTAGGATGAGATGAGATACTTATGTTTCACCTTAATTCTTTCTGGCCACCTGTATCCTTTCTAGTTTGATTCCTCTAATATTTGCATATTCTTTGTAGGGGCCAATCCATAATATTTTTAATCAAGTTCAAGTTTGTCTTATGTAAACTTAATAGAAGCATGATAAGAATTACACTAAAGCTAAAGTATGTAAATGGCTTTACAGTATTGGAGTTGCCTTGGGGTATTTGAATGAAAAATGTTGCAAATGAGAGCAGTAAAAGTATTGGCAACACATGTCGTCTATAGTAGATGAGTTCGAAAGAAAGCCTAGATCCCAATGAATTTGAGCTATGTGCTTGGGTGTACATCTCTGTTTTTTTTATCTTATGCAGTAGAGTAACTGTTTCGGACTCTTGAAATGTTTGACCTCATATAAAATGTTATCTCTGTACTGAGTCTGTCTCTTTGTTTTCTCTAATGAGATTGGATCATGCTGCATGGCTGGTAATTCTCTTGAGTGTTTTGAAACTATCACTGTGTTGTGTGTTAATTGTCAGACTTTTGGCAGAATACTAAGCATGGAGAGTGGTAACTTCTTGGGTTGTGAGATCACAAAATGATGCTTAAGCATTGTTGGATATCTTGCTATACTGAGGCCATTTCATAACAGTTTAAGCTTTTGGGGAATTCATGAACCAACATTTTATTACCCAGGGATTGGTAGGGTGCATTTCCCTAGCCCATTCACGGCAGCTGCTTTTGCGCGAGCCTAAGAAGGACGAACACGTTTCTGGGCCTTTCGTATTCGTATCGCAGACATTTTGGACAGACTCATGAAAATATGTATCCGATTATTTAATTGTATTTTTGGAGTCGGACACATTGACTCATTTTTCAACACACTCCGACACTTGTGAACCATGGATCTTACACAATCTGGTATTCTCACTTTTTTTTTATATATGTTTAATTGGTGTAAATAATATCTTTATATAGTATATGAAGTTTATATACTTATATGGATGCTTTTGAAGGCAAGAATATGCACTCCCTCCATCCCAATTTATTGGTTTCTTTTAGGCATTTGAACTAATTAGGGGAACATAATCATTACACTTGTCATACTTTTTCTTTCCTTCTTTTACCATTGAAAATATCATCATTTACATGTACTTATTCTAAAAAAAGGGGATAAAAGTGGAATTTAATCAGATAATATCCCTTTAGTTTTGAATTGGGACAAAAAAATTTAGGACAACAAAAAGTGGTGTTTGGGACCAAAGATTGGGGATGGAGTATTTATTTGTTTATGTATTTTTTGGTTGTCTTATTATTTTATTTGCTATTTCTACTATCCTTTGTTGTTCAATGACAAAAATAACACAACCCATCTAGTCCCCAATCATTGGGGGTATGGGCGGGGATGATTGGAGACGAGACCTAACCTTTGTCAATATGGACAAAATGGTTGCTCTCAGAATACTACTTAAACAAAGCCCCCCCCATACCTCCATGAACCGAGGAAGTATAGGGATGTTTTGCTGCAGAACCATGCCCCCAAATCAAAGCCGAAAGGCATCAAGGAGGGCAGGCCTAGAGACCCAAATCAATTTATGTGCTCATTGTCATGCTTCCTTCATTCATGGTCTAGAGCATCTCACTAATTACACAAAACTGTCCTTTGTTGTTATTTCCCCTAATTTGGTGTAAGAAGCTTTCTACCAAGGTTACTCGAGTTTAGTTCAACTATATGCATTGATGGTGCACAGACTGGCATGGGGCCCATTTTGGGGTCCTACACAAATGGTCTAAGTCGTTCATTAATTTTAGAATGGATTTTTGAATGGCCTCACAAAAAAATTAGATGAACAGGTAAGTATTTGGTCTAACATGCGATGTTTCCTTTGGAATTGCCCCACACGCCGGTCTGTGCGTCATCGGTGCAATCCCATTAGGTTTTCAAGTTTCTTGTTTCCATGTCAATTTGAAATCTCAGAATTTTGCCATGTTATGTTTTCAGGAAACTGGCTATGTTCCAATCACAAGGGGAAGTAGAGTGGTGCTCATGATTAATGGGTAGGTGCACGTTTATCTTTTCCCTAGTTTGCAATGTAGCTGATCCGAATGCTCCATGAAAGCGCATGGTTACTCCATTTAGTTTGTTCCCACATAGAAACGCTGCGTCGAGAAATTCCCCTTCCACTCCGATTGAAGTTCTAATTCTTCCTGAAGGTTGCATATCTAGGAGTGAAAACCGCATCTCCTGAGTGAGGACTGGATGTTGGTATCTCTACCATCCAACTTCATTAAAGAAAATTCTGGATTTATGGAATGCTTCCATATTTCAGTTTATGTTTGTAGATCTCTTGTTTTTGCCTTTTATGGGGGGTTTTATATCTAAATAATGCTCACAGATTTGAAAGGATAACATATCTATTGAGGAGAGGAAAACATACCCTTATGGGTCATTTGTGCAATGTTCTAAAAGTCTGCCTAAGAGCTAGGCGGCCACCCAATGCCTTGATTTTAGGTTTTAGGCATTGATTAGGCGTTATATACATTAGAAGGATGCTAGTCGGGATTAATCGGCTAGGTGAGGAATAATCGGCTAGACGGCCTCTAACATGAGGGTTTGCTTTGTAATTTCTAAAAAAATAGGGTAAAATGTGTAATATTAAAGGTATAATGGGTTAATTGTAATTTTAACCAAAAAACAAAAATATCATATAGGTAATATATCAAGGATTCACTGATTCAAACGCTTAAAAGACATATTTTGGTTGTTACTTTGTTCTCGAGTCTTTTCTTTCTAGATTTAAATCTTTTCTTACTCAAACTTTGGGGGATGTGGGGAGATATTATTTTAGAAAAATGGAAAATCGAACTAATCTCTAAGAGCCGATTAGTCCCCGACTAGTCGGCCTAGGAGCTAGTACGGCAGAAGACTAGGCCCTAGCAACTTATAGAACATTGCATTTGTGTAGTCTAAACTCTAAAGGTATTGGGTAGACCTCAACTCCAAAAGCTTGCTTTTGAGTTTTGAACTGAGGTGCCCTCCCACTTATACATTGCACATGCTTTCAAACCCAGGTGATGTGGGACTTTGCTCCGCATATTCTGTCACGCACAACGCGCTCACTCGACAACACCTCCTGCCTAAGTTATGTTGACTCGGGTGCGGGTATAGTGTTCGTGGAGTGCAGACTGGGATGTATTGTGTGCTGGCGTGTACCTAGTGGTTGGACACCTTAAACTTTAGAATGGATAATAGGCAGATAGGAATTCAAATTATTTGCAGATACATGATACAATTATTTATTGTCAGTTTTTACATATAAAGATGAGCGAATAGAGATGGCCCGATAATGTTTATCATATGAGATTCATGGGTATAGACGTAGATAAACCAAGGCAAAACACTCTTTTCCAAAATGCATGTCATTTCCATGCCCATACCTTAGAGCAAAGGGAAGCATGCGTACACTAGATTAACCCAAATAAAAAATCAACCTGTAGTAATTAAGTTAGTTTATATTAACTATTAATAAAACAAACAAAGAAAAATTATGGTTTAGCTTTTGGGAAAAAAAAAAAAAAAACCCGAGAGAGAGAGAGAGAGAGAGTCCATCCCTGTTTGCCTCTCTACGTCTCTCATTTTCTCCTCCACTATGGCGATGGTGGTTAGGCTTTTCCCTAGATCTATATCATATGTGGATTTTTTCCCAAATTGATGGTATGGCGATTATTTTCCTTGGGATCTACTTGAGGTTTGTTGAAACACAAACTCAATCTAATTCCTCTTTGCTTATTTCAGCAAAGGAATGTAAAAATTTGAACACCCGTGCCCGCTTTGAAACATGCCCAGCCAGCCCACACATCTCCATACCTTACATGTCATGTCAACACAGGTGCTTTGCCCAAACAGGCGCCCTTTTGACTTCCCTCCAAAACCCTATCCAAGCCATGCCTAGTTCCGTACCACCACTCCAAACACAATCCACTTCCCTCGCGATTAAATCCCAAGCCATAGAAATCCTTGAGACAACCAACTCTTTCCTTGCTGACAAGACCCCAAACTCTTTCCACCTTCACTTTCTTTGCAATCTTTTGTTCGTCTATGTTTTGTTCGGAGTGGTGGCAAGCGCTTGATGAAATTTTTTTGACATTCAACTAAAATTCGGATTAATCTCCTCTATAGACTGGTAGCAGTGTATGATAAAAATCTTTGGACCTTCAACTACAATATTGATTAATCTCTTGGACGCATGAAGAATATTGGGATTCAGATTTTCGTATTCAAACTAGTGGCTAGCATGCAAATACAGAGCGCTGAACAAGTCATCAGAGTTAGAGGTGTCAAATGGCTGTGTCGTGTGAACCAACGCATTTGTGTTGCCTATTGCCTTCTTGTCATGCCTAGCCCAACCCATTTGTTAATCTTTTTGAGTCATATTGCTGCCCTAAGAAGCATGGACACTTCAAACAAGGTGACGTGTCCGACTGGTGTCAGACGTGAAACTCCCGACATGTGTTCAATAATTTTCTTTTGTGTTCATCAAAGAAATAAAAATCATAAGTCGGACACGTGTCCGACACTGTATCTTCAACTGGTCCGACATTTCTTTGATGTCTGAGTAGGAAAAATACAAAGTTGGGAAAAAAAAATTCACGACTAATCATATTTAAAGTAACTTAAAATACCTACAGAATTTTTTGGAAAGATTTCTTGAGAATTCCCATCAATGCTCATTGCCCTATATTTTAAAGATTTCTCGAGTCTCTTTCTTCTGAACTTTTGTATCTTATCTGTTATCCAAGTTGGGGATGTAAACTGATGGTGACATACATTCTCAAATTATTATTTTTATTGTATAGAGTTGAATGTATTCTTACGGTATTGTGTGCTGCGTTTTAGCAAAATTACTGTAGCGGCATGTCTGTGTTGTATGGTATCTGTATCTCTTGTCTGTAGCCCTACTTCGTAGGCATGTCAAACTAAAATACTCTAGGCCCAGCTCAGCCCCTGGGCATGCTGTGGCATGCCTATGAAGCCAAAAGTAAAATAAAAGCGTAAACAAAAACCGGCAATGTAATTTTTCCGAATGTGGAAACAAAATTTTTTGCCAATGGCTACGGAGTAACATAACTAAATGAAAATGCCCATTATTTGCTTCTAATAGCATCGCTTTGTTTCTTTATCACTTTTTGAATTGCACGTCTTGAATTGTACACTTGTGATGATAAAGTAGTAAAAGAGCCAATGCTTTGAAACTAATTAGTTTAATTATTTTAGGAAGATCAAATCTCATTTTTATCTAATCAAATTTTCCTACTCAATCTCATTTATACATAAATGGGAACAGTATACCCATGTTCGTGTCACACCTGAGTCGTGCATTGCTCGTGCTTTATTGTGACCATGTTGTGTGCCCCAAAATGGCTGCCCAGCCCAGCACACCTAAGTTCTCGTGCGTACCATGCCGTGCCAGCCCGTACTGTGTCCTTTCGCCTTCTTAACGTGTTGAGTCCATGTCGTGCTCATGGTGGCTTGACTCAACTGACACCTTGGAGCTTGGTTGCTTGAAGTTGAGCGGAGGTGATGGTGATGGGCAAATTGAAGAGGCAGAACCCTAGTTGCTCCCGATTGCAATGAAGGGAAGAGTTTTGGTGATGGTGGCAAAGATGGACGGACTAAGAGAAGGAGGTGTTTGATTTGGGTGGTGGGTTGTAGTGGTGCGTGGTGGCTTCATGGTGAGGGGATGCGGTTGGGGGCAGGCCTATGTGTCGACAATTTAGAAGGGGAAATGCTGGGGAGGGGTCAAGAAGGGATTGTGGAGAGGGGTTACCAGCAGGGAGGTGTTGGGGTGGGCCGTCGGAGGTGGCCCCAGTGGTGGCCAGTGTTGTAAATCTTGAGACATGTCCATAAGGATGAAGGCAATAAAGACATCTGATTTGTGAATGTTGCTTGGGAACTGCAATGGGTTAGCAATGTCGTTGATTTTCTTTAGAATTCTGCCGTGCTTCCTCTCTACCATGCAACTTATAGATCACACCTGATGGAATCCTATCTGTTGTTACACACTTGTTCGCCTTCTTTGAAAACAACCTTACAACTTTTTAATTTGGTACAATTGATAAGGAGTAAGGACTTCTCCAGAACTTCCTTTACTGAATCACAGCTTTTCAAAATTTTGTTAGATGCCTAACAGTGATTTCATTAGACTCATAGATATTTTTTGCGAAGAAGGTGGTGGATGGTGAATTTAGTTTTGGGGATTATTTGGCTTTTGAGGAGTTCAGATCTCTTAAAATATTAATGTGGGTATTTGGAAGGGATGATGATATGGTGGTCAAATTCCACGAGGACGTGAGTTTTAGGATTGGAATCCGGCTGCTAATTAAATTTTGTAGGGTTTTGGTCTAATATCTTTGTATGAGGTGTCATTGTATTTTCTGGGAGAGTTTGCCTTATCCTAGTGACTAAGAAGCGGCAAACACATAAAAGAAATATCTTTTTTGTGTCAGACACTTAACGCTGTCAAATTTCCTCGATTTATGTCCAGCTGGACTCCAGCACGTGTTCTAATGTACATTCTCAAACACTTGAATGTACGCATAGCGCTTTCACTTAAGGTTTGAAGAGCATAGTTTGGAAACAAATAAGTATATCATAAGAACGGGAAGGTATGCACCTGTTATTCCTCCTTTAGGCATTTTGTGTGTTCTCTGAGCATCATATTCTATGTTTCAGAATTAAAATTTAGGCGTGTCGATAAGCTGTTGTATCTATTCCCTTGTGCATTTGTAAGTTAACTGTTGATGGGGCCAAATATCAATTGTAAGGAAACTGACCAAGCCCGGTCATGAAGCATTCCTTGTTTCTTTGAAATTTAAGATCCATAGTTATTGCTTTTAGGTCTGAGGTAATCTTTCCTTAGGTAGAAGTTGACTGTTTGGTACTTTGATATGCATTAGGTTAGGTGCTACCCCTGTAATGGAACTGATGATTGCTGCTGGAAAAGCGGTTCCTAGGTTGCAGTTGGAACATGGGCTTGCTGTTGATAGAGTGTATACAGGGTCTTTTATGACTTCTCTTGATATGGCAGGTTTGTGGAGCTTGCAAGTGCTCTCTATCAAATGGAATATATCTTCTGATTTTTCTTCCTGGGCAGGATTTTCAATTTCTGTAATGAAGGCAAATCAAGGAGTTCTGCAACGATTGGATGCGGCAACCAAGGCTCCATATTGGCCTGTTGGTGTTGATGGTTTGTGTTTGTGCTGAATTATTTTGCTTCATCTTCTCTCCTTTTTTTTCAAGGGTCCTGAGTGGCACAACAGGTCACGTTGCATGTTAAAGGTCTATATCGCATCGTGGTTTAAACTGGAATAATATATAACCTTTCACTATCATCCTTGTGGAAGGATGTTTTTTAGAAAAGACCATAGGCCGAAGAATTCAATAATTGCATTTCTATACAGGTAATCATCCACCAGCCAAGATTCCTGTTCCTATTCCACCTTCTCTTTCAACAACCAATGATGAGGTATGTTGAGAAGGGACATTAAGTGGAGGGATTTGATTATGAAGTAATTACATCTTCTGAGATTTATTATTCATACTGTTGGCTTTTCCAGTTTATTTATGAACTTATTGATTTGATGAGTGTGAGTTGTTTTCGGCATTGCTGTTGCAGCTGGCACATAGTTGGAAAGTTACGCAATTGGTTATTCCACCTTATTATGAGACCTAAGTACCTGTATTTTGAACACACTATCCCGTAGAAATAAATAAATTTTCGTTCTCAAATTGGCCATAGATGAATAATGGTTGCCAATCTCTTTGGGTCTACCCCTTCCTGAATTTGAACCAGGGAAATCTGAGTATTAGGCAGCAACATAGGTCTGAGATTCCTTTTGAATGGCTTGATTTCTAAAAGCATAGGTTTGGTGAAGTTCTGAGCGTCGGTACTTCTTTTCCAGTAGATTGGCATAAAATAGGTAAACAACTCAAACGAGAGTGACTACATTAGCTTTAATTAGTCTGGTACGTAGGTAACGAAAAAGTGGACCTGTGAAACGTGACATTGCCAGCGTCTGTTTAGGATGATAAATGTTATTCTTGAGGTAGATATGTTCTTAAACAGTGTTCTAAAAATCGTCCTAGTCGGCCGAGTAGTCGGCCCCTAGTCGCTAATCGGCGGCCGACTCGATTAGTGGTCTAGGCGGTTAATTAGTCACTGGGACAATTAATTGGAAATTAGTCGGCATTAATCGGCGACTAGTCGGCGAGTCGGGATTAGTCCGCAAGTCGGAGGTAATTTCTTGATATTTTAAAAGAAATTGAGTAAAATATGTGATATTAAAAGGTACAGGGGGATAACTGTTATTAGTAACAAAGCAAGCATATACAATAAGACATATCCTATAGGTCATATATCCTAATTGTCCTGTTCGAAAAAACAGAACAGGAAAATCCTAAAGCCTACATCGATCTCAAAACTTGTGCTACTTATGTTATTCTACTTACTCAAAACTTGGGAAGGAGGGAGGAGATAATATATTCTCTATTAAAAAAAAAAATCCGACTGGCCAATTAATCCCCTAGTCGCTAGGCAGTACCCGACCAGCCTGGGACCGCCTAGCTTCTTATAGAACCTTGTTCTTTAAACATTACCACATTACTACTCATTCACCATTTCCAGGGATAGTGGAAGAAACTTTTAAGAATGGTAAGGACAACTTGATGCACTTATACTGATATTTTTCCTGTGCCAAAATAGTTGTATTCTTCTTTTGGTGTGTCATCGTGTAAAACTTTTGAGCAATGAGTATGTTGAACACTAATGATGATGTACCATGATGGTGAAAATAATATAATTTGCGTTTTGGTTGATAAATTTTTGCTTTTGATTAGTCATTGAGTCGACCTCAACAATTAACTCAACAAGGCCATACTCTTGAGGTGGCTATTGAAGCAGCCGCAAGTGCAGTCATTGATCTCAGGGATAGTTTGAATGAATGGGACAGCAAAGTAGGTGATGGTGACTGTGGGTCAACCGTAAGTCCCTTGGTTACACAATATGGTTATTCCTAGTCCTTGTTGATGCATGTTAAGCTTTATTCTTCACGTTTTACAGATGTTTAGAGGTGCAACGGCTATTCTTAAAGACATGAAGAAGCAGTATGTTTTTATTATTCTTCTAACTTCTTTTGTTTCTGATTTTCCTTTATCAAAAAAAGTATTGGTTGTGCTGTAATAGAGTGATCTATCTAATTGATAGTGTCTAAGTTGATAGGTTATAAAAAGACAATTCAGAGTTCACATGCTTAAGCTTAGTAAGAATAAGAAAGAACAATCGACTGAGTTCCCAAATTTACCTTGGTCAGTTTGTAGACTAATTAAGGATTTTTATCTTCGAAACTCATTTGAAGGGGCAGTTCAAGAGAGAAACACATAAACTCGTTTGTTTTTTTTGGACAGAAACACAGAAACTATATTTTTTTTTCAATCTGAGGTATCACAAGCATAACTAGCATCACCAAGAGTTGAGATCGAAGTAAAGGAGACCAGTAAATACTGATTGGTGGTAGTACATAGCGATGTAGTCTAATGAGCAGGGCGAGGGATAGATACAAACTGGCTGACAATTTTGACTGCTTAAGCAATAACTGTAGGATATACCAAACATCCCTCTAGTTCACAATACTTCGTGGAATCATGAATCATCCAGTGGAAGACGGTTGGAAGTAGAGAACTTGGCATGCAAATCAATAGGAGTAAACCAACATTGTCATCGGGGACATAACTATGATGGAGAATATCAAATGCATATTAGGTCTAAGGCAAAAATTATTCTTTGGAGATGAAGCCACTTCGATACCTAGAAAATAATGGAGCTAACTCAAATGTTTTACATCAAAATCTCGAAGCAGACAAATTTCCAATTCACAGTGGCAGTAGAGTCGGAACTAGGTACTCCCTCCGTCCCAATTTGTTTGCTCAGTATTCGTTTTTGGGCTGTCCCAAATTGTTTGCTCACTTTCCTGAATTGGCGATAAAGGTTTGACAAACCCCCCATTCTACCCTTTTCACTTTTGCATTGAGAAAATTACTTTGAATTAGCACAAAACATACAAAAAGTAAATCACTACATTGAATTCCCAACAATTTTACAAGGGCTGACATATTCAATTGAGCATCCAAACAAACAAAAAAAAGCATGAGGTTCAATTTTTCCCATTCAAACAAAATATGGGGAAAAAAACAACCAGAATTGTGAAAGATTTCAGACCCATTTTTGTGAAAGATTTTGCTGGAGCCAAAATTTTGGGGCAAAAGGTTAGATAAGTTTCAATTGGAGCCAAATTTGTGGACACCAAATTATGAGAGAATTTTGTGGAAAATTGTGTTCTGAATGGAGCCAAAATTTTCGGGCAAAATTTTTTGGGCAATTGGAACTTCATTTTTTGTCTACTTACAAAAGGGGAGTGCCAAATTCATTTCCTGTCCAAACTTTGAAGGGTAAGAATGGAAAACTGTGCACTTTTAAAGAGCCTTTGACTCTGACCCAGTAAATTGGCGGATTCCTCGTACTGGGCAAACAAATTGGGGCAGAGGGAGTAATAATCTTGTCATCCACATGTACCAAGAGGAGGACTAACCCAGTGGGAGTACAAATAAAGAAAAGTGTCAAGTCATTTGTACGAGGTTGGAAACCAATCTCGAGAGTAACAGACTCGAATCAATCATACCAGGCACGATGAAATTATTTGAGACCATATAGAGTACAATAAATATGATAAACAAGGCTAGAACCTCTAAAAAACTCTAGAGGAAGCATATAAACTTCTTCAAAAAGATTACCATTGAGAAATTCATAACTTGACATCAAACTTAAAGAGAGACCACTAGTGCATGCCAGTCACATAGATCAAAGTACGAACACTGGTCGTTTTAGGGATGGGAACCTTTGTCTCCTTGTAACAATACCATATTCTTTAGCAAAAAACCCTCTGCAACTAACGAGTTTTATACCACTCCAAAGGACCATCATAATATTTTTTTAATTTTATTTTTTGTGTAAACTCACTTGCGACCAATGATATTAGTTCACCAGTCTGCAGAGGTACCTAGTATCAAGTTTGAGTTTAGGAAGAGCTGTTACCTCGCCGTTCATGGCATGACCCGGTTGGGATTATTACAAGTTTCTTTACTCGACCTGGGTTAAAAATAAAAATGATACGATATAGAAAGGAACAATAGGAAGAAGCAAACCAAGTATTGGTAAAGCCAAGTCTTCCCTGAGGATGGCGATCACGAGTAGAGTTCTGGCTATCGGGCAAACCAAGGTCCAAAGTGGTATGTTGATGGATGGTAGAACTTAAGAGGCAGAGGTGGAAAAGTGGATCCATGTGACATAGGGTGCGTGAGTATCTTAGGGTCAAGCACAACCAAAAAAGATATGCATTCAAGTTTGAATACATATATGGCGATACGTCAAATAATTAGTTTCTAACGTATTTGTTTTTATAAAAATGAGTCAAAATGTTAGCCCCATAAAATTTTCATGTGGAGTATGGACCAAACCTTACGACTTCAAACTCCTATTAAAAAGAGCATGGATATGTAAAGAGCCAAATGGAAGGCCAATTGCCTAAGAATAAGATGAGGCATGGGATATATAGCCTATAGCCCAATTCTTTATTTTGAAACCCCTATTTACTTTCTCCCTCTCTCGGGGGCAATTGACTGTTGATATGCTTCTATGCAACTGTGATAGACTTTCGATATGTTTCGGTCTACTCGAATATACTTTGTACGTGCATCAATCGACTTTGGAGTTTGGTCCAGGTACTACTTTCCTTCTCTCGATTGTTTTGTTTTAAGTAACAAATGAAAAGTTATAACCAGTCGCGCTGTAAACCTTGCTTTGTTCAACCAGAAGTATCAGTTGCAAGCCAGTAAACACGGGTGCTTCACCCGAAATGGCGGAGCTAGGAAACATAGCCTCTCCACTCATTGCCAATTGGTTTTGAGTTGGATGCTTTGACAGGTAGAAATCAACTCGAAAAGCTAACTTTGAAATGAGGGTGCCGGGTGCCCTCATGCATATATGTAGCTCCTTGCTTCCATACCCGAGTAGTGTGGGACTTGGCTCCACTACTGAAACATGCTTTTCGAAAATAGCATAGACAAGTTTACCCCTGGTTGGAAGCTCATGGATCGCAAAGAAGCATGCATTGCATACAAACCATTAATATTGTTCTCTGTTTTGATCTAAACCATGTAGTCAAGTTCAAAAGGATTGCTGGCCTTCATTGCATATAAAGAACTGCGAACGCAAATAGGTTTTGTCTCCTCCATTACTCATGGAGTTAGTGTTATTATAGCAGGGTTAGCAGCGTGATAAGGTGGTTGCAATTCTTATCCCGTATGTATGATATTTGCTACACGCTCTTTTTGTCTTTTAAGTTCTTTATTTGTTTCTTTAGATATTCCTATTGTGCTTTACATAAATAATAGATTGGCACTCATGTTTATGCTATAAGCTTATGTGACCTTTTTTTAATTTCTTGAATTCTGTTCTCCAGTTACCCCCTAAATGATGCTGCTGAAACTGTGAACGAAATCGGATCCTCTATCAGAAGAGTTATGGGAGGAACAAGTGGAATCATGTACGACTTGCGTTTTGACTTGCGGCCTTGAAGTTTTTCATGGGCTTGCCATGTTTTTGTAGTCATAATTTGATGCATGTTCCTTTGAAACAGTTACAGTATTTTTTGCAAGGCTGCGTACACACAGTTGAAGGCAACTAGCCATTCAGTTATTCCACCAGTAGAATGTAAGATGATTCTGGATGGCAAACTTGCCAAACTTTTCCCGTCTTGCTAAAATGACTACTTGATTATTCCTTGGGATAGGGGCTGCTGCACTTGAAGCTGCCATTGCTGCAGTCAGTAAATATGGAGGAGCTTGTGCAGGCTATCGAACATTGTTAGATGCCCTCATTCCTGCTGCTTCAGTTCTTAAAGAGGTCACTGTGATAGTTACTTGTTTACCCCTTTCTATAGCTATTTTTAATGTTTTTTTTTTCTTAGCTATTGATATATAATTTCACGAACAGCGTTTAAGTGTTGGAGATGATCCTGTCGATGCTTTTGTTCTTTCATCTGAAGCAGCTTTGGCTGGAGCTGAGTCCACTAAACACATGCAGGCACAAGTGAGATTCTTGTTTCTATTTATCCTGTGCCTTTTTCTTCTAATTCATGGGACCTAAAAGTAATTGGAGGGGATGTGTGAGTTGGCTTGGAAGTTTCGAACAACTATGGTAGTTAATTGCTTCCATAAATTGGAAATGGTGGGAGTTGCCTTAGAAGACGTCTGGGAGAATATGCACTTTCTGGATAGAGAAAAAACTGAGACAAGATTTCTTCTAATTGGATTAGGAAGAATTTGTTGGATGTGATACCTCCTAGAGTGATGCATTCTAGAGGTATACATGATTAGATGGAATGAAAGAGATGTTAGTCGATAAGAATGAATTGCTATAATTTTAGACTAATTACACTAGCCTTCCTTGAGGTTTCTAACAATTATTCAAGACACTGATATGTTAGGGGACACGTTGAATATAATTTAGTTATTAGTTTTGCAAGGTTCATTCTATGGGCTATGGTAGCCCTAAAGGTGATCTGGGATACCAACGATATGTTGAAGGCTCTGGGTGCCGAAGGCAGAGGAGGAGAGAGCCCAAGGCAGATGAGAGAGAGAGAGAGATTGCTTAAGGGTGAGATGGTGAGATATGAACAAACCACTTATGGTAAGAAGAGTGCCCTTATTTAGGAGGAGGATTCTCCTGAAGGATGCCTTGCCGAAAGACACGTGACATCCTTCTGATGATCACTGGGCTGAGGGTCAATGCCTTTGACCTTTAGGGACAAGGCCTATGATGGATAAGTGTCATAGGTTAAAGGTCAATGGGGGCTGAAGCCTGTTGGCAAGGGCCATGTGGAAGGCCCTTGGTGGTTAGGCAGAAGATGGGTAGCAGCATGTGAGGTCTAGGCCTAGATCTTCCACATGGCCCTTGGTGGTTAGGCAGAAGATGGGTAGCAGCATGTGAGTTCTAGGTCTAGATCTGAAGGATCTAGGGATTAGAGGTCAGTTATAAGGTTGGGTGTCAGGTGGTAGATGTGATGCGAAGACCGAGGAGTTGTCGTTCAGTCAACAAGTCTCCTCTCTCTCTCTCTCTAAGACTGGTCTAAAGTCAAACTTCTGAGGGAAATTCGGGCCTTCAAATGATCCCTTGAGCTCAAGTCTCCATACCACGATCCTCCTGTGGTCCCAAGCAACTTGGGCCCTGCCTTCAGCCCAAGTGTAAGCCACCAACTTCAGGAGTAGGTTGTCCTTTAGCCAAGTTAGTTGTGACAACCTCCTGTGAAAATGTAGAGAGAGGTGACAGGAGAAGGACCCCAAACATCAGAATGGATAACCATAAATGGAGAATCACTTCTTTGATTAACTGGAGCATAAAAAGAGCGTTTATGTTTCACAAGTTCACAAGCTTCACAAAAAAATTGATTCCTAGGACATTGTTTGACTAAAACAGGAAACAATCTCTCTAGAATTTGAAAAGAGGGTTGACCCAATCTGCAATGCCACTGATATAACAAAGGAAGAGCTGAACCTGTATTTGCTTCAAAAGCTTGACCACATGACAGAGGCAGAAAACTTGGACTAGGTGCAGACTCCGAAGAGTACAGTCCTTCGTATGCTTTACCACTGCCAATCATACTCCCCATATTCAGTTCCTGAAAGACACAATGAGTAGAAAAAATGTAACTAAGCAATTTAAGACATGAGTAAGACTACTAACACGGAGAAGATTAGTGGAAAAATTGGGAACATGAAGAACTGAAGAAAGAGAAATGGTTGGAGAATAATGAATGGAACCTCTCCCTGAAATAGTAGAGAGGGATCAGGGGCGGACCCAAGGGGGGTCACGCGGGGGCACGTGCTCCCACTAACTCCCGCTCAAATCCCAAAAAAAAAATATATATATATATATATTTATTTATTTATTTATTTATTTATTTAGCACAATTATGTAATATAACGCTATATTTAGCACACTTACATATATCTCAAAAATAAAAATGTAGAATTAATTTTGTGCTCATTATATTTTTATTTTTAAAAGTATGCATTATAAACCTCATAATCCATAATAAATGTCTTAATTTAGCAAGATCGTTGACTAAAAAAAAATTGCATGATTATAATTAATAAGGTGCCCCCATTGGGTTGGATTCCTGGGTCCGCCACTGATAGGGATCCTTACCTTATGCTTGCCAGAAAACAGAGTAGGAATCAAAAAAGGATAAACAACCAGTCATATGATCCGTAGCACCAGAATCTATGATCCAAGGAAGTGAAAAGGAGGCATTAGATGCACTAGCATGGATACCTATGTGAGCAAAGTAAAAGGAAGAGGTGGAAGTACAAGCTGTGGTAGAAGAAGTATCAAGCCTGGCCATCAGTCGCCTTAGAGTTTGTAACTCCCCTGGAGAAAGAGTTCCACCATGAGAGGTATCAGGCTCGGAAGCATGCAATCGACCACCAATAGGATCAATCAAAGTCACAACTGCGGACTTTGAAACATGTGCATGAGAATGCATAGAACGACGACCACCTCCACTTCCTCGAAAGGGACGACCATGTAATTTCTAACAACACTCCCTGGTATGTCTGGTTTTATGGCAATAGTCACACCGGAGTAAATCACGGTCAATAGGACCACCTTTATCCCCAATCTGATTCCGAGGAGTCTTACCATCTCGTGGAGTAGGAATAGCAGCTAAAGCTGAGCGATCAGGAATAGGAAGATGTACCATAGAACTCCGTCTACTCTCCTCTTGTTGAACACATGCATAGGCCTCTCCTAGAGAGGGAAACGGAAAACCCAATACCTATGCTCGAATCTGATCATACTCCATATTAAGACCAGCAAGGAAACCATAAATACGCTCTTTCTCCACCATCTGTTGAAAACCAGTGGCATTAGCAGAGAAACAGCCTGGAAACCCTAGTAATAGTCAAGTTCTTGCCACTCCACTCAATTCAACATAATACTCAGCTAGAGATCGATTGTGTTGATCCAACCCCCGGAGTTTCTTCCTTAACTCAAAAACTTGAGCATCATTACCTTTCTGGGAATAGGTTTGTGCTACAGTGACCCAAACCTTATTGGGAGTATCCAGAAACAAGAAGGTATGCGTATGACAAATGGTGGGTTTCATGGAGTTGATAACCAAGACATGGCTAAAGCATTCTCTGAAGTCCATGTTTCAAGTTCTGGTCCAGCTGCAGTTGGGTTGTGGAACAGGATCTGTGATAAATTTCAACAAGGCACAGGCAGTAATGGCCAAAGTAAATCTACGGGACCAGAGCAAATAGTTGGAACCATCCAATTTAATTGGGCAAATATCTAGTGAAGAGTTATCAAGAGTCACAACACGACTCAACTAATCCTTTGCACTGGCCTGAACAATTTTGGGAACCTCAGCCAAATCAACAAAGACAATAAGAAACAGCTAAAAAATTAAAGACTAGATAGCTCCCAAAAACTTCGAAGAAACGGACAAAGGTACATAAAACCTCGAATAATCATGCCTTGTTGATTTCGTGATCACCCAAGCAGTTCTGGAGGCAAAACGATGTCGGAAATGACCTATTAAAGCCAGTCGGTGCTGACCCAGTGACTTCTGAGCATCAATGGAGGTCGTCGTGGTCGGAAAAGGACTTGTCGGAGATTGCTGGAAGTCTAGGACTGTTGTACAGTGATTTCCGACGGTGACCCAGTAGTTTTTGAACACGTACTGATGTCATTAGAGGTCGTCATCACAGGGGTAAACCAGTTGATCCACCAGGCGACTCAAACCCAGTTACTTGAACGACTTATGGGGATCGAGATCTGTGAAGCGAAGTCCCACATCGCCTGGGTACCAAAGTAATATGAAATATATAAGCGTGAGGGCACCTTCACTTCATAAGCTAGCTTTTGGGGTTGAGTTCTACCCAAGACCGTGTAACATGGTATCAGAGCTAGGTACCAGAGATGGGTAGGTGCATGTCTCTGGCCTGCATGTGGCAAGTTCTTCCGAGTGAGCACGTTGCGCGTGAGGGAGCATGTGAAGCGAAGTCCCACATCGCCTGGGTACCAAAGTAATATGAAATATATAAGCGTGAGGGTACCCTCACTTCATAAGCTAGTTTTTGGGGTTGAGTTCTACCCAAGACCATGTAACACGATCAACTAAAAGAACACAACCGCCAAGCTCTACAAAGCACGATCGATGACGGATTGTGGCTCTGTTACCCTGTGAGAGTGTAGAGAGAGATAAAAGACGTATTGTGAAAGAATGTGACAGAGTGAAATTAGGGCTTCTCCTCTTCACCACTATATTTATATGGACCATGTTACATGTACAAAACTACCCCGAGGTAACTATATAAATAACAATGAAACCCCTAACTTATCTTAGCACCTTTCACCTTGTTTCCTTCAGTCCTTTGGACTTGGTGCCATATACCCACAATGGGTCGCCCTTCGCTCCTGAGGTCATCCAATCCCCTTCAGACCTGCAGATTTGGTACCATTTACCTACAACTATCAAATTAGGGATATAGAACACATAGGATTTTAACACTGAATACATAAAAGACAAGTGACTGTAAATATTCGTGAACTAAGCATCCATGGTAATTTTTACTCTAACCCAGCTTTCTAAACTAATAGTCTGACCTCCTAACATGTCCTTAATATGTCCACAACGTGTCCCTGATAGTGATTAAGAAAGCCGTGCAAATTTAAATGTGCCGATGGCCCGATACACATATGGAGCGTGTCATGTTGTCTCCGTTCTTCTTTGAAAATTGGCGTATGTGTGTCGGTGTGCGTGTCATGTCGCGTCTTCAAGTCTGTTATACTCATGCGTGGATGACCTAGTTTTTTCTTCCAAATGATGTCTAATTCCTTATACCAGTTTTCATATGGATTATGAGGATATGTTGGTCTTGAATTCATCGAAAATGTATGTTTCCTGATTTCAACCAGTGTTGTGTCACATGCGTTATTCTCTCCATATAATTTCATATTTTTTACATACGTATAGACTGCACGTGTTTAGAAGTATAGTCTGCTTGTTGTGTCCTTGTCGTGTTTCTTTTTTATGTCCGTGATATTGTGTTCCACTAAGCCAGTTTTTAGAATAAACTGGCTTTTCACGGTTTTTTATGTGATGTATTGTGAGAGAATGACCTGTCTTGGTTTTTGGAAAAAACAGTTTTTTGTTAGTGGAACACCCCACAGCATCCAACCTATTTACTTGCGCCAAACTTTATTCAACCATTAGTATAATTGTAAAATTACATTTGGAACTATCTAAAACCAAACCTATCATCCGATATAGTCACTCCAATGCATTACATACTTATACTTACTGATATGTATCTGTTTGCAGAGTGATGCATTTAAGTATGTATTCAGTAGAATGTATATGTAATATGTTATAGTATCTGGTAGAGGATCATATTCCTACATTTCTAGTGTGTGATATTTTTGGAGAATAGAGAGTAACTACACAGAGTGAGTAGTGTATAATAAACATGAAAAACTCAAGATACTAAGTTTCATATATGCACATATAATCATGAGGTCCTGTTTTGAGGTTGAGTAATGTAGGCAACACATCTAGATAGTCCAATTAAATCATTCAGATTTTGAAGACTAAAGAGGAGTCATGCTTTGAAAGTTTGAAACTTCAAATTGCTCATCTTATTGCACCTTTTTTTTTTTAGTGTAAGGACTGTATATTTGTTTCTTCCCTCTTGTACTAGGTACATGTTTTACCAGATTATTCTTGTTCCATGCTATTTGCACATGTTATCTTTCATGTTTTACATGGAGGTGTAATCAAGTTGGTGGAAGGGTATTGCAGGCTGGGCGTTCAACATATGTGTCTGGAGATATTCTTGCTTCGGTTTCAGACCCGGGTGCTATGGCTGCAGCTTCATGGTATGCAGCTGCAGCCCTAGCTGTCAAGAACAATTACAACCCCCATGATTCGTAATTAAATTCCCAAGCATCGCCAGCGTTGCTCCCTTTTTGGAAGAAAATTATAACCACCACCAAGAAAACTAGATCCATAAAAATGCTTACCACCCTAACCATTGAAGAGAGCTTTCCGCTTGTGCAGTCCGTGCCTAATGCTGAGAGAGTGAATTTCTACCGTACATGTTTTAGAATTCTTGGAGAAGTTTCTTTTGGGGGACTATTTTGTATCCCTGCAGTGACACTTTGTCATTCTGCACTTATTCTGTTGTATATTTCTGTATCTATATACAGTTGGTTCTCGATGACTTTGTGAACTATGTGCAGAAAAAAGTATAGGCTATGCAAAATAGCCCTGAGGATTTTATACTTTTTTTATCTCTCTCATTTGTTACATGATTTTGATATACGGTTCACTCATTTTGCCAATCTTTGTGCATAGTCAGTCCATTTCTCTCTCATCCTCTTTCAGACTGGTAGACGTTATATTGTGATAGAAATCTGCGTTCTCATTTTTCCTCACTTATTAATGATGAAAATGAGAAATCTGTATATAACCCGTCCATATTTAGATTGTTCTGTCTTGCAAAGAATATTTGGGGAATTGACGGGCCGGTCCAGAAAATGGACCAAAGTACGCTCGGCCCGGCTAATACTACGGATATGGATTGCAAACACATTTTTGCTTAAAAAGAAAAAAAATTTTAAAAAAAAACCCTTACACCGGCAAGAGGATTGAACTCCGCCATCTCTCTTCGTATTCATCGCCACTCTCTCTGACTTAGAACTTCCAAAGCTTAACCCTCTCTCTCTCTCTCTCTCTCTCTCTCTCTCTCTCTCTCTCTCTCATCACTTCAATTCAGAGCTTCACCCAGAGGTTCAATGGCTCCTTCTTCCGTCACCGCCTTCGAATCTGCCTCGAACACACATTCCAGCGATCTGAAGATGCATTGCTCTCCGATTGCAGGCCGAGTTGGATCGGTTCAATTCCGTTGTAGCCTTAACTCGCATTGCAGGTCCAGGAGCTCCTTAGTTTCGTCTGGTATTGTGGAGTAGTCCTTGTTTTTGTTCTCCGACCATTTCGTTTAACTGATATCACAGTTTTGTTTTTTGTCGGATAAGGGTTAATTTCTTATATATCCCTTCGACTTTATTCCGAAGTTCACTTTGGTCCTTCACGTTTCAATTTCGACATATTAAACCTTACAGTTTCCAATTCGTGTCAATGTCAACCCCATCCCCACTTCCGTTAGTAATTTGGACGGAAAAGTGGCATGTGCCCAGCACATGACCACTTATGAGGGTCGGGCATTTACGCCATTCCCCTCCCCGCCCCTCTTCTCTCACTCTAAATACACACACAAAACACTCCCCAATTTCTATTCTTATGCAGAGAGAGAGAGAAGATGAAGAATAGAACTGGACGAAAATGAAAATGAAAATCCAAAAAATTGAACTCACAAGCCCAAAATCAAAGCCACACAAACTGAAATTCACAGAATCTATTCCGCTAAAGAAGTGTCGGAAGATTAAGTTAATTTAACAAATCAAACTTTGTAAAAAATAAAAAATACAAATAGCATGTGAACAACCAGGAAGCAGGTTCATCCGAATGTGAACCATCAGGAAACAGTAGACTTCGAGCAAGAGGATGACGATTTGATCGACGACGCCATCAACTTACTTAACGAATCTGACGATGTAACCCACCACCAAGGTCTAAGAACCCCTCTGATTTAACGATTCTGACAACAGAGTTGAGGCCGCCGAGGTCGATTGAGGTTGTGAGCGATCGATTGAGGAAGATGAATAGTTGGCCATGTTTTTTTCTCTCTCGTAATTTCAGGAAGTGGTTGAGTTTGTGTGTGGGTAGAGGAGAGAGTGGGAGAAATGGGTAGTGGAAATTATGTGGGTGAGAGAGAGAGAGAGAGAGAGAGAGAGAGAGAGAGATGGGTGCTACGTGATAACCAAGGGCCAAATAAACGAGCAACGGTTCGCCAGAAATGGAGGTTGCCTGGAGAGAAAAGGGCAGGGGGTGTTTCGGTGGTGGGGGAAACAAAGGAAAAGATTTCGGTGGAGATAGGAGAGAGAGAAGGGAAGGGAGGGAAGGGAATGGCGTAAATGCCCCTCATAAGTGGTCATGTGCTGAGCACATACCACTTTTCCGTCCAAATTACTAACGGAAGTGAGGATGGGGTTGATATTGAAACAAATTGGGAACTGTAAGGTTTAATATGTCCAAATTGAAATGTGAAGGACCAAAGTGAACTTCGGAGTAAAGTCGAAGGGATATATCGGACATTAACCCGTCGGATAATTATGTTTTTCAAAATTCACGAGTATGAAGCTAATGAAATTCACTAGGTGGTGGTTGTGTTTATCAAGTAAAATTCACGATCTCGAAGCTAATTAAATTCACAAGATGGTTGTTTTGTTTTAAAATCCAGTAAAATTTATGAGATAGTTGTGTTTTGTGAAATTAATGAAATTCACTAGATTGTTATTACGTAGTTTGAACATATATAGTGTTTTCTAAGCTCGTGAAATTCACGAGTTCATAGCTCATCAAATTTTGCCAGTCGGAAAAGGCTGTCGGCCGAAGGTGATTACCGGCCGGAAGTGAATGTTGAGTTGAGGTGGAAAGTAGGAAATGGGAGAGTAAAATGTAAATTTGTGCTCGAAGGGTGAAGTGGTAATCTTCATCATAAGGTTGTATTTAGAGGTAAATTAAAACTGAGTGCCATCTTAATGAAAATTAAGTTCAATTTTCTATCCTTAGAGGTAATTTACAGAAAATATTTGACACTTGCTATCTAATCCGTGACTGGTCCAAATCCGTCCCAACTTGCCAGTTACCACATCTACTACACTTCATACATATTAGTATTAGCACTAATAAAAGTAAGGTATGTAGTGATACTTTCCTTAATTGTAAGCATTTTTTAATTGATATTGGTTCAAGTGGTTCGGCACTTGTTCCCCTTAAGCAAGGTCTCGAGTTCGAGTCTTGTGAATGGAGGAAACTTGCACTGGGAGAGCTTTACCCCTTCGTGTGCCGACCCTGCTTGAACCGGATTTAGTCGGGGTCCGATGGGCTTCCGGATACCAGTTGTTTAGACCAAAAAAAAAAAAGAGGTTGTGAGATCACAATCGGTCCAATTAATAGTGGCCATAACAATTGAAGAAAAGTAGATGTAGACAGTACAATTGTGGTAATAAGTGGTGTTTTCGCTTAAAATGTCGAGTTTTTTTTTTTTTTGTCCTTATTTTTATTTTTATTTTTTTTGCATTTGTTAGTTTTGCATCGATTTTTTGGTGTATTATTGGTTTGTCTAAACGAGAGGAATCCAAAAAGGTAAAAGATTATGATTATAACTCCCAATTTTTTGAATAAGATAAAATAAAATATAAAAAAAGTGTACAAAACTGTCTTTTTTACTTATTTTTGTCTTTATTCAAAAAAAATTAAGCTTCGATCATAAAATTTTATTTTTTTGATTTCTCTCGCCAAGACGAACTAATACACAAAAAGTTGATGCAAAACTAAAAAACACAAAAAAAATTAGCCAACTAACTTTTTAGGCCAAAATCGTGGCAGCAGTAGGATGAGGTGGAGCCGAAAGCAAGTCTTAATAATGAAGGGTCGGTTTGCGTTAAATGTCCCTCCTACCCAACAACTACCAAATTCCATTAATGAGGAGCACGAACCAATAACACAGAAGATGAAGAAGAAGAAAAGGACGTCAAAAATGTTGAAACTCAACTTCTTCTTTTATCTTGGGCTGGGTCTTTTAGAAGCAGAAGCAGAGGCAGCAGCAGCATCGCTATAGTGTCGGAAGAGCTAGAAATTAAGGAAGCTTATTGTTGTTGTTGTTGAGAAAGAAACAAAACTCTAGGCAGTTGTTGTACAAAAGTAAATCACGCCAAAACCAAACAGGACAGGAAGGATCGAAGGAAGAGGAAAAAGGAGTCCGGCTCTGTCTGCATGAGATTCCACTTCTCTGCCGTGGCGTGACGTCCGACCTTACCTGCCCCAAACTCCAGTCAAATTCACGACATCCCTCATTCCTCTCTCTCACTCATACAAATCCCATTTCTACCATTTCCAGTATCACTACTACTCCATCCTCCCTCACCATATACACACATACATATATACATACATACTTACTTACACAGTTGCAGCTAGTAGTTTCTTTATTTAATCGGTAATCCATCCTCAACTAGATCTCAATCAACAAACATATCCTTAATCTGTTCACAGAATTGATTTGTTGATCTTCTAAGCTGATTTCTCTTAGCTTCCGTTGTAATCTACTTCAGATCATGTTTACTTACTTTCTTCATGCATGACTAGTGATCATATTCATCGAATCTGCTCATTATATTGACAGCAGTACCCTTTTGTTTGCCTGATTGTAGTGTTAGAAGAAAGATGATGAGTACTACTACTCGGCAATCGGGAGGAAATCAGGTGGTGATGGAGATAGAAGCAAGTAGTAAAACGGCTTCGGCAGCATCGGCAGAAGCAGGAGCAGGGAAGGGGGTGGTACCGGTACCTCTGAGTCCTCTGAGCGAGACCTTGTGGAAGGAGAACATTAATAGTAGTCGTGGTGGTGGTGGTGGTGGTGGTGGATTGACGTTAGGGGATGTATCTGCGAGGCTTACATGGAAGGATCTAACGGTGATGGTGACTCTGAGCAACGGAGAAACCCAAAACGTATTGGAACATCTAACTGGTTATGCAGAGCCCGGTTCATTCACAGCACTCATGGGTCCCTCTGGCTCTGGTAAATCTACCCTTCTTGATGCTCTCTCCAGTCGCCTCGCTGCCAATGCCTTCCTCTCCGGTACTATTCTCCTCAATGGCCGCAAAACTAAGCTCTCCTTTGGCACTGCTGTAAGTATTTCTAGTATTCTTTTTTCAAGTTCCTCTGTGGACTGTGAATACTTGTATCTAAAAGTCTTCTTGTTGAAATTTCGTTAAAAATAAAAAAATAAAAAAAAATTCCCTAAACTTCACTAGCTAGTAGAGAATAGCAAATCTCACAACTCTGTTGTGGAATTCTTCCACAATAAACACCACCTGCAGCCAATAAGATGCGAAAGAAATACAAGAAGGTTAAAACTGTTATATAGGCGTGTATAGCAGATTTATTTGAACCTCGTCGATCTCCTTGAGTGCTGTTGTCACCAGGCTTAATTTGTTTTAGTTAGGCCAAGGATGGATTATTGACTCCTTGGGTTGAATAAGTGTATTATGTATGTGAACACAAGATGAAACTGAAATCAACTGAACAATCTTATTCAGGCTTACGTGACACAAGATGACAACTTGATCGGTACCCTAACGGTTCGGGAAACAATATGGTATTCGGCTCAACTACGTCTCCCCGACAAGCTTTCAAGGTCAGATAAGCGCGCATTGGTCGAGAGTACTATAATGGAAATGGGTCTTCAGGATTGTGCTGATACCGTCATTGGGAATTGGCATTTGCGTGGCATCAGCGGTGGAGAAAAGAGGAGAGTGAGCATTGCCCTTGAAATCCTCATGAGGCCTAGACTTCTCTTCCTTGATGAGCCTACGTCCGGCCTTGATAGGTACTGCAATATTTCACTCACTAGTCTACCGCTACTTTTATAAAACTACTGCTACTACTAGTCGAATACTACTACTAATGATCCTATATAACCTCAGCTCTCCTCTGTCTTCCCCTGCATTAATAAACTGTTAGCTAAATTAATGTGTCTGTGGTTGGTTTTAATCCTTGGCTCCGGTGGCATGCACAATGCAGTGCTTCCGCATTTTTTGTTACTCAGACATTGCGTGGTCTCTCTAAAGATGGGAGAACTGTCATAGCTTCCATCCATCAGCCAAGCAGCGATGTTTTTGAGCTTTTTGATCGCCTCTACTTGCTCTCCAGTGGCAAGACTGTTTACTTTGGTCAGGCTTCAGAAGCTTACGAGGCAAGACATTCTCTATTATTAATCATGCAACTCATAAGAATATTTGTATAAGGTGCCAACAGCCCTTGAACAGTTGGTCACTTGTGGAATTGCTGTTGAAGATTGTTTGGCCTTAGTCACTTTTGGAATTGCTGTTGAAGATTTTTAGTCCTCGTTGTTCCTCTTAGATGAATTTCTTCATTTCGTCCTCAATTAAACTAGCATAAACTAGAATAGCTATTTACTATGTCTTGCACCACACATATGCTCACAGAGTACATGACTGCTACTTCTAACTCTCGTCTCTTTATGCAGTTTTTTGCACAAGCTGGCTTTCCGTGCCCTCCTTTGAGGAACCCATCTGATCATTTTCTTAGGTGCATTAATTCGGACTTTGACAAAGTTAAGCTCAGCCTGAAAGGATCAATGAAACTGCGGGTACATATCAAATATACTTCTTCATCCTTTTCCTTTCCCCAAAATTCCTATTGCATTTTGAATGTTCTCTCTACTCACTCTTTGTAGTTGAGTCATTGTTTCGGTCATTGTAATTGTATAGGAATTTGGGCAATGGACAAGACAACTATTAAATTACATATTGATGTGCATCTGCATCATGAATTTGCAGCATGAATTTGCAAATGGAAATATCAAGGGACATAAAAATATAAGGAAAAGATAAGAAGATAATGACGTGGTATTAGGGACAAGGAGAAAGGTGTTTAGGGTTTGATTAACCCAAACAACACATTATTGATGTATATCTGTATGTAGTTAATGAAAGAGTACAAAGATTGATGACTAAAATACCCTCACACACTAACACTTAAATACATAACTCCTAATTCTTCTCCTCAAGCTGGGAAGTAGATATTGTACAGACCCAGCTTGTCACATATTACCACTAGGGTGTGGCTTGCACAACATTAAGGTGAATATATCAGCTAGCTAACTGAGCACCAGTTGTCACAAAAGAAGTTGCAAAGATACCACTATCTATCTTTTGTCAAGTAAGGTGGCAGTGTACATCAATGGTAGTGTGGGAACAAATTTTTCCTTTCCCTTTGTAAATCATTTCAGTCTCCACAAATGCATACTCTAAGCAGTTCCATAGTGGGGTGAGGACAGGCAGACTACCTGATTAATGGTAGTGGGGTGAGTCTGGTGACATCTAATTAATTGGTTTTGGATCTAAACAAATTTGAAATTTTAGAAATAAGAAGGCAGAAAGAACAACTAACTTAGCCAATCATTAACAGCTAATACTATTATTCTTCATACAAGTGAAATGATGATGTCGTTGGTGTTGCTGCTGGTGCTGGTAGTGGATTCATTTGATTTTGCTACTCAACAAAGAAACCTTTGCAGGATTGTGTGTTGTTTACTGGTAGATATTCGTTCTTCAATTGTTGCTTTTTCTAATTGATACTTTGTATTCATTCCATGTCAGTTTGAGTTGAGTGATGATCCTCTGGAGAAGATAACAACAGCTGAAGCAATTCGAACTCTTACCGATTTTTATCGTACTTCTCAGTACTGTTACTCAGCAAAAGAGAGAGTCGATGAGATATCTGAATTCGTAAGCATTCTTCAGTAGTGCCTTATGATATGATTATTTTTTTATTACATTTATCGCTTCGTATCTTGTCAAGTAGTTTGCAATTCAATCTGTATCACTGATTGATCAGATACCCAGTGGAGGTTAATTAATTTTACATTCCCTTAATTTGTTGCAGAAGGGAACTGTGCTTGATTCAGGAGGCAGTCAAGCTAGTTTCTTGATGCAAGCCTTTACTTTAACAAAGCGTTCGTTCATCAACATGTCAAGGGACTTTGGGTATTACTGGCTGAGGCTTGTAATTTACGTTGTGGTCACCGTCTGCATCGGAACCATCTATTTGGATATAGGGACGAGCTATAGCTCTATCTTGGTATGTGTTCTTTTGTATCCGTTATGAGCATTTTATTCTGTGTAGAACTTTAGTTTCTAATCTTGTCCCAGGATGGGAAGATCTACAATCAGGATTTATGATAATTTCGATCCTCGTTTTGAATGGCAGGCTAGAGGTTCTTGTGCTTCCTTTGTCTTTGGTTTTGTCACTTTCATGTCGATTGGTGGGTTCCCTTCCTTTGTAGAGGACATGAAGGTGAGCTTCATATTGTTATGTGCCAACTAAAACTGCTTTTTAGGAGTTGTTCAACAATTGACCAGTGTGTTTCAGCATATGAAGATAACTAATTTTTGCAGGTATTTCAAAGAGAGAGGTTGAATGGCCACTATGGGGTTACTGCATTTGTGATAAGTAACACGCTATCTGCAATGCCGTTTCTTATCTCGATCACCTTCATCGCTGGAACTATTTGCTACTACATGGTCCGTCTCCACCCAGGCTTTGAACACTATATCTTCTTTGTGTTGTGCCTTTATGCAAGTGTCACTGTTGTTGAAAGCTTGATGATGGCCATCGCTAGCATCGTCCCCAACTTCCTCATGGGTATCATAATAGGAGCTGGCATACAGGTTTGTATACTTTTACTACCTGTAGTGCATGCACCTGGAATGGCGCTAATGTTTAGCTAATTTTTGTACAGTAGATTCTTGACATCATCATAGATTGGTCAGTTAGCCTCTTGACATATTTGGCAAGCTCCTTTCATTGATTTTCTTCTTTTTCTCTTTATTTTTCGTTCCCTATGGTATTAAGCATAAGTCAAGAGTGGTATTAGTTTTCTAATTCGCATTAATGGAGCAAAAGGGAGTGAGGATGGAAGGGGGAGATACCACTCTATTCTCACGAACATCTTAACCAGGATCATAACTTATTGGTCCGGAGTATCCTAGTTTATTGATAATGAGACTTATTGATGTCTTCTTGTTTTTGTCCAAACTTTAGGGAATATTCATGTTAGTCTCTGGGTACTTCAGACTTCCAAATGACATACCAAAGCCAGTGTGGCGTTACCCAATGTCGTATCTCAGTTTCCACTTCTGGGCTTTACAGGTACGCCGGCTATTCAAAACTATGCATCTTTTTGACTTATTTCATGTTTAGATTACATTGTTAGCTGAATGACCTGTCCGTTAATTAAATCATCATTTGTATGACTCGAGCAGGGGCAATACCAAAATGACCTCCAGGGGTTGTTTTTCGACAACGAACCACCAGGTCCTTTTAAAATCCCAGGCGAATACATACTGGAGAATGTGTTCCAGATTGATGTGAACCGATCAAAGTGGATTGACCTGAGTGTTCTCTTCAGCATGATAGTCGCATACCGTATCCTTTTCTTCATCATGATCAAAATCAACGAGGATGTTACCCCTTGGATCAGAGGTTACATAGCCAGGAGAAGAATGCAACAGACGAAGCAGATGAATGGAAATCAGACCACTACAGTTGCAGTTGCTCCATATAGTCTCACCCATTCTCCGTCCTTGAGGACGTACGCGGACCATAATTCCAATCATCGAACTCCTAAAAGTCTCGGGAGCTAGAAAATAGATTGAGTGACCCCAAGTCCTGTTTCGAATTATAGCTATAACAGACAATGAAGAGCTCAGCTAGCTAGAGCCATACACGTCTGTAGTACCTAATGTTATCCATCAAATAGATGTACTTGATCTTCCTTAATCGTGAGTTTCTGCTGTGGAGGTCCATGACTGGAGGTGCTATAAAACAAAGGGAACATTTTGTTACAACTAAGGGTGCGTTTGGTAACGTTTTTATTTTCTGTTTTTTGTTTCTAAAAAAATAAAAGTAGAATCATGTTTATTGTTTATAAAAACAAAAACAAAAAAACATGTTTGGTAATATAATTTCTATAAAGAGTAAAAAATGAAAACAACACAACATGTTTGGTACTCCCTCCGTCCCTTTTTAAATGTAGACATTTCCATTTTGGGCTGTCCCTAAATAAGTGTATAGTTTGAAAAGTTAATGGGTAAAAGTTTGTACAATTATCATTTTGCCCTTTGAAAAGTTAGTGGGTAAAGAGTTAATGGGTAAAAGTGGAGGATAATTTTGGAAAGTAGGGGTAAAAGTTGATGTGAATAGTGTAAAGTGGAGGAAAAAATTGATGTGAAATGTGTAATGATGGTGTTTCTTTAATAAGTTGGATTTACGAGGTAACACATTTAAAAAGGGACGGAGGGAGTAGCATTTTTTATTTTTTTTTTAATAACTAAAACAAGTTTATGGTTTACCTTCTGGAGGCTTGGGAAATCTCATTGCAGGATTATTTAAAATTTGGATCATCAACAACACTTTTGGATGGCTAGGAAACGGTGACGAGTACACCACGTGGTACCCGCTCGGCACTGAAAACTTCTCTCAACTAAGGCTTCGTTTGTTTTGGGCGGAAAACGATTTTTGGAAAATCATTTCCATGGAAAATATTTTCTAGACAAGAAAACATTTTCTCATGTTTGTTTGTGATAAGAAAATATTTTCCAATGTTTTGTTAACACGGAAAACCACTAATATGACATAATGAATAAAGAAGCAAATTAAATTGATTTCTACGATTGTTTATCATTTTCCTTTCCTTCGCAAATATCTTCACAAATTCATGATGATTCAAATGCTTAATCTCCAGAAATTGTGAAATTTTTTGACACATAGTCTTCAGTCATCACAGATTAGTTTGAAACTACTACTATATGATAGACTTCTTTTCTATTACTACTTGATCAAGTATGAGCACCATTGTATGTCAAACTTTTTTCTATTGCTACTTGATCAAGTATAAGCAAATTCAAGAGGCCCAGTCGAAATTCAAAACCAACCAAGTTGTAGCCTAAGCAAATCATCAAACAATTGGTAGTCATAATGGTTAGCCTTAAAATAATGGCCTAAACAAAACTCCTTGAGAAAAGTCTCCCCATTTCACCGTTTCTCCCCCACTCACACACAACTACCCAATATTCTCTCCACCAAGCTCCCAACCAAATCACTACTATTCTCTCTCTTTATAGAATACCAGTACCCTCCTAGATCCATAGTGGTCACAACAGAGAAGAAACCGAGCTAGCTATTTGGGACCAATTTCAGATGCAGTTGAGTCCAGCATCTCACTCTCTCCCAACTTCACCAACACGCATTCCTCCGCAACCGTCACCGACATCACTGCTAGGGTCGCCCAAGAATTCCGCCTAGACTCGAAATTCAACGATGTCTTCGGCCTCGAAAAATGAAGAGAAATCAAACGACGATGACGAACTATTCTGATGGAGAGAGAGAGAGAGAGAAGGGACGATGAGAGAGGAAGAGAAGAGGGACGAGAGAGAGTACCTGAGAGGTTGAGAGTTGAAGTTTGAGTCCGGCAAGTGGGGCGTGAGAACTTGAGACGGGGAACATTTCGGAAAATGTTTTGACAGGCTTTCAAAAGTTTGTTGGTTTTTTTCATAAACGATCCTGTTTTAAAAACAAGGCAAATCACCTTTTCGTGTTTTGAAAATTTTTAGAAATTTTGAAAACATTTTTAATAAACACAAAACATAAATAAATTACCAAACACATTTTTGTTTTTAGTTTTGAAAAAAAATGAAAACAAAAACAAAAAACAAGAAACAAAAACGTTACCAAACGCACCCTAACTTATTTGAAAATTTGTTTATTTACTTGTTTCGTGCAATGTTGTTTATTTTCTTTTTTGTTCTGTGCTCATTAGTTCCATGAATGAATGAAGCATGGTAATGAGCAAAAAAATTAATTTGGGTGTCTAGACCTGTCCTGATGTCTTTCAGCTTTGATTTGGGAACACGGTTCTGCAGCAAAATGTCCATGTAGCTCCTTAGTTCTTGGCGGTTTAAGGGGTCACTATTTCAATAGTATTCTAAGAGTAGCCACTTTGTACATGTATTGTCAAAGATTAGTTTGTCTCCAATCATCTCTGTCCATACCCCCAATAATTGGATTGGAGACTAAATGGGTTCTCTTGTAGACTTGTTTGGTGCAATGTGTGAACTGGACTTGCATAGTTTGGAAGAATTACACTTTGACCCCCTAAGTTTTTGTTAATTGCACTTAGGACCCAATTTCTTGAATTTGCGTGATAAGACTGGAGTTGTGGACCCAGACGTTATGTGAATAGAAATGATCATGATATACTATCTAGCCTAGTTGATGGTAACTTAGCTTTTTCTTTAATTTGAGTAATTGCACTTGAGTCATTGTTTTATGCTATATTTGGAATTGTGAATGAAACGCGAGAACTTAAAAAGGTAAGACACTTGGAATAATGAATACATTGAATGGTAAATCCATGAAAATAAAAGTTATACTCCATCTATCCCTTTTTAATAGCTTAGTATTCCATTTAGGCTGTCTCTTAATAAGTGTGTATTTTGAAAAGTTAATGGATAAAAGTTTGTAGAATTATTGTTTGCCCTTTCGAAAAGTTAATGGGTAAAGAGTTATTGGGTAAAGTGGAGGATAATTTTGGAAAGTTGAGGTAAATTGATGTGAAAAGTGTAAGGTAGAGGTAAAAGTGATGTGAAATGAGTAATGATGATGTTTCTAATGAGAATAACTTCTTTACAGATGTGGTGCAAACACCAGGTTTGCTGTTATCAAATGAGAACGTGCCATGTCACTCAAATTATGAAATTCCTCACCTCCCTCATTTACGCCTCCCACATCTGATTACTCCCCTTTCTCCCTTCCTCAAACCTCTCTCTCAGCCTTAACAAACCAAAATGTCAAACACTACTACCGCATCAAAAAAGACAGACGAAGACCACGACGACCTCCATGCCATCGCCATCACCACTGCACAACGCTGCAAGCTCATGGTGGCCCAATCACTCGAATCTGACCTCGAACTTGCCTTCTTCCCCTAATGGAAGAAGCCTCCGCCGCCTCCCTCTCCCTCTCCCCTCCCCTCCCCTCCTCCTCTACCCCTCCCCTTCCCAAATCCACCCCCTCAAAACGAAGACACCTTCAACCTCTCCACCCTCCACACCGAAGAGCTCGAAAAACTCGAACAAACCCTCTGCGACCACCCCCTCACAGAATCCAAAATGAAACGCGTTCAAGAAGATCTCCACCTCCAAATTCATGACTTCAAATTGGCTCAAGAGAATGTAATGTCTGCCGGCAAGTGGACGTGGCCGATGTTGGGTTGTTGAGAGAGGAAGAGGAGGCTAAGAGAAAAGTTTGGGTAAAAGAAAAGGGGGAGTAATCAAATGTGAGAGGCGTAAATGGGGGTCGTGAGGAATTTCAGAATTTGAGTGATGTGGCACGTTCTCATTCAATGGCTACAAATTTGGCTACGTTCTCATTCAATGGCACGTTCTCATTCAGAATTTGAGTGATGTGGCACCTTCTCTCTTCTTTCTCTCTCTAAATTACCAAACTAGCCGCCACACCTTCTCTCTCTCTCTCTCTCTCTCTCCTCTTTTGATCCCCTCTATTTTATTTCTTTTTTTTTTCCTTTTATGTTGCAGGTTTGGCGAGTGGCTGACGTGGTGCTGCGTGTAGACACCCCAATTTTGACCCGAGAAACTTATCAAGCATTCCCGATAATGAAATAGACCAATAGTGCATACCTTGAGGCTAAGAACAAGGCTTGAACTCACCAAACCACCCTAAACCATTCTAAACCCTTCTAGAACAACCTTAAACCAACCAAAATACCCTTCAAACCATCCAAAATGTTCTTCAAAATAAACTCAAGCCTACACCATCTTCTAGTACATTCAAAACCCTCTTTATTGATATATAATACGTCTCAATCCATTTTGAAATGAGGGAGATGTGCCCGTTTTACCAAAATTACTTGTTTTCCCGACCTTCTGAGGGTAAAATGGTCACACACTTGGATGTACAAATTATCTTGGGTTCAAACCACTTGGGTTAGTGTAGACACCCCAATTTGAACCCACGAAAATCCTTGGCATTCCCGAGGATGAAAATGCCCGATAAGAGCACGCGAAGCTTGATTGTGAACTTGGAAACCCCTCCTAAACCTCTCCAAAATAAACCCAAGCCTACACCACCTTCTAGTACATTCAAACCCCTCTTTTCTGATATATAATACGTCCCAATCCGTTTTAAAATGAGGGAGATGTGCACGTTTTACCAAAAACGACTTATTTTCCCGACCTTCTGAGGGTAAAATGGTCATAGATTTTGATGTACAAATAATCTTGGGTTCAAACCACTTGGGTTAGAAATAAGACTTGACAAGCTTTCCAACGCTTCAAACCATGCGCAAAACAGAGTTCGGTAGCACCCGGAATGGCCCCGCGAAGTTTGAAATTTTGTGTTGTCTCCAAGTCCAGGCGCCTGGATTGGATGAATCCAGGCGCCCACATTGAATCCAGGCGCCTGGATTAGATCAAGTCCAGGTGCCTGGATTGGATGAATCCAGGCGCCCACATTGAATCCAGGCGCCTGGATTAGATCAATATGGGCGCCTGGACTTTCTCCAAACACTTGCATCCCAAGGTGAACTTAGTGGGGAGGAGCGTCTTGAAGATCATTTCTGAGGATTTTCTGCAGAAGTTTGTTAGAGAGAGTGGAGGGAAAATAGCTTGACCCCTAGTTGACCCCTAAGCCATCCTAGGGGGTTCATCTTGGACCCTTCATACCTATATAAAGCCCTTCATCTCCCTCATTTGAGAAGGATCAGCTCTCCCTCTCTTCCTTACTGTTACTCTACTGAAATTCCATCAGAAGCTCCATCCGCAACTGATCCCTCCCAATTCCATCCATTTTCAACCATCAAAACCCAATTTTCCCATCCTAGCTCCCCATACTCACTTGATTCTACCCATTTTTCATCATCCACAATCAAACCACCTACAATCAGCCCTTTACACCTCCAGAAACAAAAGTCCAGCCCATTCACTTACCAAAAATCCCTCAAAAAAATCAAACCAAAGTTCATCAATCAAGCTTGTCAAGGTAGTTTTTCTACCATATTGCTCAAATAAGGCCCTGAGGGGACACCATCCTAGTTCTAGCTAGTTCCTCATACTAGTTTAGAGCTTGGAGGGGTTTCAAAACCACAGAGGAGAAGTTCTTCACTTACACCCATATCTGGTCCAGGCGCCTAGACCATCATGGTGTAGGCGCCTGCACCTTATCCAGGCGCCTGGACTTGGCTATTATGGGCGCCTGAATTGACCCCAGGTGCCTGGATTTGCTTAGTGTGGGTGTTTTGTTTACAGTCCGGGTGCATGTTGTGTGATGTTTATGGATCTGATCTGGAAGGATTTCAGTGCTCATAGACTACATTTTAGGATGATTAGTGTGATATATGTCTTCATTCTTACCATATATGCATGACATAAGCACAAGCATCCACGCACATCATTTTGGTATTGTAAATGTATTTACGTGCTCTCACATATATTTGTAATTAAAGTCCATCCAAATAATGTTTTCTAAAAATCCCTTAAGCATCGAGTAAAGACCGGTGGTCACACCGGGCGAGAGGGGTGCTTTAAATCCTTCCCCTCTCGTAACCTAGCTCCCGGACCCGAGAAATCTCATTTTTGTGACACCAGTAAAATATTTTCTGCCTTAAGGGCAAAAGAGTCATTTTTCAATTGGTTTCTCGGGTACGATCCTCAAACCCAGGTGGCGACTCCTATCAATCAATCAAGTCCGTTTTCCAAACCAAAAATCAATTTCATGGACGTACTCCGCGGGGTGTTCACAGTTAGAAAGTACACTCGACAAGCTTTCCAACGCTTCAAACCACGCACAAAACGGAGTTCGGTAGCATCCGGAGCAGCCCTTTGAAGTTTGGTCTGTTGTGCAGACCTTTGAGCGCTCAAAGCCCTCTTTGAGTGCTCAAACCATGCGCGAACCAGAAATTTTCAAGGCATTTTTCAGCTGGTTTTCCACGTAAACTATGGGCTCCCCTGGTTTCTACAGCTTCGTTTTCACGCCAAAATCCCTCTAATAACATTCCCTCCCCAACTTGAATTGCAAATTCCCCCCATTTCTCTCTATATAAACCACCCTCCACCCATTGTTTAAAGACCTTTGGCTGATCTCTTACACTCTCACACCCTTCATCAGACCAAAACCACTCTCTCTCATCCTTCAATCACGTTTTAGCCTCTCTCTCATCCATTTCCATCATCTTCAACCTCCAAAACACCCAAAAACCTTCTTTAAAAGGCCTAAACTCCATGGGTCTTTGAAGAAATCATCTCTCACCAAGCCTACTGCCCTCAAACCTTCCTCAAATCCATAAACCTACTTCAATCAGTCCTTGTTCTTCACTGATCATCTCACTTTAAGCACTCAAACACTCAAAAATCACAATTTTAAGCCCAAATACAACCCATTCATCAATCAATCATCCAATCAACCCTACACTCACACTCCTCTGTCCAAAATACCTCAACTCAAGTCTATATTCTAAGCCACTACTCAAGCATCCATCAAAACCCCAAGTTCAAGCTTTGATCAAAGCCAAAAGGTAGAAAATCATGTGAAAAATCACGTTCGGTCATCCTGAGGGAGACCAGTGAGTTCATGGAGGTTCCACATACCTTCTATGAGCTCACAAGGTCTTAGATATCAAGAAAATCTGATTTCAAAAATCTCAGCTCGAAATGGTTCGAGCGCTCATACTACAGTTCGAGCTTTCAAACTGTTTCGGTCATTTTGTTGTTTTTGTGGTTTCTGATGCTTTCTCATGTTGATATCATCATTTGATGGCTTTTGGTTGGTTTAAATACTCTCAAATCAGCTTACTTCACTCTTGATCATTGATCAATGACGTCAAAAGCCATGGAAATGATGTGTTAACATCATCAAGCAATGAATAAGCTTTGTTTGTGGGATGAATAAGTGTATCTCACTCTTTTGAACAATGATCAGATTGTTTAAGCTCACAAAAGCATCAAATAATGGTCACAAACTCACAGTCCTTGAATGGGGCTTGAGCGCTCAATGCAAGGACTATGAGCGCTCAAGTCTTGCTCAGTTTTGGTACTTCAATCATGTCTATTCTAGTTCTGTATTCTATTTTTAATTTATGAAGTGTGTGTGTGTGTGTGTGTGTTGATGTTTAGCTAAGCCAACCTGATTTCTTCTCTAGTGTGTGTGTGTTGATGTTTGGCTAAGCCAACCTGATCTCTTCTCCCTCTCACTCTAATCATGCTTATGCTTGGTCCAATATTAACTCTCCACTTTTGTGGACACCTCAAGTTTATTTTATTTATGTTGGGTGAAGTTGCAATACATTATGCATCATCATATATCATGTTGAACTAGTTTGTGGTCCAGATGAGGGCAGAATGCTGCAGAAACACTCAAATCCAGGAGATGGCTTGAGCGCTCAATGCATCCTTTTGAGCGCTCAAACCGTCTTCTGGTCCAATCAAATCATTCTCTTATTTTAGCTTGTTCTTGGCATTTTGAGTGTTCTGCAAAGTTTCAAAGCATTGAGCCTTCATTCCTTCTATATTGTTTGCCTCATTTTGATCCACGGATTAGTTTTAAACCCATGGCTATGTGATTATGCCATTTTGTTTAGTGATTCAAATGTTGTTTTTGAGTGAACAATGGTGGTTGAGTCATGTTTTCATCAAATCAGAATCATTAGGAACATCATGAGCATGTGTGGGTGAGAGGGGTGTGAGCGCTCAAACGGTCCTCTTTGAGCGCTCAAACCCCTGGGCAGAGGGTCAGATTGGTTTAGCCTGTTTTGTGTACTGTTCATGTCATTTCCAGTTTTCAGTCTCTGTTCAATATCTACTAATGTCATTCTTCTGCTGCTTACTGTCATTTGTAGTTCATGGTTATTCACTTTCATCATCGCTCATGTAGATCACAATGCACAAGCATACACCGTAATCCATTGTTGTATCCATCATCGTTATTTGACTCCCATCCGCCATTCCCCGTACTTGTTCAAAGTTGAGTTGCATACATTTCTCATATGATCCCACAAAAGCCAAGTAGAGACCGGTCTTCGAACCGGGCGAGGGGGGTGCCGTAAAACCCTTCCCCTCTTGTAACTGAGCTCCCGAACCTAAGATAGTATGGTGATGACGGGTCAGTAATCCTTATCCATTGAATGAGGCACGAGTCAATCGAGTTCAGTTCCTCGGGGACAATCCGCTAAAACCCGGGTGGTGACTCCGAATCAATCGAGATCCTCCGAAGGGACGTCCACACTGCGATTGGCGGCTATGGCGACGTTATGGTTTACTCAGTTGCCAGTTCTCTTGGCTGTTTATGAGAACTGAAGTGGCGGCCTCTCACGGAGTCCGATTGCTCGTTAGGGACGCGCTAGCGTGGTTGTCTTCCTCAAATGGCGACTTTGTAGACGACGGTGGTGGCAATGCGATGGCGTCGCCCTCAGATCCTTTCTATCCTGCGCTCTTTCCTCTTCATCATCGTGGTCCCATGTTCGTTGGCATCTTACGTGTTCCGTGGGTTTCATTGCTGGATGGTCCTATTTAAGTTTAACGACGTCGGTTGACTGTTTTGTTTTGCTGGAATTGTTTTATGGGTGTAAAGACCCGTAAATTTTTAAAAGACATTTCAAAAATTAAATTGGTAATTTTGTATAATTGCATGTATGTATTGAAATATGGGGTTAATGTGAGACAATTGCTTGGTTTGGGCTTGTTTGAAGCATTTTAGTAGTTGAGGGTTGTGTGGTGTAATTGGGACTTACACTAAAAAACCCATACTAATACGCCTTAGATCCTTCATACCCACGCCATCTAGGCCCAGGATTCGTGTGCAAAAGCTTGGGGGAAGTCAATTTTGGTGGGTTTCTTGTTTGGAGGAAAGCTAGGGTTTGCTCAAGATTTGTAGGAGATCAAGATCTTTGAGGTAGAGACCTCTTCTCTTTTTCTAAGTGTTATGTGTTGGTTTGAAGCATCTCATTTGAAATATGCTGCATTTTTAGCCTGAATCAGTCATTTCTATTCGGACAGGGTTACTCGACCGTCCGGACGATTTTTCCAACAAGCATGTGTCGTCTATTTTGTTAACCGTGGTCCTTGTTTGGTACTCATTTGGCCCTCTGTTGCATAGTTTCTTCGTAATATTTGTGATTTCACCTTGAGAACCTTTCAAAGCTTGTTTGATTTCATAAATTGGATATTGTTGATTGTTGTCAAAGTGTGATGGAAACATCGTTTTATAAACACTTGTTTGACACGTAGTGATGTTGTGTGATGGACACACGGACACATTTGAAAATGGAATGAATGACACTTGGTTGTTTTGAGGAAAGGAGAAGTAATTTCTTAAAGTTTGAATGATGTCACTAGGACCACTGTTCAGTGCGTCGCTAGGCAAGGGTTACAAGACCCATGAATCTCGACAGGGGTTACGAGGCCCATAAATCTCGACAAGGGTTATGAGGCCCAAGAATCTTGGCAGGGGATATGGGTCCCTAAATTCCCAGATATTGAGATTTTGAAAATGATGAACTTGAAACGATAGAACAAAGGAAGATTAAATGTTTTTGGTTGACACTTGGATTTGACGGAAAGGGATTTTTAAGACACGAGACACGATGGTCCCAAATTTGATCGTATATCGTTGTTTCTCTTTCATTGCTTGCCCATGTACTACTTTATCATCTCCGTGCTTATATCATCTCATGTGCATTTAGCAATTGTAGAAGATTCTTTTACTGGGCTAGTGTAGCTCAACCCTTCATTTTTCAGATACAAATCACGGAGCATGATTGAGAATGCATGGAATGCCTGACATCTTTTGAAAGTATACAAAGGAAGAGTTATTTGTTCATCTCATGGAACTTTACTTTTGGTAGATGAAAATATAACTATATTTGTCCCCCCTTCTTTTGACTCCAATGATTGTAACAACTTAATACTCTTATCCATCTTACTCATGGGACACGGTATCGAACTTATTTTTGGAACATCGTGGTGAGAACTTTGAAAGTCAATGTATGGAGTTATCGTACTTTCTTATTTGAGAAAATGTTTATTTATTATTGTTGAAAATCGAGGGCGTGACAATGGACTTCATCGTGGTTGGCTCCGGCTCACCCACTCAGGATATCATCAAATGCTCCCGAACGAAAGATTTAGAGCTTAAACCTTTTAACTAGGAAAGGTGTTTACCAAAGATTAGGATTTTTCAATTCATTTGGCAAACATTTAAATTGGCACTGCCCTAAGCATCACACATGCCAAGTAGTTAAACCCTTGGCTACGTGTGATCAAAGGGATTAACAAACCCAAACTTTGGTACATAAAATTAAACCCTAACTCTTTGATCAACAAGAAATGTATGTTTTTTTCGAGAAGAACGGATTAAACCCGAGTCATGGAGTGTTAATCACCCCATGACTAAGCCTATGTAAACTACTCACACAATATAGTAGAAAACTTGACTAGAAACTTAGAAATAAAGAACATGGCAAATACACTTAAAAACAAATTTTTAGTAAAGATACTAAGTTTGCCTACAACATTAAGTCTTGAGAAATTAACAAACAACAATTACCTACTTGGTTTTTCAAAGGAAATGACTATAAAAGCATGAACAAGAATTAACCGATAAAGACGGAAATATGCTAGATTTATATAGAGATCCGACGATTACAAGAACTATTAATAAATAGAAAAATGAAGGACAAGCGAAACTTACCAGTGTTCTTGAGGAAATTTGAAGCTTCTAAGTTAAACAATAATGGAGGAGAGAGAAGAGAGCAAAAGACAAAGTAAAAAAAAAAAAACTAGTAAAGTGAAGGAGAACCCAAAGAGAGAGGGAGAGAGTATATATACAAAACACCTTTCTCTCTTAAAATATCCTAAAAGTAACTAAAAAGCAAAATTTTCCATAAATGGAAAGTCCAAAAAGCTACTCTAACAAGCTATCTGGACTGCTTGGTATTGATACCCATGAAAGGGGTATCGATACCTGCCTTCAAAATTTCCCATGTAGAGCCTGGGTATCGATACCAAGTTGAGGGGTATTGATACCCAGCTATCTGTTCAGCTTGGGACTACAGAGGTATCGATACCTAGACCTTCTTGGCTTGTTCTTCTTGTCTTGGTCAACACTTGGGCCTTGCGTGCTTTCGGACTTCTTACAAAGCACTTCAAATCATCGTACGGCCTTCGAGAGGGGCGACACTTGGTCTTATGGGCGCTTGAATACTCTCAGACTCAACCAGGAGCCTTTGTAGGCCTTGGACACGGCTTTAGGTCACCAGCTTGATCTTGTGACCTTTCAACTTCCCAAGCCTTAGCCAAATCTTCATTTCTTGGCTCTTGAGGCTCGGTGGTGGAATGCCATGGGGCACTTGGCCCTCGGATTCTTGGGATGCTTCCTAAAGCGCTTCAAATGCGCCTTATTCCGTGGTTTGACCTGAAATTACCAAAAAAACAACACTACGCTCACATCAATCATATAAAGCAATATAAGGCATGCGTATGTGAACAAAATGAGCGAGATAAGCCTGGATATATACAACATTTGGGGCTTATCAATGGTAGAGCCTTCCAGGATTACGGTCTGACTCTGAAATCCTCACAGCAGCTCTCATGCCACACCGACACGTCTTGTTTCGTAATCTAAGGTAGTTATTTTGGATGCTACCCATGTTGCATGTTGCTTGAACTAAACATGACAGTTGAGGACCAACTGAAAACAAAATTAACGCTACAAATTAGGTAATAATAGAAGGCAAAGCCACTCCAAGCACAATCAGGTGGGGCAATGTTTGACATAACTCATGTTAGCAGTTAAAAACAATTAGAAGACATAAAAAAAAAATCTCCTAGACTTCATTGGATCACAAGGTTATGGAATTTGACCAGTTATCTTAGGCTGAGCCAATGGCTCACCTGAGTGGCTTGAAAGCCAAAGAGAGGGCCTTATCATATGTCATTGAGAGTGAGGTTCAGTTTGTCACTAATGCAGTGTGTTTACCTAATTTTTTTCACACATTCATCTACCTTTTTCCAAACCCTGCATTAATTTTTTTTTCACATCCTCATTGCAAATGCATTTTCCTAATCACCACTTTCCTAATTCTTCTACATTTCCAAGGCTATTTGCAGTAAAAGAAAGTCTTATTTCTGTAACTAAACAACAAAGTTCTATTACTTTTCTCATACCAAAACCCACAATTTAGATCAAGAATCATTTGAAACGGTAGTGATACCCCTAGTTCAAAAACATAAAAAGATAAACACACCGCCATAGATCATAGTTTGTGACTCTGTGTTAGGTATAAAAAATAGTTAACTACTGCATAAGATGTCAGTTATGTTTGAAATCGAAACCCTAGTTCTTCGAAATCACGTTTGAGTACGAACCTAAAACCCTAGACGCTTGAAATGGAAAACTAAACAAAAATCGAAACCCTAGAAATAAAAAACGAAACAGAAATCAAAACCCTTGAAATCGAAAATGAAATAGAAATCAAAACCCTAGAAATAGAAAACGAGAGAGAGAGAGAGAGAGAGAGAGACCTTGTTCGCCGGTCTGTGCGATCGATCTTCATTTGTTCTTCTTCGATTTCCTCTTTGATGTCAATTTGTTCTTTCAGAATTGATCGGTTCGATTTCTTCTTCTTCGTTTTTCTCAATTCTCTCTCTCTCTCTCTCTCTCTCTCTCTCTCTCTCTCTCTCTCTCTCTCCTGGTTAGTGTGACATAAAAAGGGGAATGGGAGGTGGGTTATGACCCGGTGCGATTTTAACCCGAGCCGATTTGACCCGCGAACTTGAATTTTAATTCTGAGCTTTTGGATCTCATCCAAGGGCTATGAGCTGAAGTACGGATTTAGCCTCACATAAGGGATCCCTTTTGTGAAGTAGGTATATATATAAGTTTGTTCTAGTCATCATATGATATCTCCTAAGTCAACCCCAAGGGGTTGGCCTAGTGGTCAAGGCTTGGGACTTAGGATGTCACGCCCTTAAATTTAAGACATGAATAAATAATATCCTTTCATAGATATGTCATACACTTCTGGTCAAAGTCCAAAGTTTCTTGCAAACCAAAGTCATACAAACTCTAAGGTCAATGGAATGCCCATGTCCTATATGAAAAATACATAAGTTAAAGTTATCACATTGATAAAGTCAGAAGATAAAATGAAATATTATAATTACATAATTATCTTCCAAAATTAAGTTCATGAGATGAATTGATAATTCTCCATGCATGCTTTCCAAATTCATACGGAGTATGTAAGAACTTCATGCAACCATGTCATGCTCCATACGGGATACCTGAAATTGTTAGGGTGAGCTCACTAGCCCAGTAGAGAAAATTCTATCAAAACTAAATGCAAAGAAATATAGGTACAGGATGAAAATGAGGATGATTGCCACACGAAGATGCTCACAGATGTACAAGAGTCAATGTAGTGCAAATAAACACATAAGTCTCAAGATTTAATCACTTTCACCCAAACGTACCCGAGACGTATCCCTCATCTCACATGTATCCAATTCGTTCAATTCACTGATTCATTTATGTTAAGCATTTTAGAAATTCCTAGCGACACGTCCATAAGACGGACCTAGTATCATTTCGGGCGTCTTATGACCCCATATAGTATTCCCCTTAGCCAAGGCATATTCCCAGCAACACATCCATAGGACGGCCCTAGTATCATTCTGGGTTATCTTACGATCCCGTATCAATAGTTTCAATTTAAGTTCCTTAAATCATCTAGTGTTTCATGCCATCCAAACATGTCCATAAAAATAATTTTGACCTGAGTGTCTAACCCGTCATCATGACCCATCCAGACCATAATATATAACCAATAACTTAAATAAACCAGACACGATAAGCAAATAATGGTCCAAGTACTTGTTCATGAATATAATGGGTCCTATTGATAGGACTCGGATCAGATTGGCCACATTTGAAATAATAGATGCTCCTATCGATAGGAGGTAAATCCTATCGATAGGAAATCAGAGGCTCCTATCGATAGAAGGGCCATCAGATTGACCACTTTTGAAACAAGGAACTATCAATAGGAGGTCACATCCTATTGATAGGACATCTATCAGATTGGCCAAACCACGAGCAACACCATCCAAAACTTGACTTTTCTTTCCAAACTCAACAAATCAAGGTCCAAGACTTGGATTTATGTTACCAATGAACAAGATGCATATGGAATATGAAGGAATCTCAATGGGCATCAATAATTTCAAAGATCCAAAACACAAATCAAACCAATTACTAAAAAAAATGGGTTTTTAAGAGATTCTCGACAAAATGGGAGAGATTGATCAAATGTAGGAGTTATATACGCCACAATCATTCAAACACTTAGTAAGAGTAGAAACTTCCCTACCTCAAAGGATTTTGAGCAAAACCGTACAAACCCACACACCCTAACATCTCTCACTCTAGAATCCCACCAACATAGCTCCTCCAAGACTAGAGCAAGCAAGAACCCAAGCTCTAATGACCAGTGGATGGAGTATCTATGCAAGGTTTAAGTAGTATTCAAGAATTTGTGGGAAATTTGTGGAGAAGATGGACGAAAAAATGGAGGAGAAGAGAGAGAGGGGAGCCGACTGATGAAAGGGGGGAGGGGAAATGAATTTTTTTCACTCCTCTCTCCCTTTTATACAAACATTCAAGTAATTACGCTACACACCCCCGTATTGACTTGTGTACTACTAAACAGCCCAAATTCACTCTATATCACCCAATTGCTTGTGACCTTGGATTGTATATCAAACGTTGTTTCCCCAAGCATAGGGTTTAGGTATCGCGTAGCATCAAACCCGGTAAGACCGGGTCGAATCCACAGAGACCGAATGCGCCGCGCGTGATGGTTGATTCGCGAATGATGGATTTAGCATTGAAGCGGCAAACTTGGCGTTTGGAGTTTGTTTGGTGGAATTCTCTCGACTTCGAGAACGACTCGGAGATTTAAAAATGACTAATTAAAAGCAAGGCTAAGTCTAGGGGATTTTAACAAACCACAACCAAAGTTAATCCGTTCCTCTCTCGATAACCGGCTCGGGACATCGTTAGATGGTCCCGAACGGAAGATTTAGAGTTTAAAACCATTAACTAGAAAATGTGTTTCACAAAGATTAGGATTCTTGTGCCATTTAGACAAACCTTTGGATTGCCATAGCCCTAAGCATCACACGTGCCAAATGGTCAAGCCCTTGGCGACGTGTGATCAAGGGGGTTAACAAACCCGAATTTTGATACATAAAATCAATCCTAATTCTTTGATAAACAAACGGTGTATGCCTTTTCGTCGAGAGGAACATATTAACTCGAGTCATGGAGTGTTAATCACCCCATGACCAAGCCTAAGTAAATTACTCACAAAACATACTAGGAGGTTTGACTAGCAATTTGAAGGAAATAAAGAACATGACATACATTCTTAAAAAACTGATTTTATATGATGATCTTAACCTTGCCTACAACTTTAAACCTTAAGAAATTATCAAAAAACACATAATAGTTTGAGTTTTCAAAGGAAAAGGCTAGGAGAGGAGAGATAAGATTTAACCGGTAAAAACGTAAATAAACTTGATTTATATAGAGATCCAACAAATAGCTACAACATTAAACAACAAGAAATTAAAGGAAAATAAAGACTTACTTGAGAAAAACTAGAGAGAGAGAGCTTAAAACCTCTTCCATGGAGGAGAGAGGGGAGAGCCAAAAACTAGACTAAAATGAAAGGAGTAAGTGTGAGAAGGAGAGAGGAGAGCCTATTTAATCATCCAAATCCTCTCTCCAATAAATATCCATAAAGCTCTCACATAATAACAAAGTTTTCCATTAATAGAAAGCACAAAAAGTAGCTGAAAATTGCTTTTCGGACTGATGTGGATCGATCGATCCAGAATGCTCTGGTGGACATTTGGACGTGAGTGGATCGATCCACTATGAGACTGGATCGATCCACTATTGCTGATGTAGTGTTGGCCTTGAGTGGATCAATCCACTCTTTGGACTGGATCAATCCAGAATTGACTGTTGGGATTTTTGACATGAGTGGTGTGTGGGGTATTTTCCAAAGGCTACAGAAGACGAACAGTTTAGCTCGTCCTGATCTACCACGTGACTTGCACGAGGGAAGTAACACGGAGTAGTACTCCGACGACCACCACGCCCATAGTCCAGCAATAAACCAAGTCAGCCCGCTCGTCGGATGACGCGGATAGAACGGCCCAGTACAAGATAAACCCTAGCAACACACTTTCCTCGCGAAGATAAGGAAATGAGGGAATATTCGAAGATATGCCCCGAATCAGATGAGCTTGCGAAGATAGGCACAATCTTACTCAGAGATGGAAAGCCGGTCAACTTACTAAACAAATAGCGAACTCCCATGTAGGGTAAAGCTCCGAACAAGCAGTACGCGGCCATCTTGGCAAGAATCCTTATCGAATAAGGATACAGAATCATGCAGGCTATGCTGCCCAATAAGGAAGAATCCTAAGCTTGGAAGGATTCCATACAGAGAAGAATTCCACAAGGAATGTAAATGTAAACTAATCGCCTATATAAGCAGATGACTCCGAGATACTAGAGGTATGCTTAAACCCACGCTCATACTTACATACTCGTTTCGATCATCCTCCAGTTCGTCAATACTAACTTAGCCATCGGAGGGCCCTTGCCGCCAAGAGGCAGGGGTGCTCTGACTCTTTGCTTGTGCTGCAGGATCAGAGTCGCTCCATCAGAAGTGGATTTGATCTCATAAGAGCAAGGAAATAACTTCGTGAGTTTTTCCCCTCTTACAATTGGCGTCATCTGTGGGAAAGCAAGATTAAAAACCCCCACCGAGATTATCCATGGACGATAGAGATCTACGCACGCCATAAAAGAGTGGGGCCGGGAGGGATCCTTCTCTGGAACCACCCGGCGCCCCAAAGAAGCCTTTCCCCGCAAGGGTGGCTAGCCAGGTGGAGCGTGTGGAACGTTCCCACCCTGGCAGGTCCCGAGAAAAAGATTCGAACGTCCCATCACGGAGGGATCAACAGAAAAATTCCCCGCCACGCCACGCCTCGCCTCAAAAAAGACAGACTCCAGGGTGAGGCGAGACAGGGAATATGCAGAAAGCTTTGTGCAAAGGGAGCAAGAGGTCTCAGACCTGGCGCGACAGATCGCCCAGGAAGAGGCTGCAATAAAAAACCTGAAGGACCGTTTGCGACAAGCGGAGCAAAACCTGAAATCCAGATCCCGAGACAAAAGTAAGGACATGAGACGATCGGGGAAGGAGCCCTCGCCAAAAAGAGCCGACTCCACGACCAGGAAGGGCCCCCGGCGGAAGAGAAGGGCCACGAGTGAGTCCCCGGATAGTAGGGGAAGAAGGAGGCATGGAAGGGACCGGTATGAGAGGTCCGATTTGAACGAGCACTACGACGGGCGCGAGATGGCCCGAGAAGCTGCTAGAAAAGCCCTCAACCACATGGCTGCTTCCCCGCTTACCAAGTGGATCCAACGGGCGGACCCACCCGCCAGGATTAAGCACAATCCGTTTGTGCTATATGAAACCACGGATGACCCGGTGACTCACATCCAGCACTACCACCAGGCGATGTTTATGCATGTAAGGGATGACGCCCTGATGTGCAAGATGTTTCCATCAAGCCTGGGTAAGGTGGCGCTGAGCTGGTATCATCACAAGTTGACACCGAATTCGATCAACAGTTGGAGGCAGCTCTCTGAGGAGTTCACGGCCTGATTCTTGACGAGCCGTGCGGCACCAAAAACTTTTGATATCCTAACTGCTATGGGGCAAAAGGAAACAAAAAGTTTGAGGGAATATTCTAAAAGGTACTGGGAAACCTTTAATGAGATTGAGGACTGTAGCGAGGAGTACGCTATAGCAACCTTCAAGATGAGCTTGTCTGTTAACTCAGATCTGAGGAAGTCCTTGACAATGAACCCAGTCAGAACGGTGGCGAAGCTCATGCAACGTATCGAGCAACATGCGCTCGTCGAAGACGACCGGATGAGAGAAAGCAAGAAAGAAAATGCAGGATGACCTGCTACTCCGGAGAAAAGGTTGGCGGAGCAAAAAGGTTATAGGAAGAAGTACCCAACCAGCAGGAAGGACAGTTCGTCCAGCTGAAGGGATAGGGCTGCTGTGGAGACCCGTTCTTTCCACAACATCTACACGATTTTTAATGTGCCAATTTACAAGATGTTGTACAAACTCAGGGACAAGCCATGGTTCCGCGACCCGTCGAAAATGACAGGAAGCCCAGAAAGGCGGAGAGCAACAAATAAGAAATGCAACTATCACCGCGACTGGGGGCACATGACAGAGGACTGCTTCGAGTATAAAAAGTTCCTAGATGAGAAGGCGGCTGAGGGCCTCCTCAATGAGTATGTCACAGAGAGAAAGAAAGATCAAGCAATCCCAGTCGAAGAGGTGGACTGTTTGGCAAAACCCAAGGGTCTGATCCAGATGATTCAGGGCCATGCAACCCCCTATACCGAAAGCGAGATAAGATATGTTCAAAGGCAGGGCGAACATGCCAGACATGTGTACAAGCTAGGTGTGAAGAGGCCTAGGGAGGGAGAGATCATGGCACAACCAATCACGTTCACGGACGAGGACCAGGACGGAGTGACGCTGCCCCACAATGACGCTTTGGTCGTTACCCTACGTTTGGGGGAATACAACGTTGAGAAAATATTGATGGATCAGGGGAGCTGCACAGAGATTTTGTACTTTGACACCTTCAAGAAAATGGAATTACCCAGGACGAACTTGGAAAGAAGCCATACTCCATTGATTGGGTTCGGGTCACAGCCGGTTTGGCCCATGGGTAAGATGACATTACCTGTACGAGCAGGATCTGTTGTGTTGAAAACTGAGTTCCTGGTCATTGACGTCCTATCCTCCTACAACGCCATCATCGGCAGGACTTGGTTGCACAAAATGAAGGCAATTTCATCAACTTACCACCAGATGATAAAATTCCCAGGGGCAGAGAACATTGAGCACGTCAAAGGGAACCAGAAGACGGCGAACCAATGTTTGGTCTCGACGATCAATAGAGCTCCCAAGGCACACCTCGTTCAGTCTGTAGAGGTATCCGATCAATCTACATTAGAAGACGTTGGAGGGAATCCAGCTCAGAGAACTGTGGAAGGGTTGAAAAAGGTCCAGATTGACGACCAAGATCCGGAAAGATACTTTCTGATAGGAGAGAAACCTGATGAACAGGAGGAAGAAGAGCTCGTACAGTTCCTCAAGCAGCACGTTGATGTGTTTGCCTGGACGCCCCAAGAAATGCCAGGCATCGATCCCAATATAATCTGTCATCATTTAAACGTGGACCCCCAGCACAAGCCAATAGTCCAAAGGGCAAGAAGGTCAGCCCTTCAGCATGCCGAAGCAGTCAATGAAGAGGTCGATCGTCTCCTGGAAGCCAATGCAATCAGAGAAGTAAATTACCCTGAATGTCTGTCAAATACAGTTGTCGTCAAAAAGAAGAATGGAAAATGGAGAGCATGCGTGGATTTCACCAGTTTAAACAAAGCCTGTCCCAAAGACAGCTTCCCTTTGCCCAGAATTGATTAGCTCGTTGATGCAACTGCCGGATACGAACGAATGAGTTTCCTGGATGCCTACAAGGGATACCACCAGATAGCAATGCATGGACCAGACGAGGAAAAGACATCGTTTATCACTCCACGAGGGTTATACTGCTACAAGGTCATGCCATTCGGCCTCAGAAACGCCGAGGCCACGTATCAAAGACTCGCGACACTCATGTTCAAAGATTTGCTTGGGAAGACCATGGAGGTCTACATAGACGACATGGTGGTGAAAAGCAAGGAGAAAGCTAATCACATAGCTGATTTAAAGGTAACCTTTGACATCTTGAGACAATTTCAATTAAGGTTAAATGCTTCAAAATGTGCATTTGGAGTAAGCTCAGGAAAGTTCCTGGGCCACTTGGTCACGGAACGTGGCATTGAGGCCAATCCAGATCAAATCACAGCCCTCCAAAGACTTGAATGCCCAAAGACAACCAAGGAAGTGCAAAAATTGACAGGCACGGCGACGGCACTAAACAGGTTCATCAGTCGCTCGTCGGACAAATGCAGGCCTTTCTTCCAGCTGCTAAGGAAAAGGAAAGGATATGAATGGGGACCAGAGCAAGAGGAAGCTTTCAAAGACCTCAAGAGGTATCTCGGAACACCCCCGTTACTATCAAAACCAGAGAAAGGAGAACGGTTGATCCTCTACCTAGCCGTCTCAAAGCATGCAATCAGTGCAGCCCTCCTCCGACAGGAGGGCATAGAGCAAAAACCAATCTACTTCGTAAGTGAAACTCTCCTGGACGCACACATCAGATACCTCCCCCTAGAGAAGCTCGTCAAAGCTTTAATCATGGCTTCACGGAAATTGCCACACTATTTCCTGGAACACCCCATCACTGTGTACACTGAATTTCCTCTGAAAGCGCTGCTTCGAAAAGCAGACTTCTCTGGGAGAATCTCCACCTGGTCGGTAGAGCTCAGCCAGTACGACATTGATTACCAACCAAGAACGGCCATCAAAGGCCAAGTGTTGGCAGACTTCGTAGCTGAGTTTACCCCGGCCGAGGTTGAGCCTCTTGTGGATCGCGAACATGAACCAAGTCCTCAAAGACGACGAACAAAACGAAGGAAGATGGCAATTGTTCGTTGACGGATCAGCATGCAACAAAGGCTCAGGGGCAGGAATAGTGTTGTTCACCCCAGAACGCCTGATGCTCGAACAATCCGTTCGTTTGGGCTTCAACGCGACGAACAACATGGCAGAATACGAGGCCCTCCTAATCGGGCTCAAGAGTGCGAGGACCCTTGGGGTCAAGAAGTTAAAAATCTTCTGCGACTCACAGCTTGTGGTAAATCAGCTTATTGGGGAGTACGCCTTAAGTCACGAGAAGATGGCGGCCTATGCAAAGGCCATGCAGGATGTAATGTCAGATTTCGAGGAGACAAATATAGAACAAATCACTTCGGGACAAAACGCTCATGCAGACTCGTTAGCTTGCTTGGCCTCAGCGTTACCTACGGAGCATAAACACACTGTGACCGTTGAGTACTTAGCCCAGCCCAACATTGGGCAAGAACGAGAAACCAACATGGATGCAGACCTGGGACCAAGCTCGATGGATCCAATCATCGCTTACTTAAAGGATGAAGTCTTACCGGAAGATAAAAAGGAGGCCTATAAGATCAAATTGAAGTCAGCTCGTTTTTGGCTCTCGCCTCAGGGAAAGCTGTACAAGAAGTCATATCACGGTCCCTACTTGCTTTGCGTACATCCCACGCTGGTGCATAAGTTCTTACATGAAATACACGCTGGGACGTGCGGCGGACATGCGGGAGGGAGATCAATAGCACACAGGGCAATAACCCAGGGGTATTGGTGGCCATACATGCAGGAAGACGCAAAGGTGTTCGTCAGAAGTTGCGAAAAGTGTCAACGGTTCAAGCCAATAATCTGGACACCGGCAGAAGACCTGCAACCCCTCACTAGCCCATGGCCTTCGCTCAATGGGGGCTCGATATCATAGGGCCCCTGCCTATGGCAACGGGTAAGAGGAAGTTATTGCTAATGGGTACAGATTATTTCACCAAATGGATTGAAGCAGAACCGCTTGCAAAGATCACTGAGAGTAATGTGGAGAAATTTGTCTGGCAAAACATCATAACAAGGTTTGGGGTGCCCTATTGCATAATTTCGGACAACGGGGCGCAGTTCGGGCCAAAGTTTGAAGGTTTTTGTGCCCAGCATGGGATACGAAACTACTACTCCACACCAGCGTATCCTCAAAGTAACGGACAAGCGGAAGCCTCCAACAAAACAATCCTCAAAGGAATTAAGCGAAGGTTGGAGAAAAAGAAGGGAAGTTGGCCCGACGAGCTCCCAATAGTGCTATGGGCATTCAGGACCACACCAAGACGTTCGACGGGTGAGACTCCATATTCATTGGCTTACGGTACTGAGGCCGTGATCCCCCTCGAAGTTGGGTTACCAACGAACAGAATGGTATTGGTAGAAGTTGGAGGGAACGACCAAGCTTTGGCAACAAATCTGGATCTCAAAGAAGAAAGACGAGAAAGGGCTTTGGTCACACTGGCAGCATACCAACAACAACTTTGCAGGACTTACAACAAGAAAGTCCACCCTCGTGAGTTTGGAACAGGGGATCTAGTGTTGAGAAAAATGGTAGGGAATACCAAAAAAGCATCAGATGGAAAGCTTGGGCCAAACTAGGAAGGACCCTACAAAGTGATTGGCATGGCAGGAGTTGGAGCATACAGACTTGCGGATCTAGATGGGAATCCGGTCCCTCGCCCGTGGAATATTCAGAACCTTATGAAGTTTTTTCCTTAAATTGTCTTTTTCTTCCTTTGAATAATGCCCTGAAAGGCAAAGTAAGTTTCTTTTAACAAGATTTTCTACCTTTATTGAGAATAAAGCAGAGAGACTATCATGATTGCGAATAAAATCATCTACTTATTCTTTTGCAAAACTGTGCATTACTTTACTTTGAGCAAATATGAGTTTTGACTGTACGAACAAACCCCATATTGGGGGCATGATACACTTAATCAATCAGAATGCAGCGAATATTGCACGTCCATGGCCTCGTCCATGATTAGGCGCGAATATGCCTAAGCTCGTCCATGGCCTCGTCCATGATTGCGTGAATATGCCTAAAATTGTCCATGGTTAGGCGCGAACATGCCTAGACCTTGCAGCGAATATTGCACCCCGTGGGGTCGTCCACGGTTAGGCGCGAATATGCCTAAAAATTGTCCATGGTTAGGCGCGAACATGCCTAGACCTCGCAGCGAATATTGCAACCCGTGGCCTCGTCCATGGTTAGGCGTGAATATGCCTTAAAAATCACTCATGGCCTTGTCCATGACTAGGCGCGAATATGCCTAAGACTGTTTATGGCCCCGTCCATAATTATCCAAGGTTAGACACAACTTATGTCGTTTGCTCCATACAAATTTGACTAAACGCAGGAACATCTAGGTTCCAAGGGACATCTAGGTTCCAAAATGTTTATCTTATTCAATTCTGACATGTGATACTTTTTGTTAGGATGTTATGGGTGGACAAGGGAGTGAAAGTGTAGCAGAGGGTCGGAACTGCATTTTGCCTTTGGGAGTTGGTTGAAAAGGATTGGTTGAGTTTGGTTCAAACTTTTTGGTAAATAGTTTGGTTGAGTTTGATTTTATTTTTATATTATGTAACAGTATTATTAAATTGATTGTGATCCAAAGGGTTAGAAAGAGTACGCCACATGTGGTTGCTTTTTGCCTCCGCCAGTTAAGTAGAGGATACATAGAGGGTTGACATTCGGCTATGTTTGGAACATGAGGAAGGAAAGGAAAAGGGAAGGAAAATAAAATGAGAGGAAAGTAAGAGGAAAGTGGGAGGATAATTTCACTATTCACAAAACTTAATTTTTTTTTATTTTCCCTCCTCTTTCTCTCCAAACCAAACAAGAAGAGGGAAAATTTTCCATTTTCCTTCCCTTTTCCTTTCTTTCCTCGTGTTTCAAACAGAGCCTGTTAAATCAAGAGTCGAAGGTTTCAAAGTGAAATAAGTAAAAGTACGTAGGAGTAATTTATCACACGGACCAAGTTTTAGGGTTTCCTAATGTAATTTTGCAAGATAGTAGTATTATTTTCGTTTGTACCCAATTTCAATTCGATCAGAGACCAGCGTAAATTCTAAAGTCGAAAGGTACGGACTCTCTCTCCTCTCTGTTCATCTCCCTCTCCTTTCCCTCCTCTGTGATTTTGTTGTTATTGCTGTTTTTTTTTTGTTCTTCAAATTTTTATGGGTAATAAATTGGAATGCTTAAGCAGAATGTGTTTCGGGGTCTAGTAAAAGGAACACACCTTCTTCAGGAGTAAGAGGATTTCCGATCCACGCACCTGGAGTGAATCCATTCAAGATTCAACTCAGATGTAGGAGTATTTTGCATTTCATTAGGGGCCGTTGTTCTTTTTAGCATTTTTTTGGGGGACCCCGTAGCTGTGACTTTCTAGGCTTCTGCCCTTGGCCGGCCCTGGACAGCATGAACTTGACAGTTTTTAGGTTCAGCTTTGGATTTTGCTTTTCCTGAAGTGGGATAAACTATAAAGCTCGTCTTCTTTTTATTTTCCGAATTTCTGAGCAACCAGAACAAGGGTTAATGGTAGTGTGGTTTCTCGAATTAAGGTGAGGTCATGTATACTTTCCATTCAAAGAGAAGGATTCGTTGACTAAATTAAAAGTGTTATATTTGTCTTTTTCTTATATTTGTCTTTTTCTTTTAGTGGGTGGAGTTCATTTTCACTTGTATCTTATTTATTGTTAACTAAATATGAAGAACTCTTTCCAGAATAAGCCTTCACCTTTTGGGTTATTTCAGGTTCATGGAGTGTACTTTCTAGTATCTGGTTGTTAGATTATACAGTGGATAATGGCAGACTCTAGCTCTGTCGACGTCATCCTAGAGTTTTTACGGAGGAATAAATTTACAAGGGCAGAGGCTGCTTTGCGCGGTGAGCTCGGTAGCCGCCCTGATTTGAATGGGTTGATTGAAAAACTTACCATTGAAGATAAGAACTCTGGTAAAGTGTCGGAGTCAGAGAATATGGACGAAAGGGATTTTGAAAATAAAGGGACAAGTAATTCAAGTAGCCGCGAAGTTTCAAAGGAACTTATTGTTAAAGAGATAGAGTGTGGGACTGGGAGAAATGGGTCTGAGAGCAAATGGGAAAACTCTGCCTCCATTGGCGCGCGAAACAAGATGACTGAATCTATTGGGGCTGGTGGAAAACAGTTTACTTTCTCCAAAAGTTTGAAAGATAATGGGCTTGATTTGCATTCTTGGAACTTTAAGCCCGGTAATGGCCCAGTGGATCTTTATCAGACAGATGGTAGCGGCAATGAAAATTTGTCAGAGTTTCAGGTTACTGGTCGCTCAAGGCTCCATTCTGCTGAAGCTTCGGATGCTGGTAAGGCCAACGCAAAAGCTGAAGAAGAGAGAAACGTTTCTGGCGAAATGAAAACATTATGGGTTGGAAGTAGCAGTAAACCCAGCATTAATGAGAGCAACTTAGCTGGCGAGCTTAAGGAACTTGATCAGCAACTTGATAGAAGTAGTGTCCCTTCTCGAGACAACTTTGTTGATAACCCATGGTCAAGGAGCAATGAGCCTGCAAATTCATCCGCAGTGTTGTGGAAAGATTGCTCTGTCAAAACTGTATTTCCATTCTCCAAAGTGGAAGCGTCAACCGATTACAGAACTGCTGGTGTTGTTGACCAGAAAGAAGTAAGGCGAAGAACTGAGATCAGTGAAATCAGGGCTGCAATCAAAGAGCAAGTGGACGAGGTTGGAAGAGCTCTTTATTTTGGAAAGACTAAGGAAAGTTCTGAGGAAAAGGATATTGGTAGCTTAGGTTTCCCTCTTGCATCTGAGAATCAGAAGGAAGAGTTGCCTAGGTTGCCACCCGTCAAACTCAAGTCAGAGGACAAGCCATTGAGTATCCATTGGGATGGAAAAGTTGATCATGATGAACCTGGGTCAAAGATTACTGCTGCTGACAATGCATTCCTTATAGGGTCGTATCTTGATGTTCCTGTTGGACAAGAAATCAGCTCAGCAGGTTTGCTAATATCTATACTTTTTACAGTTGGCTCAAAGGCTTCTATTTTCAAGTTATCTCAGGAGATGTCTGGTGACGTTGAATCTTTATTGTAGAATTTCTGCGAAGTTGGCTGTGCTAAGTAGTTGCAGTTGTTAGATAGAATGACAGTTCCAATCGATTGTGTCTTATCTAAGTCTAATCTTGTTTCTTCTGTGAATCTATTTTTTCTTCTCCTTCGTGCCATTCTTGTGGTCAAGTATCTCTATCATTTGTCCTCCTTCATGCCAAAGCATATGTTTGAGTGCAAAATTAATCTCCTCCTCCAGATATCTGTTAATCGTGTGTAAAATGTGCCGGATTTGTAGATAATAACACCCCCATCCCCTTCTCCCTCTATTGGCATCAATATGCCTCTATCAGGAGGTAGGAGAACTTATTTCGTATTGATTTAATTTTCTTGTCCTTTTATTTATTATTTCTGGGTCCTTAAGTGTGTTTTTACAGTTGATTTGTTTGTCTGAGATTTTTTTTTTGAAAGCATGGTTAAAACTTATGAAAATGAAGTAAAGTTAGTTTCCTGGAATTGTCTTTGGTTGGTGTGCAAATTGATTGTTCTTTGAAGCCCCTTTTGGTGGTTTTGCATTACATGGCTTCCTCCACCTTAGAGAAAAGGAAAAATCTCAAAACCCCTCGAGTGAAGATGCTTGATTAATGTACCAATGACTGCTTTATAAACGCTTCAGAAATTTTCGTATCTTTAGATCTTCTGGTGCATGTGCCTTTTCCCCCCTACTTTATTGTCCTTGTTGCAATTATTTTGTACTTGTGGGTTCCTGCTTCCTAGAACAATATTCCTTTCGTTCTTTGTTTAATTTCTTACTTGCCCGGTAAAAGGGATTTATGGGGTATGAGTTTTTAGAGAGAACCTTTTGAGCCCATGCAATTATTTGCCTATGTACATTAACGATGATTGACTGTTCCTGCAAGGCAGCAACAAGCAGTACCCATGTAGTCCCCAACGGATGAGGTATGGTTGGGGGGGATTGACCTAGCCTTTGGAGTGAGTGAACGTCACAGAGTGTGTAGCGAGGGAGTGCCAATATATATACAAAGTGGCTGCTAGGACAGCTCCAAATGTCGGGGAAGTGCTGGGATGTTATGCCGTGGAACCATACCCCTAAATGAAAGCCGGAAGCCATTTCAAGAAAAATCATTGAACGAAATTTAGGAGTTCATTTAAAGCGTGCATCAGTCTATTTTTTGAATCTTTTGATTATTGTTGCTGATGATTCTCACCTTTGAATCACAAACACGTCTATTAGGTGAGAATCTTCATCTATTATGGCTTATAGAGAACACCTCCAATTAAGCTTTGTTTCAGCGTTTTTTATATCCTAAAATTTATGATTAAGCTTTGTTTCAGCGTTTTTTATATCCTAAAATTTATGATGTTTTGATGCATGTTTTCTATCCACTATTGGCTACTTGGCCCTTTAGAATGGTGTGACCTTCCATAAAAATTAAGTCAAGGAATTTAGTTTTGTGATGTTTTTGGGTGAAAAAGAGCTAGCTAGATAGTTTCTTTTGCAGACTTGTTTGCTTCCAGATTCTTGGACCTTATCTTTTCATCGGAATAGATTTTTTCCATCTACATTTTCAATCTCCCCTCTAAAGCTCAAATAAATGATCTAGGTGGAAAAAGGGCCGGAGGAAGCTGGCTATCTGTAAGTCAGGGTATTGCGGAGGATACTTCGGATCTCGTGTCTGGTTTCGCTACTATTGGTGATGGAGTGAGTGAATCGGTTGACTATCCGAATGAGTATTGGGACTCTGATGAATATGACGATGATGACGATGTTGGCTACATGAGACAACCTATTGAAGATGAGACCTGGTTTCTAGCTCATGAAATCGATTATCCCAGTGACAATGAAAAGGGAACAGCAGGGCATGGGGGTGTCCCAGACCCACAAGAAAGAGGTCCTACCAAAGATGAGGATGATGATCAATCTTTTGCAGAGGAGGATTCCTACTTCTCTGGAGAGAGGTACTTTCAATCTAAAAGTGTTGATCCGGTTACAGCTTCAGATGATCCAATAGGGCTTTCAGTGACTGAAATGTATGGGAGGACAGATGAAAATGATCTGATGGCTCGGTATGATGGACAATTGATGGATGAAGAGGAATTGAATTTGATGCGTGCTGAACCTGTGTGGCAAGGTTTTGTCACTCAGTCAAATGAACTCATCATGATAGGGGAGGGAACACTTCTGAATGACTGTGGAAGGCCTCGGCGGGATGATATTTGTATGGATGATGATCATCATGGTTCAGTGAGATCTATTGGTGTGGGAATCAACAGTGATGCTGCCGATATGGGCAGTGAAGTCCGAGAAAGTTTGGTTGGTGGTAGTAGTGAGGGTGACTTGGACTACTTTCATGAACACGATATTGTTGTCAGTGGATCCAGGAATTTAGTACATGATTCAGATAAGAAACATCTTGATAGATCAAGCAGGGGTAAAAGCAATATAAATCAACACGACACTGTCAAGTATATAATGGGAAATGACAAGGTTGAAGGTAAACAGGTAAAAAAAAGCCTTACAGATGGAGGATTTTCGTTTCCTCCTCCGAGAGATGGACAATTGGTGCAGAAAGGATCTAGTAAATCTTTGTGGTCAAACAAGTGCAGTGCTGTTATGGGTGATGAAACGGATGATTGTTTGAATGCTCCAATTGGGCCAGATGACATGCTTTCTTCATGGAGACGGAAAAGCAGTGATTCTTCACCCGTTGAGAGTTCAAGAGATGAAAACAATGGCAACCTCGTGGGATCAGAAAATTCTACACCATCAACACTCTCAGATTATGAATATGCTGAAAAGAAAGAAGAGCATGGAAAAGCTGCTTGTATAACGGAGGAGGAGCTGGGGGTGTCAATGGAGGATGAAGAGGCAGTTGCTGTGCAAGAGCAAGTAAAGCAAATAAAGGCTCAGGAGGAGGAGTTTGAAACCTTCAATCTGAAGATTGTCCACAGGAAAAACAGGTAAATCTTTGCTTAAATATGAATATGCTTGAACTACAATGCTATGACTCCTGGTTTTCGCAATGTGGGACAGTGTTGCGAAATTTATTTTATGGTTTCAAAAGTTGCACCACAAGGGTGCTGCATTGAGAAAGAAAATAAAGATTTTTGGGGGTTGTTCTCAGGCTGTTGTGGCACTCTGAATAATATCCTGGAGCAGTACCCGTGGAAAATAAGTATGCTGAATTTATCCCAGAAAAAAAGAATGTTGGGAATCCCTCCTAGTGGATTTTAGGCATCAGAACTATGGTAGAATTGCATCACACAACTCAAAAGAACGCTTTGAATCTCTGAAATTTCTCTAAAATATCCACTATCAATTAGCATCATTACATTGCTTTACATAGACTTGGAGACTTTCTAAGCCAACTAGAACTAGGACTTATGAGAAAAAAACTGAACTATTTAAGAATAAAAGATGAGGGATTACTTTATAAAGACACAAAGGGAGAGACAAATTGGCTACATAGATGAGTAGCTACATATTCCAGGATTTAAGGCTAATTTAGCTTTGTATAATTGTTCTCAGTTCTCATTTTGAATTTCGTTTTCATATCCCACAATATTTCTGTTAATTTTAGTTTTCAAAATCTTGGAAAATAATTTAAACACTTCCTCGGGTGTCATGTTTTAAAATGTTCTCGAAAGTAATTTCTGGAAACCCTTTTCAAAATGCATTTCTTGTATCGTTTTTAGTTCTCATGCTCATGAATAGAAAATGGTATCAAAGGGGACCTTTATTGTTGTTAGTGCAAAAGGGGAAACACATTGATCATCTCAAAATAAAGGTTCTTACAAAAATTTGTCATCTAAAATGTGTTGTTTACCGCAAATTTTTTTTTTTGGGTGCTACGGAAGTTCTGTTTACCGCATTGTTGCTATAAAGTATAAACGTGTTAAAACATTGCCAAGATTTCTAACTCTGTTTTTGTAGTAATACATTAGTTTTACAATATTGAGTTAGTTTTTCTGATTTTGTTTCTACCTTTATGTTTTTACGTTCTAGAACATGAGGGCTCCATCCTTGGACCTTGATCCTATTTCGATGGGAATACTTCTAATAAAAGCTGCAGAATCTGCGCTTGGACTCAGAATCGTAACCGTATTTAGTGATCCTGCTAGTAAGGGATAACAGTTGGTTTTGGATGGATCCCTCTTATCAGAATGTGAACTTTTTAGTTCGCTAGCTTTGTTGTACAGTTTCTTCCCATCTTCTTTCTTCTTCTTCTTCTTCTTCTTCTTCTTCTTCATGCTACCAACAAAGAACTTTTTCTGCTCTTTCTACTCATCCTTTTCACTGAATTTTCTGTTCAGAACCTACCTCGTTTTAATTCCTGAAATTTGTGTTTGTTGCTCAGAACTGGCTTTGAGGAGGACAAAAATTTCCATGTTGTCTTAAATTCAGTCATAGCTGGGCGCTATCATGTTACTGAGTATCTTGGATCAGCTGCATTCAGCAAAGCCATTCAAGCTCATGACCTTCATACTGGTATGGATGTTTGTGTAAAGATCATAAAGAACAACAAAGATTTTTTTGACCAAAGTCTTGATGAGATAAAGCTTCTTAAGTTCGTCAACAAGCATGATCCTGGTGACAAATACCATCTTCTCCGATTGTATGACTACTTTTATTATCGAGTAAGTGAATTTAGCTGTTGGCATTATCTTCTGTCTTGGTTATTACTTCTACATCATTTAGGTGTTGCTTGCTTGTTTTATATTCCTTGTGTACCTTCTGCAGTTTGTCTTTCCTTCGCCTGTCTTGGCTGGCGATTTAGGTTTGGTGGCTCATTGTATGGTTAGTACTAGTCGATGCTTGTCTTCAATTTTGTGGAAGACTTGACAATGCCCAATTTTGGGTGTAGAGCCATTCTACTGAGAACACTATGAGAAGACAGAGAAGTCATTTCTTTGGTGGTTAGTTGATTTGGAAAGATCTGCCAACGAAGCAATTTTGTTTAGAATTTGCCTTGGGGTGGATATTTCTAACCCTTCACTAATTCACACAATCTTTTATATTATTCTTGGTCCTGCTTGTACTTCCCGATGTATACATTAACAATCAGTTGTCTTGATATTTCATTACTTTAGATTCATCATCTTGTAGATTGTGATTTCTAGTTCCGTGATGGATTCTTTTTCTCTCAATAATGTTATTTTATTAGGATCTATGAAAATTGATAGAAGCTGTATTCTCCAGATTTTTTTTAGGTGGAAAAGTCAGATGTCTTGATTTTTCTTATTCTAGGTTATGCCCTTGACAGTTTAAGAGTTTTTATTCCTCTTTTGTGATTCTTTTGTTTTGAAGTTCTTGTGCTAAGGTTTTGAATGAAGGCAAGGTGAAATATGTTTCGATCGCGGTCTTGTGATTATTGAAAGGAAAAGAAGAAGGTTTGCCCCTTCTCCTTTCTCACCTTAATAGAAGGAAAGGATCTTTAACAAAAATAACATTTTACCACCAAAAATATACGAGCAGCCCCTCTCAAGAAACATTTTAAAGCGGTAATACTCCTTTAGGTTCAGAGGTTTGGTTGCCCTATGATGGCTATCGTATGGAAGTTTACTATCTTTATTTTTGGTTTCAATGTTCTAAGAGTCGCTAGTCGGTCCCAGGTCGGATGGCTGCCAACTAGCGACTAGGGGATTAGTCAGGGACTAGTCGGCTAGATTTTAAAAAAAAAAATATTATATATATATATGCTCACAGTGGTGTAGTGTGTAATTTTTACAAAATTCATCCTGTTTTTTAATGCCTTAGTGAGTTAGTGGCAACTAAAAAAAAAATTAAAAACTGAAAAATAAACAGAGATCGACATATTGGAGAGTGGTGACAAACTGTGTAGTTATCAGTTTCAACTTTCAACACAATAAAAGTTTTTTAATGCCTTAGTGAGTTAGTGGCAACTAAAAAAAATAATTTAAAAACTGAAAAAAAAAACAGAGATCAACAGATTCTAGACAATAAAAAGAGATATAGGTGTAATGTGTATAAAGAGAGAGAGCGTGGTGTACAGGGGTGTCATGTGCGTGTAACTGTGTGTGTATATATATATATATATATAGAGAGAGAGAGAGAGAGAGAGAGAGAGAGAGCTCTGTCTTTCTCAAAGCAGAACAGAAGAGAAGAGAGAGAGAGCTTATCGGCTGAGACCGAAGAACTGAAGAAGAAGAAGAAGAAGAAGAAGAAGAAGAAGAAGAAGAAGAGAAGAAGAAGAAGAAGAAGAAGAAGAAGAAGAAGAAGAAGAAGAAGAAGAAGAAGAAGAGGTGAGAAGAAGAGAGAACTCTGTGACTCTCTCGGGCCGTCGGCACACTGTAGCAGCAGCAGCAACAATCGATCAGGGTGAAAAGAGGTGAGAATAGAAAAGGGGATTTAGGGTAAAAGGTTAAAAACATTCAAAAAAATACACCACAGCCCCAAAAATTTCGCAAATTCTGTTTTTTTACCCCGATTTGTTCCGATTTACCCCGACTTTTTTCGATTTTCCGATTTATTTCAACTGGGCAACTTCTCCGACTGGGCGACTTGTCCGATTAATCGCCGTCTTGAGCCCGACTAAGTCGGGCATCGACTAATTTAATCGACTAGGCCCTAGTCGACTCGGTGAGACCCCGACCTAGTCGCCGACTAGGCCGACTTTTAGAACACTGGATTTAAGTTTCTTAAGATACAATGTTTGGCAGCTAAGAGAGAGCAGATAAATAAGATGAGTATAGTTGAAAAGAAGATTTTAAGGTGAACGTGTGTTTAGACTCTGAGAGATAGGGCTAGAAATGATAACATTCATTCATTTGTAGGGGTAGCAACTACTTGAAGATAAGTTGAGAGAAAATATGCTAAGGTGGTTTGGTCACATACAATGTAGTAGTGGACGATAGCATAATCTACCGTTTATGGAAATGCTAGGGAGGAAAAGACCTAAATTGACATGAGATGCTGTGGTAAAGAAGGATATAGAATTATTGAACTTAATTGATTACTGATTTTGATAAACTGACAGTTACATGAAGGAAGACATTAAGGAAATGCCACATATAAGCAAAGAAAGGCCAGAAACAAAAAGGCCCTATACCCTTCTACAAATGTCAAAAAGATCGATCATAGCAAGGAGTTGATTGTCTGATGCGTAGAGTTCATTTGACTCTCATCTAAACAAGCTACAAATAAGAGAAGCCGTAATTTCATAGATGATGCTAAAAATTTATCAAAATAACCCTGATTCCTCTCCTACCCCACCTCAATGAAAGAGGCATCAAACCTCACAAAAATCTCTTCCTCTTCCCCACCTTGGTGCCTGTTCAAAAATGAAGAAGCTCTACGAGACCCTCCGAGAAATCCCATTCCAATCTAAATATTCTAGAACCAAAGTCCAAAGCTCCCATGCCACTGGACAGCGAATAAGAGGGCATGCCGCTGCCTCTGCATCCCATTTGCACATACCAACATTGAACGGTTCGGATCATCAAAATATGTCCGGGACTATGAGATCCACACGGTAGGAAAAAGCGGGATCCCTTATTAGAACCTGCCTATATAGAAACACAGACACACACGCTTTTTTGAAAGGATTTGGGGATTTTTTTTTGGCAAAATAATTGAATAGAAAAATGTTGTTGCGTACCTACTTCTCGGAGACTCCACTGAGTTTTCTCTCCTCTGTGTTCCTGCTTCATCTCTTCTACTTGTTCTGTGCATATTCTTCTACACCACTTTGGTGTTGGAGCAAACGATCCTTTAGTCAACCTTGTGAAAGTTCAAGAATGATGTAACTTGAGGTTGAGTTTTGTTCGGTCTATGTACTGGATAGGAAAAGTTTCCAAGGTCTCATAAGTTCGTGGGAGTTTCTTAAGCCCATAAATTGGCAATCTTGCGGCAAAATGAATTTTGCCTTCAAGATATGAAGAGCTGACTTATTTTTTGATAGATCTTGTGCTCCCTCTTCTTTGTCATCCTTAATTTCTTTCTCTTCTCTTTTTCTTTCTTGTTTTCTTTCTCCTCTTTACTCTGTAACCAGTAGATGCAAGCGGGAACTGGCGCTCTCCACATTGACAGTGTCATGATCAGTGCAAGTATTTTCTTGCGGATTCGGGAGATAACTCGAAAAAGGACAACTAGATGCCTCTAAGTATGGTTTTAGGTTGGCTTTTGATTCTTCTTTGGTTCAGATTGCTGACATTGAGGGATTACTGACTGGTTACATGAAAGGCAACCAATGGATTCGTGTTGCTCATATTGAAAGGTTTTGGGCGTCCAAGAAAGTTAGACTGCTTAAGGGATGAGCCCATTATCCTATGGGCTGAACGGTGAAAAACCTAAAAGAGAATCCTACCTAATAAAGGAGGCATTTAGTTGACCGATGGATTAATTGAGAGGTGGCTTCGGCTTCCTCACATGTGAATAATTACCTACGTAAGTTTGTGGAATAGAAGAGGAACCTTGGATAACAAACAGTCACGAAGTTCATAGTTAGACTGAGACCAAAAAATGAGAAAGGTCCATTCCTAATCCTTTGGGAAATTGGACGTTCATTCTTCTGCACATCAGTGACGAGCTATATGAGGCTGAAGATAGATACTTTACTTACGGTAAGATGTCTATACAACAGTGCAGTCATGCAGTGATTTCATCATTTGGGGTATCAAATGTATTCAAGAGTGTCATACTCTAATCATTAGGGTCCGTTTGGTTAGAGAGACTTCTGGAAAGTGAAAATGAGAGAGTGAAATGAAAAAAAGAAAATATATTTTCTTGTATGTGTTTGATTAAACTGAAATTTTTGTAAGAATCTTGCAAGAAAGTATTACTCCCTCGGTCCAAAATGGATGTCCAAAATCACTATTTACACTTCTCAAAAAATTGTCTATACTGTCATACATAATACTTGTTTCGATTTTAATTTTTTTTTTAAAAATAAAACTAAGTGGCATCTATCAAACAAGTATATTGCCTATATAATACATCATAACTGAAAAAATATAGATGATTTTTTGAGAGGTGTGAACAGTAGTTTTGGACGGATGGAGTAATAGTTACTGACCCACCCTTACTGATCCCCTTTTGAGCGAAAAACCCGTGTCGACGTGACGTGTGTGAGTGCAGGATACATACAGGATCCAGCCAAAAAATTCCGGATACGGCTGAAAAATTCCGGATACGGCTGAAAAATTCCGGATATGGCTGTTTGAACCCAAACCCTTTTAAGCTTTGGACATGGATCCTTTAGGCTTTGAGTTACCTTCATTCTAAGAGGAGGTCGAGTAATAGGCGTGTTAGCTTTGCTTCTGCTATTAGCTTATTATGCATTCTCATGAATGTTTTGGTCTCTCTCTCTCTCTCTCAAAAAAAAAAAAAAAAAAAAAAAAAAAGGAAATTTAGAGCTGCTCTAACAATAGGTGCAAAGTATTAATTGCACTTCTTGCAAGGGATTGAATAAAACATCTAGGATATTGTCATTTGAGTGCTTTCTTGCTTTCGTTTGAATGCATGTGCCTGTAATGCATGACCCATGGCAATGCCATGTGAATGTCTCTTTTGTATTGTGTATCGATGTGATCTTGCATGGTTTTATCTGTTTCATGCTGTCACGTAAGATCAATTGCTGGTGTATGATAGTGTTTCGTGTGTACAGGAGCATTTATTAATCGTATGTGAGCTTCTCAAGGCAAATTTGTATGAGTTTCATAAATTTAATAGAGAATCTGGAGGCGAGGTTTACTTCACAATGCCAAGACTTCAGGTTTGTGCCGTGGTTGTTTTGTTCGGATGGCATTTATGCCACTAACGACATGCTGGGTAATGACATGTTTTTCAATTAATCTTTGCAGTCCATTACCATCCAGTGTCTGGAAGCACTTCGATTCTTGCACGGTCTTGGTCTGATACATTGTGATCTAAAACCTGAGAATATTTTGGTGAAGAGCTATAGTAGATGTGAAGTGAAAGTCATTGATCTTGGAAGTAGTTGCTTTGAAACAGATCATCTCTGCTCCTATGTTCAATCTCGCTCATATCGGGCACCAGAGGTTATTTTGGGACTTCCTTATGGTAAAAAAATAGATATCTGGTCACTTGGTTGCATTCTGGCAGAGCTTTGTACTGGCAACGTGAGTTCCTTTCATTCATGTGTTATCGACTATGATTGTTAGTTAGATTCATACTGCTCTCGCTACCTCCCATGACCCTGCAGTCATTTCTGGCTTAACACCTCTTCTGGTGTCCTTAGAGAAAATGAATAAAATACATCTTAAGACCCTCCCTAAAGTATTTACTCTCCTAGATTATGATTGTACAATAAAAGGGAAAAGAAAGACAAAAGTCCTCCTTAAGTTTCAATGTCTAACCAACGTCGGCTTTGCAGCTATGAGGCCATCTTTAATCCTCAGGAGTAGTTTATTTATTTCTCTCCATAAGCACAAAACTAAGAATACGGTTGCAAATCTCCTAGCCTTCCTGATCCTACTTGACGCAAAAATATCCCACAATCAATCAACTGAGAAAATAATGCTGGCCTACTCGAATGAAGCCTTCCTGACCCTACTTGACATAACATGACTTATTCTTAACATATCTCATGCCACCTTGATACGATACAAAAGGAACGCTATCGATTCTACCACTTACTTGCATAAGCAACAGCCATTAGGCAAAGGAAGGCCCTTTGCCTGAAAAATGCTTGTGTTAAGAATGGCATCTGGAGTATCCTTCTTTTTACCAAAGGTGGGGATCTACAGGTTTAATATTGCATTTAATCAGCAATGACATTCACAGTTTTTTAAACTTGCCCATGAGTTCACTTGTATAAATGTCCGCTGCAATTGAATATTTTGATATAGCTTTGCTATCTTCATGGTTTTTATTTCAGTCTTTATGGCTTCATTCAGCACCTTCATGAACACCCATAATGAGTTTATTGCTGTCATGTGTTCTTTTAGGAAATCACTCCTGTCCATTGTTTGCTTTGCTTTTTGAGGATTAATCCTTATTGACCATTTATTGTACTGATTCGGAGAATGAGAGAAAAAGAGAAGGGGGCAATAACATCGGAGGTTACAGTTGGTACTAGTCCCTTGTATGAAAATTTTCCTTCTCTACTTCTTGTAAGTGCTGCAGCAGTTGCTCGTAAAATTATACTATAATTGTATTCGAGGTAGGGGTGTGCACATGTCGGGTTCGCTGTCCACCCGTCGGTCAAACTGATCACATCGGGTTGGATAATTTTGCACCCGAATCCGAACCGGAGACTGGTGAGGAACCGAACAAATCGGATTGTTCATATTTCGGTCGGGTTTTTAGGTTTAAACCCCCAAAAAAAGGTTCCAGATCTGGGGTTTGTATGCGCTAGGAAGAAAGTCGGAATTGGGAAACGAAATGGACAGATGGAGAAAGTAAAAATACTCCAACATACACTTGCACTGCACGCCTTTAGCTTTAATATTTGATCTGTGTTTGAAATGAGGTGTGTTGGAAAATGACAAGACATGAAAGTGATAAGGTGTAAATCCTCAACACCCAATGATACTGCGCCATGTGTAATGCACTATAAAAACCCAAGGAACCTTTATGTCGGTCGGTTCGGGTTCAGCGGGTTAATGGCCACGCGATCCGACAACCGACCCGAAACCCACATTTTCCACATATTGTAACCCGAATCTGACTGAATCAATGATCGAAACTGCCCGTAGACCCTTCGGGTCGAGCGGTTTGGTTTGGTTATCTGGGTTGCTGCTCACCCCTAATTCAAGGATTGGTCCGGGTTGATGAGTTGTCTATGTTCGATCTATCTTGAGTTTGCATATTATTCTCTAACTGGATAGCGTTCTCTTTTAATAGGAGTGGAGGGATGGTTAGTAAAATTGTGTATTAGAGTTCTATGCTTCATGAAGCATGGGAACTAAGCAGCTTCTGCTGAATGGATGTACTTGCGTGGAACATTTATTAGTACATGTTCTCCCGACTTACACATGGATATGTACCTCCCTGGCAGTGTTCTATTATTTTTTTGTTTCCTGTCTCTGTATTTTTCTTTGGTGGTCTATTGATCTCCCTCCTCCTCCTGCACTTCTGCAGGGAACTTGTATATTTCTTTCCTCCTTTGGTATCTGGTCATTGTTTAAATAACCAAACACTGGTGCAGCCAACAAATTCCTCCATGTGTTATAAAGTGACCCAGAGTTTGTTCCTAGGACTGCAGATCTTGAAGTTGGTTGTTGATGATGATGACAATTATAATCCTACAATAGTGAAGGGAGGGGTTTATGGGCTGGGCTGATATCGTGTTTGTAGTTATTTTGGATTTTTGAGTAATCTCATTATAGTGGGACTGTTTTGGTTCGTAGTGGCTTCAATTAATAATTCCTTCCGTGACTGGAAACAACTTTGCTTATAATTCATCGCGTGAAGATAAATGGTTTCCCCTCAGCTTTGTATAAATTAACCATGGCAGGTTCTGTATACTACATATGGAAAGCAAGAAATGAGTGTATTTTTGGTAATAAGCACCCCAGCATTGAAGGTACTTTTAGAGGAGATTGTTAAGGATGTAAGTGATAGAATGTGCTCTTGGTGGAAAGTAGGAAGAAGCAATGTAAACTAGGATCTGTGTAGGGCCTGGAACATTTCTGAGAAAATTTCTTGGAACATCTCTAAGAGCTTAATCTTTTAGGATGTGGTGACTTAATATGGTATTAAGGCTCAGGTTTTTGTGGGATCTTCGGGTTGAGTGTCTCCATTAGATTCATTCCCCATCGTCCTCCTACATTTGGGCTCTATTTCGGAGTATGAATGCTTGTGTCTCCAACTACAAGACGAGATAGCATGTGATGGAGTGTTTTGGATAGCTTGGTAACATTGGTGGGTTCATTTCCGAACAATTTAGTCTTTTTGATAACTTGTGATCTAAAACGTGTAATAGGGCTAGACACTTGTGGGAATTGCTTAGTGCAACTTGATTTCCTATAGTGCACGGCGGGCTATTGCTAATCCCAACCCTGCCTAGGAATTGTACATGTTTCAAAAGGTTTCTCATTCCACATCTCCTCTGTAAGGTTCCAGTGAAGCTTTTAACACTTCATGAAGTCCTCCAGCGTGTTGCCTTAAAATTAACTGTGGTGTTGGTGATGCTTTTACGTGATGCTCTATAAGTAGGAGTTAGGTACTCGGCATTAGCTTCTCCTTTAGATGGGGTAGAATTGGAGAAGTTTTAGATTGCCAGTCTTGCTACAATACATGTTTTTCATGCAGTGTTTTTATGTTGAACAGTATCACCAACTTTTACTTAGAAATGCTGAAATGTTAATCAATTGGAACTTGCGCAACCTGTTAAAGGGGCTGCATTTCAACATGCCCCCAACTGCGGCTGGGAACACTGTTCCATAGCTGTCATGTCACCATCACGGCATTGCCCTATCCATAACATTATACCTACCTACCTTCTCTTTTTAACATAGGAGTATTCTTGTCTACCTTATCATGATCAGTTTGGTTTCCCTGACTTCATAGAATCCCTAATGCATTTTGTTTCATGGATTTTAATTTAATTTGGTGTAGGTCCTCTTCCAAAATGATTCACCTGCCACATTACTTGCTCGGGTGATTGGGATCGTAAGTCCCATTAACCAGGACATGCTTGCAAAAGGGCGTGATACATATAAGTATTTCACCAAAAATCACATGCTTTATGAACGGAACCAGGTAATGTTCCACAAACCACTGCGTCTCTTGATCACTTCTGGATTCTAGCAGCTAGCATCCTTTTAAGTGTACTTTTTTTAATTTACTTGTTTGATATTGTATATGTGTGTTTCTACAAAGAACATTTGGTGAAGGTGTTCAGCAATGGGCAACAAAATCTATTGCATAGAAGATTTTGTTGAAACTGCTAAACAAACCATTTTCCTCTGCATATGGCTCGTAATGTATATTTGTCTGTTTTTATTTAACTTTTGTGGCAATCCTGGTTGTGATTGGATAAGGTAGAAACAATCCAGTCCAATGGCTGAGACAAAAAGGACAAGATTACTTTTCTTAGTAGTGCTAGAAGGAAGAGTGCAATTTTCAAATACATTTACACCCTGATCCCGGTTGCTGCTGACCGAATTCCGGCTCTGTAATATATTGTTGGGCTTGGATTCTTTGGGTTCACCAAAGTTGCAGCCCTATGTCCACCTCTTCAAGCTCATTATTGTGCTGTTCTTTGGTGGAAGTGAAAGAAAATGAGCAAGTTTGCCATCAGCTGATTGAAAATAGAAATTTATACTCGCAATCTCAGCCTTGTTCCTGCATTTGAAATACATGCATCATGATGACTTACTATGTGGTGGTTTATTTCTAATAGTTCTTTCCAAATTTTACATAATTTTAATTGGTAAAAAGCTGATCAAAGGGGAGGATACAATACTGTGGATTAATGATAGTCGTTGAATCTATGGGATATCAGTCTCTTCACTATTTTCTAGCACGGTCTGTATCACTTTAGACTTTGCTGCATTGTTTATTGTGGTCACTGGTTAGAGGCTCAATACTTGGTTAGGATTGAGGGATCGGGGATGGTGTAACACATGTAATACATGTTGGATGGATTGAATGGTGGGGTCTATGAAGGATAGATTTGGATACGGGATACAGGTACGACACGACACGACACAGATATGGTGATAGGGCAAAACGAAAAAAAAAAAAAATTAGGATAAGGATACATTGGGGATACATGTGCGTGAATTGTACCTTTTAATAATTATTAATCTTCTACTAGGCATAAATGTGAAGCCCGAAGAAATAAAAGAGTAGTAGATATAAGAATATATACTAAAAAAATAGTTAAAAGGCGCAAAGTATGTTGTATATATAACATGCTGTGAATTGTAAATGATGTAAGAACAGACTATACATATTTATAGTGAAGCCCAAAGAAATAAAAGAGTAGTTGATATAAAAATATATATAGTCCATAACTGTATATTACGGAAAATATAGGAATATAGTGGGATTTTTTTATGTGTGTCTGTGTGTGTGTGTGTGTGTGTGTGTGTGTGTGAGAGAGAGAGAGAGAGAGACTCAAATCTCAACTTGTATCTATTTTTCTATTGACAATAGTTTATGTTTATACTCTTATTACACTTTTCAACTTACGATTTATACTTCATTCTTTAAAAAAATTCATTCTAACCCCCACTGTATCCCTCGCCATCACTCACATATCTGAAATGTATTGGAAGTTTTAAACATTGGATGTAAGATACTTATTTATTGTATCTGATACGCTTCGGGCGCCGATACCTATTTGAGACCCCATACTCCCATAGTTTTGGAGTATCTCTGCTTCATAGAGTGGAGTACTTCTGGAGTGGTGTGCCACCACAAAACAACCACAAAGTTGAAGGGAATATTCGAACAGCAACAAAGTTGAAGGGAATATTCAACCCTGCTGTTACAAGGCCTGCCGTGTTATACCGAGTGTTGGGATCAAGGTTCTGAATAGTGTACAGGACATGGTACCATTTGCTTGCTGGTATGGTACATACCGGTACAGGTATATTACCGGATACCGTTTTGGATTCCTTTTTATAAATTTTTAACAAAAATATTCAGTTTATACATAAGTGAAAACTTCGCCTTCATTCAAAATAAATGTAGGATACTTGCAAAACATTATTAAGCAAAAAAATAAAAATAAAAAATGATAACGAAAAGAATAACAAAAACTCAAATCCTTGTTGCACTGTGGCATGGTGTACAGCTATTTCATGATTCTCATCTCAAAAAAGTTATTGCAGTGTACCATTACTCTTTTCCTCTTCCACCGCCATTAGCCACCTAGTGCTCCTTCTCTAAAAGCTCACAACCATCTTAATAGTTCAGGTGATAAGGTCAGAGGAGGTTTGTACCACAAAAAAAAAAAAAACTTAAGATTGATTGAGGTGCTCAACAGCTCTAGAGACGTCGGACTTTTGGTTGGAAAACGGCTAGGAGACTCAGATCCATTACAGTCATGATTCGATTATCTTCTTCGTCATATTTTCGCTTGATTTATGGAATATTTTCACTGTATCATACACCTCCGTTACTCGCTGGAACACATTTTGGAACAAACTCACTGGAACTCGCCGGTATTGCCAGTAAGCACCAAGAAGTCAACTGAAACGGATTCCGACCTTTGTTCTAGCGGTTTTCTCTAAAAGGGTACGTACTGGCCAATATCGGCTGTTGCGGTACGGGTTTTACAACCTTGGTTGGGTTATTAAGAAACAACATGCGAGTAAGATGAGTGTATTTGAAATGAGAATGTTGAGATGGATGTATGATAATCCTTTGCGACGTTGAATTAGAAGAGAGAACATTTGCAGAGTGGTATGGGCACTGATAGAAGATAAGATGGGAGAAAATAGATTAAGGTGGAGATGTCTATCGTATCGACCCAAGGGGCGTATCCAGGATTTAAGTTTAGCAGTGGCAAAAAGGTTGAAAACAAATTTCTAGACAGAACACTATATAACGTAAAATATACTCCCTCCGTCCCATTTTGTTTTGTCATTTTTAGTTAGACTGTGCTTGGTTTCAATTGCTTATCTTTTAATATGAATTTCGAAAAATAATACGAAGTTTTCAAAATGAATACTAATATTATAGATTGAAAGTTATAAGCATTTGACCAATGACACGATCTCGAAAATTGATAAACAAAATGGGTCAGAGGGAGTATAAGGCTTTGTTTATTTTATTTTGTTGAGCTATATAGTCTACTTACTCACTAATGTAAGTGAGTTTTCATTTAATGAAGTAGATAAGAAAACTAAATCACACAGAGAATACAAAATTTTAGTGCATTTTATGAACCCAGGGGGTATGGTAGAGCCCCCCCCTGGATGGACAGATGCAGTAATTAGGAGTGATATGGTTATGATTGAGGGTAACGATAAGGGGAGGGAGCTCAAAAAGATCTAGGTTTTTTATATCATGGAACACGATGCCGTTGATAGAGCTCAATAGAAAACGCAGACTCATGTATCCGACCCCAATTGATTAGGACTTGGGGCCCTGTTTGGTTTGGTTTGATTTTGGTTAGAGACAAAATGAAAATTTATGGAACAAAATCCTGTTTTGTTTGGTTTAGTTTTGGCTGAATATAGCACGCATATTTGCCACATACTTGCACGCATGGTGGTGTTTGTTGATTACTTCCGGATACCAGCATGTATATTTGCTGCATTTTTTTCACAGTGGTCCGTTTTGTTTATTACTTCAGGACACCAGCAGACTGGAATACCTAATCCCTAAAAAGACATCCTTAAGGCACCGTTTGCCAATGGGGGACCAAGGCTTTATTGACTTTGTTTCGCATCTGCTTGAAATAAACCCGAAGAAGCGTCCATCTGCTTCTGAAGCTCTAAAGCACCCATGGCTTTCGTACCCTTATGAACCGATATCATCCTGAACCATCTGAAGGTTTCCATGGTGGAGATAGCCCGCTGCATGTGCCTTCTGAGCTTATCTTTGGGTATTTTGATGAGTGGAACGGAGCCACACTGGCTTCTCAACTGAAGTTGGTTCTGTTAAATTGATACATTCATTGAAGGTGTGTTTTGTTTAATTGGCAGTATCTCTTCGTTGCTCACTATCAGCTTGTATTGCAATCATTCACAACCAAGAATGTAATTTTTGCACACACGCATTGTGTAATTCTAGGGTTTTTTTTTTTTTTTCCGGTGTCATTTCCTTTGTTTCATCTGACAAAAGGGGGATCTTGGATCTTGTTGTACATGATGTGATAATTCTTCTAGGGTATCTGGTAATAATAGTCTTGTGTAGTAGCATTGTTATCCAATTTTGGTTCATATTTGTTCCGATGTGGTCCGACAAGAATGTTTCGATTTACCAAGAGTTTTTGATGTACTGCGGTAATGTGAACATGGTCTTGCGGTAATGTAAACAGGGTCCTGGGCTCTCTATATTGCGTAGTTTCAACCCATTAGTAAATGGGGTTTTGATTCATTTTTATCTCCATTATGTAAGGATATCATAATTCTTAACCATGTTTAGTTATTGGTAGGATCAACTTCCTGATGAATCGATTACTCTGTTAGTGGCGATTCTGCAGCAGCTACAGCCAAAGAAAGTTCACATGGACAAACTGTTCTTTATTTTGGTAAAAAAGAATATATATATAGTCCAACCAGTTTCTCATATCCGGTCAAACAAACGGCCCATAGTCTAAGGACATTTAAAAATGTGCCCTCATCAGTACTCGTTGGCCAAATCCTTCAACTAAACAAGAATTATCACGACAAATCAGGAAAACTCATACATTTAAAGAACAAATGGTGCAACGGCTGGAGATGCTCTAAGAAATTGAAAACTGAACTCTCTCATTAGGATGCAAAAACCATAATTGGTATATATAACATCTAATTTCACTCAAATCTGAGCTAAATTTTGAGTAAGGGCTGGAGATACTCGAAGAAAATGAAAACTTAACTCTCTCACCAGGATGAAAGAATAGTAACATTTACGTAATGTTCCCTTCCCAAATATATTGTCATACAGCGCACACATCAAAATACACACACATCATTATCAGCTGAATCATGCAAGCAAAATCGCAAAATTAAAAAGCTCATCTAAATTACCCGATGGATTTTTTGTATTTTGTACTATGATTTTCTCAAGGGATAGATGGATGGGAAAAAAAGGAAGATTCGAAGAAGCAAAATTAAGAAATTTGGTTTGCATTTTGCAGTGACCAAAAGCAAACCCCGAGCTTAATCTTCCTTCTCTCCGGAGCGATGCACCTCTTTGCTCTCAATCGGAGAAGTAGAGCTGCTTCCACCATCATCGGCGTCCCTGGTACCAACCCTGAGAGGTTCTTCTTTGCTGATGGTTAGGAGGAGCATGTGTTGGAAATTTGGTGTGAATGAAACCAGGACACTCGGAGGGTCTCCCGAGGCAACCGAGACCACCCCACGGATTCAAAACGTTAACACATTAACGCTGGGTAACTCCCCTCATGAATATGGAGATTATGGCAGAATTCAAATCCTATTCAAATTCGGATTGAAGGTTGGGGTTACAAAATCAGAATTCATTGGCAGAATTCAATTTTGTTATTGAATGGGGAGGCTCCCCCATTAATCCCGTATTCAAGTTTCAGATCCTTCTTCCAGTTATAAAAGGGCAGCTCTGTTATGTGTTTCTTCATCAGATTCTCGTGCAACAAAAATACTCTAGAATTCGTCTTTGAGAGAGAGAGGTAGACGCTAGTTACAGTTAGTCAAGGCAATTACAGTGGTGTTCTGTCGGCCGTGGTTCTAGCCGTTGTATCCTGGGACAAAGACGTCGGTTCATCCTACAACACCTACGGCATGCGGCGTATCTTTGTTAAGGAGAGTGTTGTTACACACGACTCGGTTCAATTATCCGACATGTTTGTATTACTTTTACGTTTCTGTTTTATTTCTGTTCATGTAACGTATATTCACTGTGATCAATAAAATTGTTCTTTGGAATTTGGATTGCCACTGTATTTTTCCAACAGCATGATCACGGCAACCGCAAAAACGATTATGTACATTAGTCTCATCCCAATAAAAAAACGGTTAATTGTTCTAGGGTCCAAAAGTGGGGACTTATTGGGCATTTAGTCCATATTAAAGTTTTACAAGGTTTAAGGTCCACGAATTTTTTATTTTTTTTATTTTAAATTTAGGTACTTTCAAAGGGTACCCTAGGGTTTAGGTTTTAGGGTTCACTTTCCTATTATAGGGTTTTAGTGGTTTAGGCACTTTCATAGGGTACCCTAGGATTTAGGCACTTTCATAGGGTACCCTAGGGTTTAGGTTTTAGGGTGCACTTTCCTATTATAGAGTTTTAGGCACTTTCGTAGGGTACAAACTTTTTTGGCACTTTCACAGGGTACAAACTTTTTTTTGGTAAGGTAAAAAAAAAAAAAGATGCTAGCGTTAGGACTAGATAGGTTATAAACTTGTTTGGTGGATTAACGAGGTTACAAATTCTTTGCCTAGGACTTTTGAACAAGTCGCCCATAAAAAAAGAGTTGATATAGCCCATAAAAATGATTGACCGCTGATCATGTTCATCTATGCTCTCCGAACCAATAACCCATTCATTGCGAGAGCCTTCCAGATTTGCCATGCATGCTATAACTACGTATTTTCACAGAATATAGCGGCAAGCATCTTCTGTTGAATTCGGGTGCTCCATTAACGAGATGGTCCACTTCATGACGGATGGGATGGCTATGGAATTCACCATGATTTAAATCACTATCGAACCAAAACAATAGCAGTCCAGCTACACCCAAAGAGGAGGTGTTCGCTGGTTCTGCTGATTTGCAAGGGTTCTTCTATTATTAATCCATTGGACTGCCAATAAGTCAAGAAGAAAATAAATAAATAAATAAACACACATTCTTATATATTTTTTTGTAAAGACCCGAAATTTCGTAAGTAAAAATTTTGATTTATTAATTCGACTATTTATTTTAATATCGCTAAATAATTATAATTTATTATTTAGTATTATTAATTTGAATAAATTTAGATTTAAATTGTTTAATTCTGTTACTTATACTTTTCGCGCCGTAAATCAACGCGTGCACACCGGGTATTACACCACATCGCGTCCGGAAGCCCTACTAATTCCCCCAACTCCTATTTTGTCCTATTATGACTAGCCTTATCCTATTTAAAACCTAATTTGGCCTATTTCTATTTTTGGGAAAACCCTAATAACTCATGTGGCCAATTTTGACTTTGCTACTAACTTTGACTTTACTTTTACTAAACCTAATTTGTATTTTTGTGAGTTAATGAGAGGAAAGGAAGGAGAGAGGAAGTTTCTTGGTAAACTTGTTCACTAAGGAAAGGAAAGGGGAGAGAAATTGCTTCCCTCGCCGTATAATTTTACGGGCGTATATCTGTACGCGCGTTCGCGCACATTTCGACGCCGTTTTTCTTCTGAATTCCGTAGCATTATATTTTTGGATTTTCTTAAGACTATCTAGGAATTTCCTATCATACTTATTTATTTTCTTAAAACTAGTAGTTCTTTAATTATTATTCGCAGTACACTAGTTAGTATTTTTCGCGCACAAAACCAATCTTACGGAGCATTTTTCGTCCCAACGGTGGGGGAATTATCTCCCAATTAATGGGGGACATATCCTATCCTATTATTAATAGCCTTATAAGCCTATTATTATAGGTTTACTTTTTCTATAAAGTGCATATATGTATATATGTATAGATAGACATGTATTATACCCCGTGGCTAGTTTCGTGTGTATAACTAGTACCCAAAACTACCCAACTACGCCCCACTATAATGAACCTAGACATATTATGTCTTTTCCTAAGTATCTAGAAGCCCATACTTGGACCCCAAGCTTAAATCTAGTGGGAAAATTATCCTTATCCTAAACTAGCCATTAAAACCTACAATTTTACTTTTACAAAAGGTTGTTTGGACACTTGTGGGGAGAGGGAATGGCTGATTTTTGAGGGAGAGGGAGCTCTCATTGTCTCACTATAAATAGCAAACCACACTTGCTTCATTTCTCACACCAAAACCTCCCAACTTCTCCACTTTGTGCTTTCTAGTGTTCTTGAGTGAGTTCTTGAGTGTTCTTCCACATTCAACCCTCCACCACCACACTCCACCACCCTCGACCACCCCTAGATCTTAGAAAGGTAGATTAAGAAAGCGTTCGAGTAGCCGTTACTCCGCCGGAATCCAATTAGCTTAATCGGCTTCCGACTAATCATCGGAATTAAGGTAGATACTTTATCTTAACTTTAGATTAGTATTTACTAGTTCATATTAACTATGTTATTATTTTGCTTAAACGTGCTTAATTATGATTAAACGTAATTATGTTGGTGATTAGCGGTTTAATGAAAGATTAGACTTTGAAAATCACTTAGTCGTTACTATGCACGATTTGAAATTGACTTATCAAAATGCACCGTTATAATGCCCGATTGACTTTTGGAAAACCAAATTACCCAGTTATAATGCTCGAATGAAAATCGACTTTTCAAATTTACGCCGTTATGCTGCCCGATTGATTTTTTTGGAAAATAGTCGACTAAACTTTTTCTTAAAGCGACTTCAAAATGTTTGACTGTACTTGGACTGTTGAGATTAACCCAAGGCTAACACCCTTGAGGGTCTGTCAAAAAAGATATGCCTAGCGCTGTTTAAGAAAGGAATGGTGACAGTAACTGCATTCGTGCGGCCATCCAGCCTGGGACTCTCCTGGTTATCTCATTATCTAAAGAAAGTCACCAAATGATATTTTATACTAAAGTAACACGGTTATTGTGAAATGATTTTTAAACGGAAGATTTATCGTGAAACGTTTTTAAATGGAGGATTTTTATGAAATTATGGCATGTGCATGTTTTCTGAGACAATACGACACGACACGTTTTTCAAGAAAATGTTCAATTGTTTTCACTAAAAGAAGTAAAGATGAGAATGAAAATGATGATGTGATGAAAATTGAGACGATATTGCCATTAGAGTCCCGCCTTAGTTCCCCGGGGTGAACTGGTGGTCAAAGCTCAATGGAACTATACGGTAGTGCTGTTTGGGTTCCACCTCAAATTCCGCGGGGAGAATTTGGTGGTCGAAGCTCACTCAGTACAACACGTAGTAAACGGATCTTATAAACAGGCTGTTAAGTTCGGTGCTATAAGAAAACCGGGACTATGTCGTGTGTGACGCGGAGTTAGCGGACCTCATACTGCATGAGTCAGTTTATGGGTGGCCGAACCTTCGAACGGAAAGGTTGGTGACCGTTAGATCGGATTATCAAATGGGCCAATAACTTTCGAGTGATGTGAGATGGACACAGAAATGATGGTGACCGTTAGAACGGGGTTGTAGAACGGGCCGACAACTTAATGAAATTTGAAGAAGAATTCAATTACACAAACTGTTACGAGATACTGATACTGCACTCTGATTTGAAAAGAAACGGGATATTGATTTGAAAAGAAACGGGATATTGATTTTATTAAAGCTGCACTCTGATTTGATTTGATTTGATACTGATACATTGACACGCATGAACTTACTGTTTTGATAAATGATTTTCAACTATTTACCTGCAGCCTACAATATTGTTCTAGAATTGCTAGTTTAAGGTTGGGGTAGGGTATCTATTGAGCGTCCTCGCTCACGGTGTTGCACTTGTGTAACCCTGACATAATATAACGATGTTGCTTCGCGACTCCGACGTATTATGTCAGACTATGTCGACGAACAGGAGGAATAATATAGCGCCGGAGGAGCTGCTGACATGGAGCATGACCAAATCAAGGAACGTACGGAGCCTTAGAGTCCACCCGGTTTACCTTTTTGTAATCTGTAAAGGATAGATCATCCATATGTATTTTTGGTTATTATTATTATTGTTTAAGACCGACTTTAAATTATAATAATAATCCATAACGCTTTTCCCAAAAATGCGGGGCGTTACAGTTTTTTATTTTTTCCGTCAAATTTTTTTTATTACTCATTCGTTTGAACAAGAGAAATAAAAAAAAATATAGAAACATTGACCCAATTAGTGGAAAAAGTGAAGGGTTTCAAACTTTCTAATCTTTAGTGAACTTTTGCGTGTTTTTACTCTTAGTTTTTTATTTTTAAAATTTATCCGTAAAGACAGTGATTAATACAAAACAATTTACGCAAATTCAATAAAAAAAATTCAAAAAAGACGAAAAGACACGGAAATGAATCAAACTAAAGGAACTTAATGGCTGGATTTTATGTTTTGTTCCTTCTTTTAGGGTTAAGAAAATTCTAAGGGAAATCATGGGGAAAATGTTCTCTCTTCACAAATTTCCCAAATTTTCCTTTTACTTTTCCACTTCTCCTTTCTTTTAGTTGAACTTTTCAATTTCTATTACTGCTACTTTTCTTGTGACTCAAATAGGAAAATTTATTTTTCTTGTCGTTGCTTTCCTGTCAATATATTCTGTGTCAATTTTGTTACAAAACCAAACAAAGATGAGTACTAGGAGCAGGGTCGACTCCAAGATTTTCATCAAGCGCTGACAAAATACATAACATGTCTATGATAAAAAACTGTATGAAAAAAAAATCTACTAGGCAAAAGAAATACTCCCTCCGTCCTATTTTGAATGTCCACTAGAGGAATATGTGCAATTTCAAACACCTAAAAAATATATTTCTCTATGTAATTTTATAATTTGTTTTATATCAAATTAAAGTGCTCACTGAGGACTTTAATTCGGTGTAAAAAAATTAAAAAATATTCTACGGAAGTACATTTTTTAACGTTCACAAAATACATGTTTCCCAAATGGGACGGAGGGAGAATATACATTTAGTACATTACATCATTTGACAAAAATAAAATTTTACACAGACAAATAAATTTTTAAGTAGGCTAACTAAACACTCTTAATCAATTGCCCGAGTCTATTTCTTACTTTTTTTGAGTTGTTTTTTTTTTTTTTGCTGACCCAAAAAAAGGAAAGGAGCCATCCACTATCTTTATTATATATCGGGATCTATTGGGCTAGGTTTGTTTTGTTTTGTTAGGGCTATAACAATTTGGTTCAAATTTAGTAGGAAACATTTATTTTAACCTCGCGCGAGTTACCAGCGCAGACAATAGTAAAGAAAATTTAATTTACATCTAAATTTTATTTTTCTCAGTGCATTTTTTGAACCCAGCTGGTTCCATGCTAGAGTCGCCCCTGACTAGGAGTAAGTTTTTGAAAACATTTCTCGTATATTCCCTCCGTCCCATGATAACGAATTTTTATTGTACACCGGGAGTACACCACGTGGCCGAGTCTACGTGGTGCCCGAACTTTACATCCGAGCCGTCCAAAAGTGTATTGGAAAGCTCAGATCGAAACCCTCCCTCTTCTCTCTCTCTCTCTCTCTCTCTCTCTCTCTCTCGTTTCTCTCTCCATAATCCGGACCGTCCAAAACTGAAATGGACCCCCAGATGTGCCCGCGCGGGTACCCTGTGGTACGCAGTACCCGCTTGGCATTGAAAACTCGTGAATAATAACGGACCCTTCTGGGAGTTCCAATTTTGTAAGGAGACATGCATTTCAAAATGAAATTTGTATTTCCAATATTATTCCTTAAATCTCACTTTTAAATTATTCTTCATTACTTTGTGATTAAAAACTTTTGAAAATTAAAGCATTGTGGCAATATAAGTCCTCTTCTGGGTTGACAATAAAATAAGAAAAAAAAATAAACAAACACACATTTCAGTATATTTTTTCACTTTTCTTTTCTATACATTTTCATATATTTATATATTACAAAGGAGAGCGGTTTTTGTCTCTCATATCTTTTGTCCCAATCATCATATTACATTTTATCCCCCCCTCTCTCTCTCTCTACTATTTTCCTCCACCGACCCACCACACCTAAAATTTCTAATCACATTCTCTTTCACTACCTCATCTCTAAAATTCGATGGACCATAAAGAATGGACACGGGCACGGATACGTGCACGTGCTCATGTGTCGATTGCTCAAGTCGTATCTTCAGGCGTGGACATAGGCATACACTAGTTTATAACATTTTTCACATATTTTAATGCATTTTTTAAACAAATCAGTTTTAAATCTTAACACTGCCGTGGATAAGCATTATTACTCCATTATTATTCTTGTAATTGATAAACAATTGAAACGAGTTGGCAGCTGATAAGTTTCCAACTATCATCATCATCGAACAATACAAGACCCACACGATTCCCTCCTAGTCCCTCCGTCTCTCCGATCCGATCATCCCATTTACAAACTCGGATTCCAAATACCATTCGATCCTCCTCTCTCTCTCTCTCTCTCTCTCTCTCTCTGTGTGCATACAACTCTATTCACACTTTCTTCCTCAAAAATCACAACCCGCGCAGAGAGAGAGAGATAGAACAGAAAGTGTTTGATCTATGGCGTCAATGAGCTTCTTGAGTAATCAGATGGCGTGTAATAAAAACTCATCATGGGTGGAGTTTGGTGGGACAAGTCGTCGGCTGGTGGGTATTGAGCGATGTGGTGCTGCGAGAGTCGGTGGGTTGAAGGTCTTTGCTTCTCAGTCGGCTCGGACACAGCCCGATCTCAGCGTCAGCGTTAATGGGCTCAAGATGCCAAACCCATTTGTTATCGGGTCGGGTCCTCCCGGGACTAATTACACCGTCATGAAGAAAGCTTTCGATGAAGGTTGGGGCGCTGTCATCTCCAAAACAGTACTAACTTCTTCCCATTCCCTTTTCATTTTGAGCTACCTATAATAAATTTTGCCTTTCCCCTTTATCTACTCCATCTGTCCCAATTTTATAGTCATCCATTCTATTCTATTTATAACTTTAAATCGCTAATGAATTTTATATTCAATATAGATCTTGGTTAATAGATCTCAATTAGTTCTATAAAACAATGTTTTTAAAATCACGTAAAACAATATAAATTACTACATATAATTAATTTAAAAGTGACACGAACTCCTCCCAAAAGGGACTATTAAATTGGGATGGAGGGAGTATTTCACTAGTCTAGTTGATCTTATGGAGCCTGCTATTTGTTTTTTAATCACTTTTGGTCAAAATGTTTACTATTCGTGTTCTTCCTTCTGCCTGGAACAGAGGAATAATAAAATGTAAAACAACAAATGAGCTTCTTTTTTTTTTTTTTTACTTTGATCCCCTAAACTATCCACATTTTCTCTATGTCGTCCCTAAACTTTAAAAAATAATAATAATAAAAAAAAAAAAATCTATTTCGTCCCTAAACTATTTGATTACAACCAATTTAGTCCAATCATTAACGGCATCCAATTTGGACGGAAAATAGTTTATGCTCATAGATTCGTATGCACAGATTGCTCCTTGAGGCCCACTTTGGGTTCCACATAAAAAATCTGAGACGTTCATTATTTTAAAAATATGTTTTCAAGTGGCCTTTGTAAAAAATCACCTCAATCGAATGTCTCTAAGTGTTTGATCCAATCTTCCAATTTTTTTATTAATTTTGAATGCTTAATCAAAAATTGGAATGTAAGATCAAGCACTTAAGAGTTATCTGATTGAGCAAATTTTTTACGAGGTCACTCTTTAACATATTTTAAAATTAATGAACAGATTGGATTGTTCATGTGGGACCCCGAAGTAGGCCTCACGTTGCAATCTGTGCGCACAGATCTATGCGCTTAAATTATTTTCCGTCTAAAAAAGTGGATGTTGTTAACAATTGGACTAAATGGGTTGCAATAAAATAGTTCAGGGATGAAATAGGTTATTTTTTTAGTTTAGGGACGACATAGAAAAAATGTGGATAGTTTAGGGGATTAAAAAAAAAACTCTAAAGAAGTTTACGAAACACAAATACCAATGGTTCTTATTTTAGTTTATTTTTTTCTTTATTAACTTTCTTTGAATCTATGTTTTTGTACTTTTTGAGTTCCTTGTTTTAAGATAAACAATAAAGGTAAAAGTTGCTGACCAAAAGGAAAAGAAAAAAAAAACACATTGAAGAAAAGGTTTGAGAAAATCTTTTTCAAACTTCCATCATTTTTGTGAATAGTTTTGACGCTGACGCAACTTTTCTTAATGGTGTTTTATAATTAACAACCTAAATTACGCAGGAACTAGAACAATCATGATCCCACAAATATAGCTTAACTGAAATTTAAATAATTAGTAAAATAAAATCATAGTCCTAAAACCAGCCTCCACTATAAGTTTTCATCCATGACATCATCATGGATTCCCATCCCGAAGCATTAAACAATTGTGAACTTTTAAGTGGACAAGGTCCAATAAAATTAAAAAAAATAGTCTTCGGCAGGCTGGTGGTACACGTTGGAATCACATTAGGAAAACTTATCGGGATAAATATCAGCATTTATGTCCATATTTTTCTTTCGTAATAACGACAGTATTAACATATAAAATGACTGCCATCGTTTGTTATGGACTCAAGTAGTATATATGATTACAGGAAGTTCTTGAAAATATGAGATAAATGTGACAATTGAGATTTGTGTGACTTGCCATAGCATTTTTAATTGATACCACTAGAATAAAATCCTGCAATCGGCTCTGTTGGTCGATGTATTTGACTGGACTTAAGAGCCTCATTTAAATTGAAAACATGGCGACGTCATGATATGGATTGGTTTCCAATTCCTTCTTTCTTTTCTTATTCGAAATCTTCCATCTCTTCTTATTCTTCTCTCTCTCCTAATGATTCTGCATTACTGATGCTCTTTTTATGTGGAACAACTAGATGCTAAACTTTAGAAGTACTTTATAAAATTCTCTATCATAAACTTCCCAGATAGAATCAGCAAAATTGTTTTTCTTGTATTGACTATGAAGTGGTCAATCTTTTTTTCTCCAAGTTGAAATGGAGAAATTGTTTTATGCAATGAATCAGACAATGCTGCTTTGCTAGTACCTGTTATCCATGTAGAAATTTATGTTGTAACTTGAACTACGATGGTCAGGTGTCATTGGATGCTGCAAAAGTTGTAAATGTTACACCTCGATATGCTAGGCTACGAGCAGGAGCAAATGGTTCAGCAAAAGGACAAATTATCGGTTGGGAAAATATTGAACTCATAAGTGATAGGCCTCTTGAAACCATGTTGAAAGAATTCAAGCAATTGAAAGAAGAGTATCCTGACAGGGTACTTATTGCTTCTATCATGGAGGAGTATGACAAAGCTGCATGGGAGGAGCTTATTGACCGAGTTGAGCAAACTGGAGTTGTAAGCTTGTGCTTTCAATAAGAAAGTTGTTATCAACCTTGTCTCTAGCTAAGTAGTTATGCCTAGTAATTTTGTTCATATCCAACATTTATGGCGTTCTTGTTTAGGATGCTATCGAAATCAACTTCTCATGTCCTCATGGTATGCCGGAGCGTAAGATGGGTGCTGCAGTTGGGCAAGATTGTGCTCTTTTGGAGGAAGTTTGTGGGTGGATTAATGCAAAGGCCACTGTTCCAGTTTGGGCAAAAATGACTCCAAATATTACAGACATTACACAGGTTTGCTTGTCATCTTGTTTCCTCTCATCATTGGTTATTTGATAACCTAATTTACTCTTAGGAGAAAAATCATCAATTTTGTGGCATGAATTCTTGTCGCCTGTCTTATGGAAGAAGTTACAATATGAAATGTGTTGCATCAGTTTTATACTATATTTGTGGCTCTATCCAAACTTGTTTAGGAGTTTAATTTTTAGAGCCCTCCTTCTCACTATCTTGTTGAACCCTAGGAACATTTTTATTCAATGAATGGGAAAAAACTAATTAAGGTTTTTCTATAAGGAGGCCCGATCAAGTCCGGGAGTCCCGAATCCGGGACTCCACCTTCCCGATATTTTTTTGACGATCCGAACCGTCCAATGTGTTCAAAAGGTGTTTTCCAAGGTCCACGCGGGAAATCTTCAAAAAAAAATACCGGGAAGGGCTTGATCCAAGCATTTTTCCGCAAAACTGTAAATGTACATTTTTTGCGAAAAAATGCTTGGATCAAGCCCTTCCGGGTATTTTTTTTTAAAGATTTCCCGCGTCGACCTTGGAAAACACCTTTTGAACACATTGGACGGCTCGGATTTTTCAAAAACATTTTCTAAATGCTTCAAAACGCTTCAATCCGGGATTTCCGGGATCCTTGACAGGATAATTCGTGTTTCTATAAGTAAATCTATTAGTACTTTGTAGAATTGGGGGCCAATTGAAACAGGAACATAGGTTTTGAGCGCTACTTGTTTGGTTCCTGGTAAAGCTAGGAAAAAACGTTTGGCTGAACTCTTGATTGGATTCCATTAGCAGAATATGCAACGAGCATATTTGAGTGGGCTTTTGTTTTGCTGAATTGACACTTTAAAGTCATGAAAATTGAGACTATGATTACTACGAAACCTTACCTACTTGGCCGAACATCTAGAGTTCTTTGTCTCTCCTCTTTTGCAATCAGTACTCATGGTTAACTGAACTCCTTGTTTCCTGGGGTTTAGGCATACTTTTCTGAACAACAGGTTTAGGCATATTGACTAGCGGAGTTTCTTCTTTCAACACATAACAGGGAGGATCAATGAATTATACAGAAGTGCATTTCTCTCCCTCTTTTTTGTCACCTTTCCCTCTGTGTCTTTGTTAGTTTCTGCGGCTGCACACAGTGACTTGGGTGGTCACTTGAACAGCCAAAGGGAAAAAAAAATCTTTAGAATACAGGTGATATTTTTGGTTTTATTGTTGTTTAGCCCTCCTTGAACACCCAACCGAAAAATCTTTGAACACCCTATCCAAAAATGTTGAACACTCAATTCCAAAATATTTGAACACCCAACCCAAAAAAATGAGCCCGCAAATTACTCTAACATAAACAACTCAATTAACCCATAACAAAATCAAAAAAGAAGAGAGAAGAAAAGGAAAGATTTTAAAAGAAAACAAAAGGGGGATCTGAATATTAAAAGAACAATATTCGTTCAACAAGGAAAACATATATAATTAATATACATGGGTTCATCGTTTCCCTCTAGAAAGAAAAAAAAAATGGGAGGGGTGGGGTGGGGTGGGGGGGGAGGAGGAAAACATATGAAGAATGACAATATGCACAACCAGCTAGCTATGAACTTACCTGGTTGTAGTTGGACCTAATCCTTATGTAAATGAGAAGAGGTTGGAAAACTAAGTAAAATGGAACTAAAAATACACAACCAAAAATAAAAATCTCACAATTGCTTTGATTATAGCAAAATCACACTACGATATATGAACACAAAATGCACAACCAGCTAAGTAAAATGGAAAACTAAGTAAAATGGAACTAAAAATACACAACCAAAAATAAAAATCTCACAATTGCTTTGATCATAGCAAAATCACACTACGATATATGAACACAAAATGCATTAATTGTCTTAGAATTGAAAAGATGCTTATGATTTGAGTACCATTACTACACTGAACGGAAACAAACATATATACAATTATGTATTTATATATAAGAGAAACAAAAAAATACATATATTCGGTCCGGCCGGGTTTATAACGCTTTGGTAGGTGACAGACCAAACCAAACCAAATCAATTTTTTCGGTTCAGCTAAAATGCAAATCGAAACAAACCGATTTCCTTTAGAAACCAAACCAAAACCCCTGGTTTGGTCCAATTTCGGTTTTCGGTCTGGTTTACTGGTTTTAACTTTCACCTCTAGAGCTAGTAGAGATTTCTTTACACCCTTCTTAGAATTTCTGGAGCCACCACTATGTTTCTTTTCCTTCAGATAAGTGCATTTTGCAATTTTTTGGTCATTTATACGAGGGAATGTAGGTTTGTTTCTTATTCATCTATTACCATGCTTTGTTTTTTTATAGCCAGCTAAGGTGGCTCTAAGATCCGGATGCGAGGGAATATCCGCAATAAACACAATAATGAGTGTTATGGGAATCAATCTCAACACCTTGCACCCAGAGCCTTGTGTGGAGGGGTTAGCATTTTCACCTGACTATTTGAGTTTTTATATTGACTTCTTTAATTCAACAAGTTTTACATACAAAAATCATTTCAGATACTCAACTCCTGGGGGCTACTCTGCGAAGGCAGTCCATCCTATTGCACTTGCAAAAGTAATGAGTATTGCACAGATGATGAAAGCAGAATATGGAGGTAAGGATTATTCACTCTCTGGCATTGGAGGTGTTGAGACAGGTGGTGATGCTGCTGAATTTATACTTCTTGGATCAAATACTGTTCAGGTTTGACATGATATGATGCCATTTTATTTGTCATTTATTTATGTGATGTTTTCAGATGTTTAAAATCTGTAGCAGGTAAATTTTGGCTGTCTGTCGGCACATCTTTCATTTCCTTGCACTGGTTCTTTTTCAAACTCTGCATTGCCCATGTTTTCCATTTTCTGATATAGATCAAAATACTGTCATGTTTGTTGTGCAACCAGATAATAGATGTGGTCTGGGCCAAGAAATTGCTTCGCTTGAATTAGCAATATTTTGTTAAATTGACTGACTGCTTTCAGACTAGAAAATTAGTCTAAGCAAATAATGTGGGTACCATGGAATATCTGTTGCAGATTGCACAAATATAATGTACTAAAGCTTGTTTTACAAGCTCCTACCACTATGCACCTCCTGCACGGAATTTTTTTTTTTTTTTTGCATACCTTGCATGAAAGTGGAGTGGCTATTAGAGTCCTCCACAAATCAGAAAATAAAAAAAGGGAGATGAGATCCAGTGTGTTTCATGCATGCAAAGTCCAAAGAAAATGATCAAATGAACGGCGTGTCGAGAAGGCAACTGATGATTGCGTATAAAGGGTGAAGACAAGCACTAAAAGATCTGATACCCCATGGGCCGCATGCAACAATGAGGGTTGAGCAGAACTCCCTTTGAAACTTTGGCATAGTGGTGACTATGGATTAGGTTGTCTGTTAGTCTAACCCATAAGTTATTCCAGTTGACCAAACATCGTTCCGCAATACTTTGTCTTCCTCCAGCTGAGACAAAAATTAAGTATCTTAATCTAAAGATGCACTGAAATTCCATATAACTTGAACACTTCTGAAGTCTAAAGTATTTCGATAGACCTATACGTAATACTCTTTGACATCTTTTTTTTATTACAGAGTAGCATACGATTTGAATGCAATGGCCAAAACAACTATGTGATGTCTAGACTTTATATGACGAATATTTTGTGCAGTTAATCACATTTCTATGGTAGTTCACTTCGCAAGAGATGTGCCATTTTGTTTATCTTCTACGTGTTAAATGAGTTTATGTATTCATTTGCTTCTAGGTCTGCACTGGTGTTATGATGCATGGATATGGCCTTGTTAAAAAACTCTGTGCCGAGCTGCAGGATTTCATGACGATGCACAATTTCTCATCTATAGAAGATTTCAGAGGGTATTTTGTTTACCGAACAGTTTGATGACAACATTTTAACCTTGCTGATGTTCAACAATCTGAAGATTTTGTTTAGTGAACAGTTTTAGTCAATTTTCAACAATCTGAAGGATTTCCTGTATCTCTTTTTCTTATGTGTGCGTTATTGATCCATTGCCCAGGGTATCTCTTCAGTATTTTACAACCCACACAGATTTGGTCCAAAGGCAACAAGCAGCGATTCAACAAAGGAAAGCTGTCAGGAAAGGATTGCAGTCTGACAAAGACTGGACAGGAGATGGTTTTGTGCATGAAACTGAGACTATGGTTTCCAATTGACTTGATAATTATACTGCCAATTGCACTGTCCCTGAAAAAATGGTATAACTATCCTTCTCTGTTGTTCAGTCGAAAATAAATTCTAGTTTAGATCTCCGTATGTTGGACTGAGTGAAAAGCGACTTTGTTTCTCCTTGAAATGTAGAAAATCAGTAAGAAGCATTGATCAATGCATGTTTCTCATAAATATTTCTCCATTGTTATGTGAAGTTGAACTATGATTTGGGAATTCTACGGGATAACGTTGGTTCAGTTCACTGGGGCTAAAAGTATCAAGTGACTGGATTGTATGAAGTGTTGGGCTTCCCACAAGCTTACTTGACATTTAGTTAAGGGAATGTGGCTGTGCTTTCAGATTTCTTGGTCCCTCCACACCTTCCTTAGTTAATGATTTCTTCATCCGGTGATTGAGCCTAATGTATTCAGAATAAGAAATCACTACGTTTCTATGTCTCCTTAGACCTGTCTGATTAAACCGGTTTAGGGTATTTATAAAATTCATCATAGTTTTAAAACCAATTGAGCTGTGGAAACACAATTCTCAATAAAATCCCAATATAGCCAAAATTCATAGTGCAGAAATAAAGCACCTACCTTGAAAAATACAGAATTTTTTTAAATCATAATAATATGGTAAATTACAAAATAGTAATATTTTGAATAGTGTGAATAATGTAATATGGACATTTATTTAGCGACGAAGGGAGTATTTAAAAATAATTTACTTTTATTTATTATCCACACACTATATTTATACTCCATCTGTTCAATTTTGGGTGTCCGTTATTCCTTTTCTCGTGTGTCGATTGTCTATATATTTCAATATTGATCTTCAAAAATATATGCAATATGGATCTTATTTTATAGATTTCGATTTGTTTTATAATATGAAAACATTATAGATTGAAAGGAATTGGGGGAAGAAGTTGTTCCTTCGAGGACAGTAAGGGGCCGTAATCGGCCATGGACAGCTCTGATCTGTTAGGCAACGGATGGTTTGGATTTGTTTGAACAAGATGTGATCTGAGTCGTCCATGGCTGATCACGGATGGCTGTGATTGGCCCAACACCCATGTTGTCCCTGAAGAGACAGCACCCACCCCTGGGTCCGATTGAAAGATATAGGCAATAGACAAAATGAATAATAGATAAAACAAAATTGGACTGAGGGAGTATATGTTTTATAGAATTTAAAATATTTAAGTATATATTTATATTAAAGTTATATTATAGTCTGTAAAAAAGGGATGGGTCATTTAAAAGAAAATAGTAAATGAATAGTAGATTTGGAAATAAATAGAAAGGTAAAGGATAAAATGATCTTCAAAAGTATAGAATCCATAATCACTACTTTTGAGATTGTAGCTCTTTATACCTGTTTTGAGAATGCATTATGGAAGAATCAGAATATGCACTAAACAAAGTAATATGTAGAATCAGAATGCCAGAATTTAGAATGAGATAAATAATGTGCATCGAAGGCCGATAACGGTCCGTTTGGATGAGGTATTAGAATATGTATTATTTATGGGTACCGGATGACTAATCCCTAGTCCGCACCTCATCCATAGTTTGTGTATTTTTTACAAAGGGGTATTAGTTATGGCCCCTAGTTTTTAATAACCTCATCCCCTCTTAAATACGAATAGCCCAGACCCAGCCAATAATTAATTCCCCTTATCCCCCTTCTCAATACCCCCAGTCCACCGATCCTCTTTTTTTTTATCATTTATCGTCCCATTTCAACTACAAAATAAACAAAATACTATTTTATTCTCCTTTATTATGAAAATCTTCAAAACCAGTACTATTTTATACACTCTTCATTAACAATATCCTCTACTATCTTATATCCCTTTGCAATTTAATCCACAAAAATCTCATCTCGCATCTAATCGAGTTGTTAGGCGTTAAAACCCCGGGTTTACCTGATTTCATCGGGCCAAAATCGAACGACCAGGTTTAGTTTAATGACCGGTGCCCATATTACGACGGTAGCTTATTTGTTTTTCTCACACAGATTATGATAGAAGTGCTGCACAGCGTGCTGTGCGGCTCATTTGGACCCCTTTTCCGGCACCTTTCTAACGATCGGAGACGTCCACCGTAGGGATGGACATGGGGACGGATCGGGGCCGGAGAGTACTATCTCCACCCCTAATCCACAAACCCCTTCTCCATATTCATCACCTACCCAATCCCCAATGGAGCTTTATTTTCATCCACCATCCCCACTCCAAATGGGAAACGGGGATCCCCATGGGGATTCGGGGATCCAATCATTTTTTAAAAAAAAGAAAGATTACTGAAAATCTAGAATCCTAGTTACAAATTAAATGCTAAAGTCAAGTTACAAGTAGAGGTGTCGAATGGACCGGGCCGTCACGGGCACGGTAAGTTTATCGTTGGCATGGTACGACACGGTATCCATGTGTAAGTGTAAGTGTTTGCCAGCTTCAATTCAAGTTGTATCAAGTATCAACTAGATTTCTAATTTGAAAACTAAAGGAACTACAAGCAAGATAGCATATTGATATTATGGTATCCATCAGTCGTAGAAAAAGTTAAGTGGATCGCGTATCAGTAGGCATTTAATTGGATGAAAAGTATCATTAAAAAAACACAAATTGGGTCCCGATCGACAAGCTTTCTAAACTCGATCAAGAAGAAAGTTTACATAATTGATTTCATCAATAGGAATAACAAAATCAACGGCTCGATTGGAAAAATATTGTTTTTATTTTGCATTTTTTTGTGTTTATTTTAAGGAATGCATATGATTAATAGTTGAGTAGATGTCAACCTAGTTGGGATGTATTCAAATTATAGTGATGCATTTCTTATTTAATCACATTTATTGTATTACAAAGTTAAATTATAATAAAATGTTTGGAGAAAATTTAGTGTGACCTCATGTGTTTGGAGAAAATTTAGTGGGACCCAAAAGTTTCATTACTCATGAATAGACCCCTATGTTTGGGGATTTGGGGACGGGGCGGAGCGGGGCAGGGATGGATCGGGGAACGGATTCGGAGCAGATTCGGGGCGGGGACATGCCTATCTCCACCCCCTACCCGATCCCCAAACATTTTCAAAAAAAATCCCTATATCCTATCCAATCTCCAAATAGATATCCATATTGCCGATCCGTTCGGATCGGGGATCGGATCGGATTCGAAAGGGTCGGAGGAAGTGGCCAACCCTAGTCCACCGTGTAGAGCTTGTTGAGTAATACAAGTGTACCAAAAATCAACTTGATCGGATACCATTAAGTGTCTTATCGGAACACAAATAAGTTGAAAAAAATAGAACACACATGTCTTGAAACACTGGATGAAAACCATTAAACCCATTTTTTTAACTTTTTTGTGTTCTGATGATACACTTAACAATATCCGATCAAGTTAATTTTTAATACACTTATAGTACGTAACGAGCTCTACGCGGTGGACGTCTTTGATCGTCAGAACAGTGTTGGCGCGACGCTGAAATTGGCCCGTGTTTGCTGATTTTATTCACTATTGATGATAACTTTAATACCGAAACACTGCCACGTTCTCCAAGAAGAAAAAGAAAAAGAAAACGGAAATACTGCCTCACAAGTCACGCCGTGTGAGTCACACGATACTTTCCTTTGCTATAGAGAAGAGAGAAGACCCGGAGCCGATCGATACATATCGAAGAAGAAGAAGAAGAAGAAGAAGAAGAAGAAGAGGGGTCCAGAGATAGAGAGAGAGAAAGAGGAGAAATGGCGTTGCAGTGGATGATACTGACGTACGTGGTGGCAGTGGAGGCAGTCATAGCGCTTCTACTGACTATTCCATCTCCAAAGCTTGTCAAGTCTCGCCTCGTGTCTCTCGTCTCTCTCATCCTCCAACCTTCCCTGTTCGTCGTTCCTTTCTCGGCTTTCCAGCTCCTAGGTCGGTCTTTCTTTCTAAAACCCTACTTGCTCTTTTATGGCCTCTACGACTCGATTCAATTGGGATCCTCGATTAGGGTATGTTTGTGGTTTTCTTTTCTGTAGATATTTATTGGAAGAATGAGCACCGATTGATGTGCACTGGCGAGATTTGCACTGCTGCTGAAAGAGATCGCTATGAGAAATCGGTAAGCTGTTCTATTATTTTGTGTGCGTTTCTGATTAGTTAATTGCAATTGCCAAATTTTAGGTATTCTTTTGGGTGCTTTTGTTTTCGACTCACCTTAGGTAAGAAAAAAGCCAAGTCTTGGAAACAAAAGTTGCTTGAAATTTGCTGGTGGATTGTTGTTGTTTCCTGTTTGGTTCATTTATATGTTTTTGTCAGCTGTGAAAATGGTCTTTTCATGTTTGTTCGCGCGCGTGTGTGTGGAAGTATTGATACATTTGAGTATTTTATGTCTCAAATTTGCTTATTTCTGCCTCCTAAGTTGTAGAAGGGTTAGGAACATGCAGCTCTGATGGTGATAGAGAGGACAAATCAAAATCACAACTTATGCTATGTGATTCATGGCAGAGAAAGGTTTTTGGTGTTCTGCATGAAAAAACTAAAATAAAATAACCTTTATGAAGCAACCATAGCTATAGAAGCAACTTGGGTGGAAATTGAGTAGAGGGCCTGCAGCTTGGACAATCTGTTGAAGATGGGGAAAGTCAACCTATGAGCCTTGAAACCATATTACCAGGTTGGTCAAAATGACTGGTCTTTGTAGTGTTTGCGACTCTATAGAAAAGACAGGATCTGATGGGGCTGATGTTTGGCTGGATGGAGGTTCTAACTGTGCTTTTGATGGAAAAGGTTCAGACCTTGTTTATATGCTAAGAAGGGCCCCCTTTGGTTGATTGGTTCTATCACTTCTCGTTTTAGCTGCATTGATGAAGTATTAACAGTTGTATAAATCTCAGTTATCGTGGTGATATCATATACCAAATAATTAGTATGCTATTCTGTAGAAACATTCTGTTTGAGATATAAATGGACTTAGGAGGTGATTAGTGTTTTCTATAAACGAGGAAAATAAAGAAAAGATAAAGTTATCTCACATTTGAGTTTGCCTAAACTAGTGCAATGGTATTTCGTAGAAATGTTAGTGTTAGTTGGTACAAATATTAGTTGCTGGAACACAGGAGTGGGTATTTATGACACAAAACGGTAAGTCGGTAACACAACTCATCACAAACGAAGTTAACAGGTTAAGATTGCCCTTTTTTTTTACACAAACACCAATATGACACAATATGATAGCATGAATAATAAACATGTCGGGGTAGTGTCAAACCTGAGTAACTCAAACTAGATACTTATGAACACCCCGATTAGGACCCCGTATGATTCTTCAAGCAATGGCCTCTCCCTGATTATGAAAATGGAGCCTAATTACCTGGAAAATGTCTTAAATTAAGTATCAAGTCTCTTATGCTGTAAGGGCATTTTCGCAAAGAAATCCCTCTGAAACAAAGAAAAGAGACATGCACAACCTTTGGCTTAGTCAAATTCAAACCTTGCATAGCGCATACGCCTCTTATAACCCTGCGTCACAAACTTTTTGCGAAGTCAACTCTTTTTTTTTTTTTCCATGAAAGTTAAACATGGGGTACACTACTATCTACCTGGAGGGTCACCTTCAAACATGGCATACGCAACCTTCAACAGGGCTTACGCTAGGTTTGACCAGAAACAAGTGTATTTTTACCGTCAGCTGCGGAATGCACATGGGGTGTGGCCATCCTGAGCATGTCAGCCAATAGCAGAAAACCCCCATTTGCCCATTAATAAGAACCTTGACCTTTGGCATACAGATTAGACATTTTGGCTATATCTCGGGAGGTTTGAGATATAGAAACTCGTGAAATCTAAAGAGATGAAGTCCAAATCTGTGGAAAGCTCACACACTCACAAACACTTAAATCAAAAGTGCCAATACTTAGGCCTGGTTTTCCCTATTTAGCCAAATGACTTTTAGCCAAAAGGGCTAAAAGTCACATGTCACTCCTCTCACACATCAACTTTTAGCTTTTTTTGGGAAACAATTTTGCTAAGAGTCATTTGGCTAAAAATGGGAAACCACCACTTAGTTCTAGACCTCGAAAAGGAAGAGAAAAGCTTGAATACTTGAAAATTAGCCATGCTGCATTTATGAAATACTTGAAAATTAGCCATGCTTGAAAAGGTAAGAGTGTCAATCTTGCATGCTGCATTTATGAGCCTTGGACAGCTTTTGAAAATTAGAAACAAGAATCCAATTTTCTACAAGACACTGCGTATGCAAGCACAGAACCTTGCATACGCAAGGTTAAACCTGTTCTATACAATTTGCAATCTTACATAGGTCAGGTGATGTCTCTGTTACAGTTTACTTTTTTTGTTCTGTTTTTTGTTGTCTAAAATGTCTTTACGCCTTTCTGTTTTTGTAAAATAGCTAGTCTTTCTTTTACATCTTAGTACTTGCATGTACATAGAAACTGACATAGCATACGCAAGCTTGTTCCTTGAGTACACCTCGAACATGCGTTCGTAGGACTGACACTTGTGTACGTAGGACTGACTTCTGTCACATTTTATGCTTGATGTTCATTCTGCTATACAGTGCATTGGTTGCTTACTGTCTATTATTACCCTTTCTGCATCTGTATAGCATCGAGAGACTGTGTGCACTCGAATCGTTCCCTTAGTCTTACCTGGCATATGCGATGTTCGTTCTTGTGTATACATTGTCTTGTTTGGTGGTTGTATACCGGTTTGTTGCATATTCTCTAATTAGTTTGTTTAGTCTATGTCTGGGCCTATTTGTTAATTAGAAAAGGATTTTAGTTGTTATTGGTTTTATATTCCTCTGCATATCCTTTCCCTAGTCGTTTAGTTATATAAATATCTCGGTTGATAAGACAAATATGGGGTACAAAAGTCAGATGCAATCCGAAAATACAACTCAGAAGATTGAACTTATCCAAATTTTCTGTAGAATGACCTGTGAATATTACGAAGAATTTGGGCCCGTTTGTCCGACTAGGAGAGTCCCATATCGCTAAGCAAAAACAAAAAACACGTGTAAAACTTAGAGATGGGTATTTTAGAGAGCATAGAGATTGCGGAAATTGCCTTTATTTTCATAGTGATTATGGTAGCAGGATTTCATGAATTGCTTTAGTTTAATATTTCTATTTCCGTACAGTACAATTGATTTTCGTGAAAATTTGGTAGAGCAGTGGGAGTTCTTAATTTTTTGTTTGATGGTGAGGTATGATTATGTAAGCTATTTCTACCCTAATGTGCCAATTCCTTTTTACTATAACAGTATAACCAAACTAAATTGCCTTTATGTTTTACTTTGTTTGTATCAAGGTTTTTTTTTATTTTTTATAATAAATATTGGTCACAAGGTGGTTGTAGTTGCAGAAAGCAATTTAATTAAGGTAAATCACATCGGTAGAATACTTTTGTAGAGAATAATAATGCTAGATCTAAATGTTAATGTAGGCTGTATCAGATGATTTGACTTGTCGGTTTGGACAGAAATTGTTCTTCTCAGATCTGTGGAGATAAAAATGGTGATTAATTCTCTGACCCAATCTAATCTTCAATCTCACAAAATCTTTAATTAGAGTCCACTGAGTTGTCTTTCACACGGGTTCAGTGGCAGCGGCAATAATGGCTGCTTTCCACCTCAATTGGTAACGATTTGTAGCATGATGTCCTGATGGGTGTCGAACTGTCTATCTCTTTTTGTTGCTTGTTCTGTTATGTTTCCAAATGGTGGTGTTTTTTGATTGGCTGATTTGGGACATAATTTATGGTAGAGACTACTTGCATAATTTGGTGAGGCTTATCTAAGAGGATGCATGATGGCCATTGGATGAAACAATCTCAGCCATTCTAAAAAAATGTTGGATGAAACGATCTTAGCAATACTAAAAAAATGTATCTTGGCGGACCCTATGCTGTCCTCCCTTGTGATACAACCATAAGAGATAATGCATATAGTTTGATGAATGAAGTATTTTCGTGAGTAGCAATTTGTAGCCGTGTTCATGCTCCTATCTTGTAAGGAAATTTTTCGAGTCTGTGACCATGTAGATTCTTCATAACTTAATGTATCATCATGGGTCATTTCTGACTCGAGACGTACATGAATCGGAATGTAATGGCATAAACATAGATTTGGATTTTTATTCAGCATATCCCTAATGTGTTAGTGTCCTACTTTTGTAGAAATAATGCATCCATACGTCCATATTGTGTCGCATCCATGTCTCGTGTCGTGTCCTTATCTGAGCTACTTAAATCTGTCGAGGACCAAAATCCCAGCGGAAGTCAATGAGGAGTAACTCTGCTTTTTGGGTCTGCAAAAGCTTAGTGGTTGTGTTGCATATATTTGTCAAATTGACCTCATCTGATGCAGCTTTGATAGATGTAAAAGCTTCTTAAAAAATTAGATATACGTGCCCCATGTTGAAGAGAAACTAAGGGAGTGATGGCCATTCTAGGTCAACGTGCTACTGGAAGGAATAATTTGCAGTGAAATAATTCACAATACATTGACTTCTAGATATGTGGAAATTTAACATCTTGGTTAGCTATAGTTGTGTTATCAGCATGCATACCTTTGTATGTAGTTATTATTTACCTTACATTTAAAAGTAGTATTAGTATAGTTTACTTTGAAACTAAACCTAGACTCCCTCTCTATGCATCATAAGATCTATTTTGGTTTGTAAACACTTTTTTACTCCAACCAAGTGGGACATTAAGTGGGAAATTTAGGCTTGTCTCCTTGTGCTTAGGCAAGACAAATTAGATGCATCCAACACTTTGGATACATACCCGCACCTGTCTCCCTTTAGTGAGAACAGGTATCATGAAGATTTCATTTGGTTGATGAGATTCATGGAATCTATTGCCATTGTTGTCGGGAAGAATTATTGGTCAAACCTTTGATGTATGAGACTCTTTCAAAAAACATCTCTGAGATTTCATTTCCTCTTGCTTTTTAATCTCTCTTTATTTTCTAATAACTAGTCTGCGTCTTCTTCATCGCATTGAAAATTACACAGCCTGTGTGAAGCTCTTCCTATTGAAACTATCACAACCTCGTTGTACTATAGTTTAGTAAATTTTCAAGTATTGCAGAATTATACGAGTGAGAAACACATTAATAAGAATCAAGTTTCTAATTTTGCGTTGTCTTCAAGTTTACGAAAAATGAAGTTATTTTTATGGATTAGATCAGCCAACTACCTCTCTCTTACGAGTGAGAAACACAGTAAGAATCAAGTTTCTAATTTTGCGTTGTCTTCAAGTTTAAAAAAATGAAGTTATTTTTATGGAAGTCTCTCTCTCTCTCTCTCTCTCTCTCTCTCTCTCTCTCTCTCTCTCTCTCTCTCTCTCTCTCTCTCTCATGATTGCGTTTGTATTGTCCGTGCTCTACAGATATACAAAGCTCAGAGGAATGTGATTCTGTGCGCTGCTGCATGCCTTCTCTATTGGTATAGACACGCATACATATTGATATTGACAGAGTATCTAGCAACTTAATCTTCTGGCGCTCTAATTGCAATTTCTGCTTTCAAGTTTCTACTCTCTAATTTTTGAGTTTGTGGCAATGCAGGTGTGTGTACCGCATTTGCAAGTATTACAAGGAGATTCAGAGTTTGGAAGAAGTGGAGAAGAGGTACAAGGACCAGTAGCTTCCCTTACCCTTTTGCCTTCTTCTGCTGAAATATGTGGAGATGGATGAGACTAGTACTCCCTATTGCTTTGTGTTTTTTGTCTGATTTCTTGGCACTAAATTTTTGCAATTTCTACTGGTCCTGCTATGTGCACGAGACTAATACACTTGCTTTCTATTCTGATTTCTCTTGCGGTATACCATAAAACAAGTCGGATGTTGGGTTTAGGTGTAATAATGTACAAATAGTACCAGGGGTTATGTTGTGTTTCAAATGCTATGTGCTCTTATAGTGCTTGCTTCATGTTTTCAACTAGTTTACTTGGTTCATGCGTGCACATCTTCGACAAGTTTTAGCATTGTTAAATGAGGTTCCGGAGATCCTGTAGTGCGATGCCGCACTATAACTTTGTAGTGTAGCACCCGAGTCGTTGATCTCGGTGATTAATTTCATCTCGGCAATAAACGGCTCGGATCATGCAAGGGTCGAGATGAAATCCGAGTCGTTGATCGCGTGACAATGCGAAAGTCCCTTTACATAAGAGCCACTGTCATCAAAAATGCAAAAGTACAAATTTGGAAATGCCAAAAACAATTAAGGGCAAAATGGAACACAAAATATCGGCGATGGGGGAGTTGGAGGATTTCCTTTTAGTATAGGTAATTTCCGAAAAAACAAATGAGGGCAAAGATGGTAAGACTCTATAGTTATGATTAGGACTGTAAATGAACTGAGCCGTTCGTGAACTATTTGAGGCTCAACTCGGTAAAGTCTAGTTCGAGTTTGATTCGGATACTAAACGAATTGAACTAGAACCTAAACCTTAATTTTAAGTTTGTTTAATAAACGAACTGAATTTGAACTTGACAATATTCGGCTCGATTAGACTCGTGAACTTCAAATATATATATATAGATGTATATCTCATGAGAATTTTGATATATAACCTTGAATATGTATAAACTTTCACATATAGATAATGAAAATTTTATAACTTGTACATGTATAAACTTATAAAAGTATTATAATCTTAAATTTTGATATGTTTTTATGATTTTATATATGTATAGACTTATGTATGTACAAAATAAAAAAATTATTTGAAGTTCTAGACTTGTATAATATCATAAATATCTAACAGTTTTGACTCGTTAAGGCTCGTGAACAAATTCGAGTTCAACTCAAACCTAGGCAAGCTAAGCTCGAGCTCGGCTCGTCAAATTTGTATCGAGTTTGAGCTCGGCTCAAGTTCGTTTAAAAACTTAATGAACGAACTTGAATATTCTAAAGCTTGGCTCGTTTATAGCTCTAGTTATGATGAATGTGCTATACGTGTCCTGGTGAATAGGATGAATGTTGAATGAGTCTTTTTTTTTTTTTTTTCAAAAGTAAGAGAATTCTTTAGATCAAAACCACCGAGAACAAACAAATACAGCTTAAGATAACAAATTACAAATAGAAAGACAAAAGGCATAATAAAAATTAATTGAAAGATACGGCCTTCATACTGGCTAATTCAGTCTGTTAATTGTCTGTTGACCCACATGCGCCTTGTCGAAGTTCAGTCGTCCCGGTAATTCCACTATTGACGAAGTTTTCAGGTAGAAACCAATACGAACCAAGTATTTATCACACCTATAGTCGAGAGCTTCGTGGCACGGATAGACGTCATGCAAGTAGCTAACCAAAGCTAACTACGGAGCTCTAAAATCGGCAGAGAAGCTGCTAAGAAGAGATGCCACAGTGGTTATTGAGAGAAACTGCTGAAGAGAATCCATGTTGCATATGTGGTGATCCCCTGAGCTTATTTGCACCTAATTGCAGTTAAGACATTCTTATATCAGACCACCATCTCACCCAAGAAGCCAATCCACTAAGCCAACCCGATCGTCAACAATCCAGACCAACCAAACCCATCGATGCAACGCCTGATTCCCAAACCATTGAGTCGAAAATCAAATTCCATCCGAATAACACAATACCAAGCTTCTTCGGTCCAGCAAGTACACACCGCCATGCACCCGTACTATCCCACATAAGTCTATCATTGCCGACATCCAAACAGAATTAAACACCATACCGACACTACCGACATCCAAAAGTCTAACAATTCCATTACAACTATCTGCCACATAACACTAACAAAGAAAAAATAAACACAAACATGTCCAGATCACCCATGATTTTAACGGCGTCCAAAAAAGGAGTGCATGCATGAATCAAGGACAAATAAAAGAAACAACTAATCCGAGTAAATCATCAACCCAAATGTGAAACGATCTAAATGGATGTGGAAAAAAGACCAGAGAGGGGAAGCCGTTCCAACTAGGGAAGGAAAATAGAGAAGAGAATTTGATTAAACCAAAATAAGTACTACGAAAGGATATATAGAAAAGCACATATGGCATTACCTCAATCACAATCGTGAAACGATCAGACCAAATGGAGAAGAGGAGTCGGAAGGGAAGAGAAAAATGTCACACAAAGTACTACGAAAGGACATACATAAATACATATCAAAGCATTACTTCAACCACAATCGTGAAACTTAGGAACCGACAAGGAGGGGAAACCAAAGAGGGGAGACCGTTTCAATCGGGGAGAGAAAACAGAAGGATTATGTAGGATTATGAGAACTGAAGTTCTACAAAAAGGCATACAGAAATGCACATTAAGGCCTAACCTCAACCACACTCGTGAAACATTTGGCCGACTACGAAGGGAAAGAAGAAAGACAGTAGCAAACTGGACAGGGAGGGGAAGCGAGGAACAAGTACTACGCAAATGCATATTGAAATGCTCAAAATAACACATAATAGATTGCTGCAAAAACAACTACCCACAAGAGAGGAAGCTGAGCGACACAATTAAGGAAGCATGCATGTAAGAAGACAAATGACAAAATAACCACACACAAAAAATGGCAAATAGAGGTTATACGAGAGTGAGAACATTCGATGTCAGGGCTCGGGTGGTAGACAAAGTAATACTCCCCCGTCCCAATTTAAATGCTCCCTACGGTTATGCGTGTTTTTTTTAAAACTCTTATAGTTTTCATTCTATAATGTATTTTATATGCAATATGGATCTTTTTTGATAGATCTCAATTAGTTCTATTAGACAAAATTTTAAAAAACTTTGAAAACTTTACCAATAAAAAGATATAAACGTTTGAAAATGGCACGGATATACGTGGGGGGGCATTTAAAATGGGACGGAGGGAGTATGTTGAACCCAGACCCATACACTTAATCAGGCTAAAATAATTAAAAGGATGTGGGCAAATAAGGCTAAAAGAAACAACCCATAATTAGACTCAAAATACTACCCAAAATGTCTAGCACATAAGGCCTAATCAATCACCTTCCCAAGTTCCCGTCCAGAATGCCCGTAACAACCCAGAGACTGAGAACCCATAAAAATAACACCAAAATGCCCACCATAAACCATGAGCAAGAGAAAGACCTGACCAAAACCAGATTATCGAACCAGATCCAATTCGGGTCACAAAAACCAAAACCAAAACCAATACTGGTCTCAAATACTAGAACCAAACCACGGCCTGTGTGGGCAAGCGTACTGCGACTAATTAAAGCTAAAATTAGTAATGAGGGCAAGCACTACAAAGGTACAGAAAATCACTAAAAATATAGAAATAAGCAGACACCAAGCCATTGGGTATCGCTAAAACCGAGCAAGTGATAACCAAACTTTTACGAGATATGCTATAACCGGACCCAAGTAGAGGCGCGAGAATGACAGACCGAGAAGTGTGGGGGCTGATTGGAGCCACTATAAATCCATGCATGTGCCCAGGGCCGGCCCCGATGTTTGGGTTGCCCAAGTCCGACCTTAAGCTTGGTTGCCCACTTACTACTAATTTTTCCTTACATTTTGTGGTGCAAATTCTTCTTGGTATTTATTTAATCTTGATAAGGAAAATTGAGAAAAAAAAAAAACCAATAAATTTAAAAAAAAAAAAAAAGAACAACATCTGGACAAGTTTTTATAAATTGAACTACCAAAATACTAAAATAAAAACTAAGAATTCGATTTTATTGTCTTTAGATTACTCTTCCGGCAAATTTTATTGTTTTAAGATTAGTGTAGACGGGAGAAATTAAAGTAAATATTTCGGGTATATTTAAAAAATGCATAAAAAAGTCCAAAAAAAAATTAAAATTATCTATTGGTTATTTCATTAGCATTCGAAAGTTATTTTTGAACATTTCAAATGTTAATACTTCAACAATTGTTAATGGCGTTGGCCAAATTTTTACATTAAAGGGGTGATTGTATTTTACTTTGTAAATCAAGGAATGTACAGAACCAAAGATAACCTCCCTGAGGTTATAGTTTATCTGTTGAAAACTCAGGGGATATCAGTGTAATTTACACAAAAAAGTGATAAAAATGAAATGGCAGATGACAGAGAGGCTCGAGCTCTCGCCCTCAGGTAAGCGAGCTCAAAAATCCAAATCGTTGACCAACTATGACACCACAGACAATATGTTACACCTTCCGTCAATATAATAATATACTACTACAGATACATAACATTTTTTTTTTTTGGTTGCCCTAGCCCAGGGGGTTGCCCAAGCCCGGGGGCTTGCGGGGCTTACCCCTGGGCCGGCCCTGCATGTGCCGATTATTGAGTTTAGAAAAGAATCGGTCGACTCGAATAGCCACGCACAGATCGCAGATCCAAAAGCTTCTCGAGGAAGCTCCTCGTACAAGTTTGGGTGACTAATAAGCCCCTAATATTATAGATATCGGGACTTATCTAGCTCATTTTTATCACACACACTTGCATATTTTGGCTTTATACAATTGATTTTGCGCGAGGTGTGTTTTTGATGAGTTTAAGGAAATATGAGCCAAAAGGCGTACCCTAAAGCTCCAAATAATCCCCGGTTGTATCCGGAAGAAACCAAGGTCCCTCAAAGCCATGGAGGACAATCAACGGAGCTTAGAAGTCGATTCAAGAAGCTTTGGAAGGTTCAAGGAAGGTTCAGAACAAAGGAACAAGAAATCTGGAGCTATGGGTGTGGACGGTCCGATCCACGCGGCTCTTAGGAAAACAGAAAATGTGAGTCGCCACCCGGGATTTACTTAGAAAGCGATTTTGGTACCCAAGAAACCGTTGAAAATAATTGATGACTCTTGTACCGTTTTTGAAAAAAGGATTTGATCTGCGAAAAGATTCTTGGATTCGGAAGCCAGGTTACGAACGGGGAAGGTTTTGTTAAAAAGCACCCCGTTCGCCCGGGATATTCCCGGTCTCTACTAAATTTTTGTGGGATTTGGGAAAATGTTTTATCGGAAACTTTGACGATTAAACAGATAAGTAAAGAGAATTAACAGTAATAAAACCATAATGGAAATAAAATTAGATAAAAGGACTTAGTAATAATAGTTAAATAGTAAAAGGGGTAAAAATGTGATAAACACTTATGTAAAAAACCAGAAAGCAGAGTACGAACAGAGGGAAAACAGAGAGAATTTTGTGTTGCCTAAGTTAGCCGTACGGCTTACATAAGTGGGCCGTACGGTTCACTTAAGTAGGCCGCACGGTTCACTCCTTGGAAAATTTTTCAAAATTTTGTTTTTCGAACAGTAGCTTGTTCTTGCTTGTAAAACTTGATTTTTGTGAAAAGTTTGATCACCCAGGCCTAGAAATGACTATTAGAGTCACTCTCAACCTGGGAGGATCCCCTCAAAGGCCGAGGTTTCGAACCCGGTTAAAGAGATACGGTTTGTACCTTACTGGAAATTTTTGGACAGTCGAGAACTTCAGAAGCTTCGGGCTTGAACTCCTTGGAAACGAATTCAATACGCACTGGTGGATCTCAAGGGGGATTTGTATGAAGAGAATAACAAAGGAGACAGAATGGGTTTAAAGTTTCTAGAGGAGTTTGGACGGAATTTTGAACGGAAAACGACCGGGAAATTTATCAGCGTGTCGCCGGAGTGGGGAGGTGTTACTGTGTGTTGAGAATGAGAGAGGAGGAGGTGTTTTATAGGCGAAGAAACGAATAAAAATCAATACGAATCTTTCCCAAAATGATGAGATGCTTCTGCTGTCAGAATTGCGAATATTTTCTGGAATGTAGCCGAACGACTTGATTGATTAACCGTACGACTAGACTAAGTACACTGTGTGGCTAAGGTTCGAGAGAATGAAGCCGTACGGTTGGGGCTATTTTCGTCCAAGAATTTCTGAAGTCCACAATGGTTGTTCATGGTATTGTCCAGTGTTTCTTTCATCATTGGGGATATATAGGGATTAAAATTGGGGTGTCTACAATGGGTCTCAAAGAAATCCGACACACTGATAGGAAAAGGGTGATTTCTCTCAAGACACAAAGGCTATGAAGATGAGGTCAATTGGGTTTGAAAGTAGACTCATAGAGCTTTCCAACGGTTCAAAAATCGCCTCATTCCGAGTTCGGACGAAGCCGGGGCGTGCCCGCGAAGTTGTGTAAAAAATCTGTCTGAACAGACACTTGTGGATCGATCCAGAGTTAATGTGGATCGATCCACCTGCCATCAAAAGTTCATCAGAGCCTTCTGGATCGATCCAATCTGGGGAGCATTTTTGAGCCACTTTTTAGACTTTCTATTTATGGCAAGTTTCTCACTCTCTGTGAGAGCTTTTTAGATATTTTGTAAGAGAGAAAAAAAGATGAATATAACTCTCTCCTCTCTCTCTTCCTCCTTTATCTCCTTTTTACTTTTAGTCTAGATTTTGCACTCCCCTCTCTCCTCCATTGGAGAGAGTTTAAGCTTTCTCTCTCTAGATTTCTCGTGTAAGTTTTCATTTCCCATTAATTTTTCGTGTATTAAACTTGTTCCTTGCACTTAGATCGTTATATAAATCAAGTTTATTTTCATTTTCCTCATGTTTTCATTAATCACGTTTTCTCCTTGTTGTGTACTTTAAGCATGTTTGAGTAGTAGATTAGGCTTGGTCATGGGGTGAATATCACTCCATGACTTCGGTGTTTTAATGGCTTCTCACATTTATATGCTTATTGTGGGTTTGTGAATGGATAGATCACTCTATTTTCGGTCTAAACTTAGAGTTGTTAACCTCTTTGATTGAGTGTAGACAAATCACTTGGCGCACACAATGCTTTGAGCTATGTCACTTTATGTGTTCGGCAAAATGTCTAAGAGAGTGTCTTTCCATTTACAAACCTCATTCTTGTGGTAAAGATTGGTTTTCATTGGGTAAGTTCAATTTTATGTACCAAAACTATGGGTTGTTAACCTTCTTGATTATGTGTAGGCAAGACTTTGTACCTTGCCACATATAATGCTTGGAGCTATGTCACTCCAAGTGTTTGTAAAAATGCCTTAAAGAACTTATCCCATTGTTAAACCCATTTTCTAGAATCAAAATGATCTTCATTGTTAAATCTTTCGACTGAGAGCAAGAGACTTTGTCTCTCACTTGAGTTATAGTTGAGAGCCATTGAATATCCTTAGTCATGGGTGGTATGAACTTCAAGACCTTGCCGCCTTTAATTTATAGTTTATATCTTTATTTTCAATCGCATTAGGGGTAGAGAGAGAATTCCACCAAACAAATCACAAATTCAGTTTGCCGCTTTAAGGCTAAAAACCTCACTCGCAAGTCAACCATCACGCAAGGCGCATTCGGTCCCTGTAGATTCGACCCGGTCTTACCGGTTATTATACTACACGATATCTAGCCCTACGCTTGGGGCGACACCATCTACGATACTCCCTCCGTCCCTTAAAGTTAGACACTTTCACTATTCCAGCCCTATGAAAAAATTGATTATTTCTTTTAATCTATAATGTTTTATATAAGCAATATGGATCTCGTTTGATAGATTTCAATTAATTCTTTTAAACAAAGTTTTGAAAATCACATAAAACGTTATGAATTGAAAGATATAGGCAATTTAAAAATGGCACGCACTCCCGTAAGTGTCTAACTTTAGGGGACGGAGGGAGTACAATCTAAGGTCGCAAGCATTTTTGGTGCGCCGTTGTCGGGGACCCAATGGTCCTCTAAGTGTGAGTTTGCCGCACCACCCCACTGTAAGTATTCCATTTCTTTTTGTTTGTTGTTTTTAGCTTTTGTTTATATTTTGGTCCATTTAAAAGAAAAAAAAAATGTCTTACTTTGAAAGTTGCTATGAAGGGCTTTTACAAGACATAACCAATTTCTATTAGCAAGATGATGAGTCATTTTCGCAGTGATGGGAGCGATTTAAATGTTCCATATTCTCTTGGTCGAGTTTTAATTGTGAGCTTGGGAATCTTCCGGCTATCTTTTGCCGAGATTTAAATCCTACGACATGTCAATTTGATTTGTTGTCTGATGAAGAATTCCTAAGTAAAAATGCCAAAGAGGCTTGGGACTACCTTGATGAACTAGCCCAAAAGCCCCAATTTTGCGAGTTGACTGAAATTGAAATAGAGTCACAAGTGTGTAATGATCCTTTGGAAAATTCTCACCATTGAGGAAATGAATACGAAGATAGATTACTTGACCTCCTTGTTGCTCATGGAGGATGTTCATAATGGTGAAAGTTTGTGTCCTACTAGTGAGGTGGTGTCACCCATAGCAATCTTGGGCAATGCTCCATTTGACAAATCCCTCACTGCTACACATACCCCTAGCACTCTTATTGAGTCTCCACCTTTACAAGAACTCAGTAAAGTTGAACAAATTGATTTTTTGGATGTTGATAACTTTGATTGGGTCTACCCTCCATGTTTACTTGATATTGTCAACACCTTGAAAATGAATTTGGGTCGAATTATACACTTGGTGGAACTTAATTTCGGCGATCACAATACTCTAAGTATCTTATCTTGTGGTACGGTCGCGTTCAATTCTTGTCGAAGAGCTTAGAGTGGAGTGATTTTTGCATTATGGGAGCTCTTCAAAGTAAGCGAGAGTTACATTTGAATGTGGTTAAATTAATCAAGTTTTGTTGGTTCTAGTACTCTACTTATTGTGTTTTTAGCTTTCTGTAGTTTGTCTTGTTTGTCCTTTGTGCTTTTAATTTTAATCAACTTCAGTGTTTGCTGTTTTCTAATGGCTTTTGATGGTCTGGCATAGCCACCCGTCTCTAGCTTGAAGTGTTGTGTGACTTGTTCTACGACACTTTGAATGGGGGCGGGGAGAAAAGTACTACTCGTTAATCACGTGAAGATTTGTTTGTTGGGGACTCGGCTATCACGGAGCAAGTCGGTACTAATCATTTTCTCTTAGTAGGTAGTTGGCAATTCAGTCTTTTGCAGGGTGATCATGCTACTGTACCAGCCTTGGTAGTTTGGGTCTAACTTGGCGGCGAATGCGGCATTCAGGAGCCCTAAGCATGGGTGCGACGAAATGTCAGGGTTGTAAGGCCTACAAAGTCTTCGGGAATGGCCCTGTGTGACTAGCTGTGGTTCCACATGGGGCCGAAAGAAGAAGCCTTGGAAGTAGGGGTGGAATCGGTTCGGTTTCGGTTGGTTTGGTCTAATTTATACCAAAACCGAATCAGTTCAGTTTATGATGTTTAAGGACTGATCCCGACCAATTTGAAATCGGTTTCGGTTCGGGGTGGTGTCGGTTTGGTTGGTTTTTTCGATTTTTTCGGGGAATTCGGGGTGACCGCAATGGGCCAAGTTGGGCCAATATAAAATTTTGATTTGGGCCAACCAAAAAATAAAAACCTATTATTTGGGCCAATTTAAGAATTTAAAAGCCTATTATTTACTCTCCTACTCATATATGTTACTTGGGCCAATTCAAAAACCTGTTATTTCATTATTTGGGCCAACCCATCCATTAAATAATTCTAAAATGGCAAAGGCAACCAAATTCAATATTTTTTTTGTGATTTTTGATCTCTTTCAAGTTTCACACTTCTGGAATTTGCTTCAGTCAAAATAGTTTCAAAATGAACTACAAAATTCATCAAAAAACTGATCCAAGTAATTAAGACGAAAAACGCAAAATCCATAGTTATCATGTGACAATAAATTAAACATTAGTACATTACAATATGATTTGAATCATCAACCCCTCTAAATCAACACAACAAAAACCCTTAATATGTCTTTTTAGAGGAAGAAGATAGCAACCACACGCTTTAGTAATTCCCTCGTCATCAACAAAACTAGAATGGTAGACCTGTAATGGACAACAAAAAATTTCAGAAACGAGTCTCTGGACATAATCACAAAATAGAAAACCCAATGGATTGCAACTAATTTCTAGCCAACCAAAACTAATAATGAACTCTTTTACCAGAAAACTACCCATCATACATTACAACCCAACCAAATAATCATTCATGGTGGAATTGAAGATACAGTGTTCCTTTGGGTCATGGTATTAAGATCCCTTAATCACATCGTGTAGCCCCATGAAAAAATAGAAGTGGTGAAACAAACATTGTTTACCTGATTAAGGCAAGGGACACACAAAGATTACAATTTAAAAAAGAACAGAAGAAGTCACTCAACTTTCAAATGCCTTAATCAAACTTATGGATTTACCAAGTTTGCAACTTTAAAGTACTATTAAGGATTGGCACTAGTAGTTGGAGAAACCACAATCCTGTTCCATAACAAGAAAAACTGAAAAAGCCAACTTTAAAGTACTATTAAAATTGTTTTCTAGCACTCAAAACACCAACAATCAGAAACAAAAAATATCGAATACACAGTGTCTGTTTTCAGTTGGTGTTTTGTAATCTTTGTGTGTCCCTTGACAGATACCGAATACTAGCAGTCAAATAAACAGTTTTCAGTTGTAAGTTGTAACCCATGTAACCTTCAATATACACAGTAACACGACAGATATATCGACCATTTCAATGCAGATTTCATGTACGGTCTGTAACGCCCTCATTTTTATAAAAAAAAAATAAAGAAATTCCTTACAATTAATAAGTCAAATGATAAAATATTTCCATAAATCCTCCACAAGAGGTTTCCATTCAAAATGTACATCATTAATCCATTGGCAAATCAAGTATTTGGGCACCCTTGCCCCAAAGGTGAAATCAAATATTATCCCATAAGTTATTACACAAGTCCAAATTCTTAGAAGATTGAATAACCAAAGTTACATTGTCATTTATCAAAATATAGAACTTGAGATGAAAAATATCTTCATGCATGCATAAGCTTCACATAATGCATCACTCCACAAGCATCCGATCTCATGCTCCATACTGTGTACCTGGGAAAGATAGGGTGAGCCCACTAGCTCGTAGGGAAAACCATACTACAACCGCTAGGCATATAAATATGATGAGTGCACATGATGTGGTTTGCCAAGATAAGAGATGCTCAAAGGAACACAACGGAAGCTAAAACAAGGGATAAGTGTCCAAGAAGTACCCACGTGTCCAAAGTGATATCAAGTGTCCAAAAAGATTTCAAGGTGTCCTAGAGTACCCATTAGTTCATTAAGTTTGTCAAAATCATCAACAAGTATCACACATGTCCAAACCGTGTCCAAGTATCCATTGTTACCAAAATACCATATGTACCTCAAAACATTTTCATTTCCAAGTACTCAACACCACCTACGTTTCCATCTTTGTTTCACCAAAACTACCCAAGTTACTCACGCAAGTTTAAAACCAAGTCCACAAGTCGAGTTTCGACAAAACACCATAGATAGTCCAAAATCTCATTTCCCGTTTCTTTCATTGAAGAAAACCATCATTTTCATTAAAACTAGGGATTTAATCCCTCTGCCGGGTTCCATAGGCCCCGCGTGCCTCTGCCGGGTTCCATAGGCCCCGCATGCCTCTGCCGGGTTCCGTAGGCCCCGCGTGCCTTTATCAAAAATTTTACCAAATGATGGCATTGGTTTAAAACACTTCATTATCGCAAACATTTCATTAAAACTTTCATAACAAATCCAGTTCTCCATTTCATTTCACCAAAGCATCCCCTTTTTGATAAAATGAGTTACACACACACTCACACACGCATTTAAAATCCAATAACCTTTCACGCATCTTTAAGTGACATATTTAGTTATGATTTTATAATTCTCGAGTGAAAACATGAATCAAATGATACCAAAGGTCAAATACGAGAAGGAATGGGCAATCGGAGGTCAAACAGACGTCAAAGGGTGGCCGAAAACCACCCAGAAAACAGGGGCAACAACATTGAAACAGGGGCAGCAGCTGCCTTGTCCAGAAAATGGCAGATTTTCACCTCTAAGGTGTGGAGTTTCAACCCAAAACACAAATGGGATAGTTTAAGCTCAAAGTAGAGATGCTAGGCAACAATTAAATATGGAGGGAGGTCAATTCCACTCCCAATTTCATCAATCAACAATCAATTTCGTAGATCACAAAATTAAAGTGAGAAAAACCCACACAAAGAGGGAAAACATGAATTTCAAGGAAATTGAAGCCAAGAACAAGATATGTTCAACATATCACAAATATATAACTAGAGGAGGTAGTAATTGTTTCCCTACCTCAAGGTATTGCTTGAAAATGGAAGAAGAATGGAATCCTAGGTGTTGAAACCTCAAAATCTTGAAGTTGGAGCTCTCGGTGCAAATCCAAGGTGATCCGAGCTCCCCACGGTGCGTAGAACACGAAAATGGTCTTGGTTCTTGAAGTGGTTGAGTGAGGAGGGAGAGTTTTGAGCTTGAAGGTGGCAAATGGAGAGAGAGAGAGAGAGAGAGAGAGAGAGAGAGAGAGAGAGAGAGAGAGAGCCGATCGGGTGGAGAGGGAGGAGAGAGTGTAATGTTTTTAATTTTTACAAATCTTCCCCCACACACTACTAATATAATTCCCTTATTACACTACACACCCAAATGTGACTTGTGTATATAATATGTGACCACAATACTTATTTTCATAAACCAAACTTAAGTAAAGATTTCTTTACTATAATTTATTTATGAAAATAAGGAAGTACCCCCCATTTGGAAACAATGACATTTCCAGAATTTTGAAATTCAAATCACATCAAAATCTCATCCCCCCACTTTTAGTTCAAAACCGAAAACGGCACATTTTTCTCCAAAGAAAATGGGTGAAAGATGACTTTGCTTTACTCAAAATTAACTTCCGATTATACCGTTGTGATTGGAAAAATCCAAGGAACAATTACCGGGACTTTTTATCGACCAAATCGAAACTTCTCCAAAAAGTGATTTTTCAAAAAAGTAATTAAATTTTCTGGGTCTTTACATTCTACCCTCCTTAGAAAAATTTTGTCCTCAAAATTTGAAACAACAATGCACTACCATCCACTACATGCTCATGCATGATAAGCAATATGTATTCAACTCATAAACTCGAAATACAATAACGTATACTAGTACTCACACAGTTCATACGGTAAATAATCTCGTGTGTTTCTCTTTCATCTCATCTTCCCTTTTTCACGTCGACTCCTTGCTACCAAAGTTACTTCACAACAATCGTATAGAATTTTCCCCGTAATACTTATTCGCTCACATCAAGGATACATATCGGCTTCTATCTTAACTTCAAATCATTCCAAGGCACGGAAATAACTAGGTTTAAACTGTCTCCAAGTGTAAAACTATCCCAATTCTTTTCTAACCATAAATCCTTTAGGCTCACTATGCATACTAGTTGCTTACTCAGCGTCTCTGCCATTGCCTTCTGTTCAAAAACCCAAACAAATCCATAATTTTCCAAACATTCTACCCCACAACCATGTCATAACCTCAAGCTCTTAAGTGTAGAAATTTTACTTACGGAAGCCAAATTTTCGACCATACCCCTCAACATTAACCAGGACAACATTGCGCACTTTGATCTGGATTCATTAAACCACAACCGCTCTAACAATACCAGGATAAATCAATCTCAAATTACGACTGTAAACTAAGTTCCCAAAAATTTCGATACCAAACACACTCTATTTACATCCCAATGTTTCAACATACTCGCATTTCATTATTAAGTTTCGTCTTATCAAACCCTATCATCGTTCCTCAATCATTCCAAAACCTGATCACCCAAACATTCAATTGCTCCTCCACCCTAGGTTATGAAATTTACAATTCCCCTTGATCATATAAGTTACTAGTACTTCCACAATCACTTCCGTGTAAATCGTTCATGTCACTAGAAAAGAAACTCAAACTACCCATAACCCGTAGTCCTTCCATCGAATAACTTATCTTCCCCAATTTCTTGAAGCGCATCGCCTTATCTCAACAAATCTTTATGATTGTTTCCCAAAAGTTTGAATATTCTCAGCGATCCTGTTTAACTCTATTCCCAACCATTTTCAATACACTTATCTACTCAACAAACACACTAAGCACTCACAAGTTATACCACACTGGTACTTCGAATTCTTTCACCAAATCCTCGTGTATCATCACGACCAACCCAAGCTGAACAATTTCTCTATATCGCACAACATTCTTCACCAAGATTCAACACCCAACTCAATCATAATTTAGGTCTATTGGCTCGTACGTTTAAACTCTACAAGGAACTTAGAAACACATCCACATTACCTACAATTTAAGGAATTTCGATGCTAGAAAAATCTTGACTACTATCACGCTAGGCACAAAGGCCTTCCAAGTCTCTTCGTCTAACTCTTCATAACCCATGTTTTCTACTTCACCCCAACCCAACCTTTAGAACCACATTCACACCCTAGTTACCTCCATAAATCTTTTACCCAAGTGTCTCATTCACTCCACTAGCTTCTAGGATTCAAACGAGCCGACTCTCAAACCTATTAATATCATGTAATCTCATATATGCCTCCTCACATTATCACCAATTCATCCGCACATAACCGCCGTCCACTTAGTGTTCCATCTCACTATGTTGACCTAGAAGAAAATAGCCCATCTCAACTTTTTAACACAACCATATAAGTAAGACTTCATTTCATCCTACATTCCCCGCTTGAGTCCTAAAAGACATCTTCGAGTCGTACATCATGTTATAACCAATTAGGTAATCTTAAACTGCACACACACCCTTCGCGGTTAGTAACATTATCACCCCAATCATCTAAGAGGAAGGACAAATAAATCTTGAAATGCACACTCCTATTCTACTTACCGCCTCACACATTTGTATACTACACATCCATACAATCAAATTCCCAAACAGTCTAATTTCAGGTGTGCCTCACACCAGAGAATCAAACTCCGACATAAATCCGGGCCATTGTCCTTAACACCAACCATCAACGATTTACAAAAATGTACACACTTGAATTAAAGCCCAATGTCCCTCAAGAAGTACATCTTCACTTTAGGATAAACTACAACTCATGAAATCACCATCCGAACTCGAGACTGTGGAACAACGAATACAACCAAGTTAAACCCAAACCATGCTAACTAAGATATTTTCGACCTCTACAACTCTTCTTATCCCCTCTAGTGTCTTCAAGCACCAGTTTCCATTTTCTAACTCCTTAGTTCTCATAGATATACACTCGTTTTTCCTTCGTCCAATTATTCAATAAACTACCTCTGGTTCCCTAATTCCAACCAACTGTTAAAACCCAAGTACGACATTAGTCACTAATCAAGCCTTCGTGTCCCTTTTGTATGGTCCCATATTCAACCACAGCATCAAACCCAATTTTCTCGATATATTCTCATCAAATCCAATTATCCTAAGTGGAGCGCAAACAAACATCAAACAATTTTAAAGGTAAGCAAAAGTAATTCCATTCGTGTCATCTAGAAAGACAGTATCCCAGATTCCTTGTGTACTCACCCATAACCTTTTGTTAAACACCACAACCTCTGTCTATATTATCCCCACTACAATATCAAACTAGCAAATCCCTAGCTGTCATCCTTAATTAACGCAAATTTGTATCACAACCTCAAGTTCATCAATTTGTTTCACAACCGCTAGACTAACTCTGTACGACATTCCCACTTCAGATAATATCCTCCATCATAGTCCCAACATCACCCTTCTGCCTAGTTTTCCCAAGTAAGTTCACCGATCATTGTAACATACAAATTTAGAGTTCTAGACTGCCAAGTACGCAAGTATGCAATAGCCCATATCTTCGGTTACTCAACACTTTGTACTTCCAGCATTTCCACAACCACAGGGTAGCATTACGGATTTACACCCAAAATCTCACCGCGACATCTCATGCTTCTACTTAATTGTCATGTAGGCATAACACAGCCACAAATTAAATTATCCATCTATATGAATCAAAGGCAACCCAAACGCTCACATCCTAACACATCAGGATCATAGCCAATGCACTGAGCCAAAACTACCAACAATACATAAACTCATTTGCTTATAACCAGACCATCAACACCCAGTAATCTACATGACAAGCCGACCTGGCAAATACAACAGTGAAAACACCTCCTTTATCTAGTCGTCCAAACAAGTGAACCCTATCAAATCTTCCAATAAAACTCTCATGTACATTTCCCCCTTTATATAAGAAAAGACAGTCCCTACTAATACCAATGATCACATACTCTCATTATGATACCGAACCTGTGGATATCTCATCACCAATAGAAATGATTTGTGACTCTCAGGTAGTTACAGAAAAACCCAAGTACCAAGACCAACGGATATAACATGCCAAAGCTTACCAAGTCTAACCTCAATAACTAAATAGAAACACCTTTCCCAAACTCATTCCCGAAGGCAATTTAAATTTTACCTCACGGAAAGGACACGTACTCTTGTATTAAATAACATCCTCACCCAACCAAGTCTAATACCGAGGCTAAACATTTTTTTTTCTTTCAAATTCTGATGTATTTAACAATTTCACATTCAGAAGCTTAAGAGATACTACTACAATTACCACATCCAAAAATTTAAACCCCAACAATCAAGTCAAACAATTAATACCCAGTCAACTGGGACCCCAAACCTCCGCAAATTACAACAAACAAGTCCACCGACTACAAATAATGACAACTCTCAACAAATCACAACGATGCCAAAGAAAATTTCACATCTTCAAATAGAGAAACAGTACTAAATTTATTATGTAGGTTTCTAATTTACATGTCCTCATTTCCAATCACATCAACATTAAGCACATTGGTCAAATGTAGAACCATACGCTTTCGAAGTAAAGACGCAATATGCTCCTTTATATCGTTACTTGCTCTATCGCACGTACTTCTTTACACACCTTCACTCACCCACATGTGGTAACCGAGCGACATAGGAAGTTTGATTTGAAGTGTGCTGGCCAGTCACCCTTCAAATCAATCATCCACGTCATTCTTAAACCACAATGACAAAACATTTAAGTACACACCCAATCTCGTTACTAGTGACGTAAATTATACCATCAATACACACCCATCATCACGTGACTAGATCTCCATCTCCAACACAAGTCCACTATGAGAATCCATTCTACAAAAAATTCATATGCAATGTCACGTGGGTGGATGTATGTCACTCAAGCAAGCACACACAATGCATGTGAAAACAATGACTTTGATGTGAAAACAATGCAATGGTTTTTAAGCCCCGAGACTACAAGTCTCCCCACCGTGGTGACCCCAATTCAAAACACAGTAACACAGATTCAATAGCAAAAAATATATGCTTGTACTAGGTCTGTGGTGACCCCAATTCAATGCAGATTTCATCAAGAGAGAGAGAGAGAGAGAGAGAGAGAGAGAGAGAGAGAGAGAGAGAGAGAGAGAGAGAGAGAGAGAGAGAGAGAGAGAGAGAGAAGAAAAGAACCGTGCCAAATTTCCTTATTGCGCCAAAGCAACTATAAGAATTTCCTTATTGGATACCAACTATAAGAAATAAGAACTAATACCAGTTACCAACTATAAGAAATTAAGAACTAATATTTCAAACTAGGTATGAAATTGGGCATGAAACAGTTAATTGAAAGCAAGTGTGGAAAACTTACAAACTGCTGCCTTCACCTTAGTCAAACCAGCAACCCCTTAGGCCTTATCCTTACCACTCTCCTTCATTATAACTAAAAGCAATACAAACACAAAGAAAACAACAAGTAACTTATCCAACATAGGAGTATTTAAGTACCATAAAATAAAGAAAACAAAAACATAAGTAAAGAGTAGTACCGGAATCCAATTGCTCCAACTCATCAAGTTGTTCTCTAAGGTTGATTTTAGTTGGTTTCTTTATCCATTGTTGAGTGCAAATAAGAGCCTCCACGGTATTGGGAGCGAGAGAACTTTGATATGGATCAATCACACGTCCACTCGTGCTAAAAGCAGATTCAGAAGCGACCGTGGACACGGGGATAGCTAGCACATCTCGTGCTACTTGGGAAAGAATTGGATACTTAGAGGAATTGTCTTTCCACCACCTCAATATATCAAATCTATCACTATCATCTTCACTAGACTCCATAAGATACTTCTCCAACTCCGATTTGATTGCTATGTTTGTTTCATTTTGTTGGTGCATCTTAAAAAGAGATTTCAAAGATCTTTGTTCTTCAAAATCATCATCTCCATCTAAAACCGCTTTATTTGATGCTCCCCCAACCTCCTCTTGACTATGCACATTCACTCTTGCATTATTCTTCACATACGACTCAAACAATTCAGTAATCCCACTTGTTATCTTATCCGTCATCTCACTTACCAACATCTTATCAAAGCCCAAAGTATTTAGAAAGCAATATTCAAAAAACCCAACTTTGCATCGAGGGTCAAGAACAACCACTTACAACATCATTGAGTTAATCTTTTCAAAACTTCCCCAATACTTATCAAACTTTGCACTCATACCACGGGCCAAAGGATACAAAACACTATCATTGGTTGCACACAACTTTTTAATAGCTTGTTGAATCAACACCATTTCATCAAAAAAAGCATTGCAAGGCACATACAAAGAACCCGAGAATTTTAATGTTGCAATGTAAAACACTTTAAGAAAGTGCACGTACAACTTAACCTTTTCCCAATCCGTTGAAGTTGGAGGCCCAACATTTCCTTTCCTCCCCCTTCTCTCCTCTCTCTCTCTCTCTCTCTCTCTCTCTCTCTATCTATCTATCTATCTATCTATCTATCTATCTATCTCTTCAATCATCCCACTATCAACCTCAAAGTCACAATACTCAACATCATCAATTTCCTCTTCTCTCGCATTTAATTTGAAGGCCGTGTCATCACATAATCGCTCAAAAGCCTTTTGCTAAATTAGAGCCCTATCCAACATGAAGTATGTATAGTTCCACCGAGTAGGCACATCCAAGCAAGGTCTAAGTGTACATGAAATCTCCTCTTTCTTAACACATTCCCAAAAATCCCTCATCCTTTGCCGAGAAGACCTCACATACCTCACAACATTCCGCACCCTCCCAATAGAGACATCAATCTCTTGTAATCCGTCACGCACAATTAGATTCAAGATATGTGCCGAACATCTCACGTGCAAGAAGTTGTGATTTAAAATAGTTGTCTTCCTATCTTTGGTTTTCCTTTTCAAGTAAGCAATCAAAAGATTATTAGAAGATGCATTATCAACCGTCACCGTTAAAAACTTATCAATCCCCCAACTCACCAAGCAACTCTCAACTACTCTACCAAGTGTGTCACCTTTATGATTAGGAACAACACAAAAATTGAGGATTTTCTGTTGGTATTTCCAATTCTCATCAATAAAATGCCCGGTAAGACACATATAATTCAAGTTTTGGACCGAAGTCCAAGTGTCTGTAGTAAGACACAACCTTTGACTCTTAAGTGTTTTCTTCAAAGATTTTTTCTCCTCATTGTATATGGTCATACACTGATTGGCAATCGTAATCCTACTCGAAATCTTGACCCACTTTGGTTGAACGACACGCATAAAGTTTTTGAATCCTTCCCCCTCAACAAACGAAAATGGCAACTCATCAATAATTATCATCTCCGCTAGTGCCATCTTACATGCATCAATACTAAAGGTCGTAGCCACAAGGTTTGCACTTCCTTCACCCTCGCCTTCTTTTACTTTTTGAAAACCATGGATTTTTTGCCTAGAAACCCGAACCCGTATAACTCTTGCTTACAGGGTTTGATTTACACTGATTTGCGAAATGATGAGACATGGATTTCATACCATTGAGCTTGAATGACGTGCATAGCTTGCTGTACAAAAATTACAACCAGCCCTAGGTTTTGGATTCCGTAAGCAGATGAAAATGGTTCCAACATTCAGCCCTCTTATTAGCTACTAGACCATCACCACCACCTACTGTAGTATGTTTTTTCCTTTTTCCAAGCACTTCTTCATTATCATTTTCCACATTAAAATGTTCAGGTAAAACAAACTCAGCACCCTCATCCATAATGTCATCATCAATTTCTTCATTCTTCTAAACTAAGGAAAATCGAAATCAAAATTTTCCTAAAAGTATATCACTAACCAAACATGCAAGTAATGAAACCCAAAACACCAACAATCAGAAACAAAAAATAATTAGGGTTTTGAGATACCAACTTTACCTCTGGGCTAGCCATTTCTTCCAACTCAGAAATCCACGCAACACTTGAGTCGTTGAGGTCCTTGAGACAAACGTTGTGAGTTGTGACCTTGTGGCTACGACCTTGTGAGTTGTGGCAGAAAAGTTCGGTCTGAACAAAGATGAACAGAGAGATCGACGATCGAACAGAGAACACAGTAACTAACTCGAGGATATCTGGAGACTGGAGATGAACACATTAACTAACTCGAGCACAGTAACTAGTCTAAGCTTGATGAACCTTGTGGATCTACAGTCGAACAGAGAGATGAACCTTGTGGCTCGATTCACGTTTTAGGCGTGACCGCGTGAGGATATCTGGAGACTGGAGTGAACATAGTAATTTTTTATTTACAGAGAGAGAGAGAGAGAGAGAGAGAGAGAGAGAGAGAGAGAGAGAGAGAGAGAGAGGGGACGGTATAGATTAAACCAAATCAAGATCGACGGTCTAGATAAAAGAAGGGGTTTACTATTTTGGTTCGGTTCGGTCCTATTTTAGTCTACCTTCGGTTTGTTCTTGTTTCGGTTCAGTTCGGTCTCTATTTCGGTTCGGTTAGGTTCGGTCTAAAATACATTGTAACCGAAAACCGAACCAAAATTTTACTTTTTCCTGGCCCAAACCCGAAACCGACCGAAGACAGTACAAAACCGACGAAAACAGAAAAATCGGGTCGATTTTTTTGGTCAATTCGGGGTCGTCGATTTTTTTCACCCCTGCTTGGAAGTATTGCCAATGACAAAAGGAGCGAGTGATGGAAAATCCTCATCGTTGGTCAAGGTATAGGGTGGTTTACATTCCACCCTGTCAGTACATTTTTATCCTTATCTCTCCTTATTTTTGTTTCTCATGCATTGAGGACACTGCACATTTCAAGTTGGGGGGAGAGGATTAGATTAGTTTAGTACACTTTGCACATATTACATGCACTTTTCACTTTCCTTAGAAATTTTTGTGTAATTCTCCCTTTACTTTGCGTTTTATCTCGAAGTTACGGTTCATATGCTCAAATGTTTTCTTAAATGACAAGAGTTTGTTTGAATGTGTATCTAGTGTGCTAAACTCATTTCATGAACATGTGCATGAACTTTGTCGAACAAATTTTGCCAAGTACTTGTGAGTGAATCACCACTTTGAGTTGAGGTTCATTTTTGTCATATCTGGAGTGGGTAAAACCTAATTGCCCTTGGGAAGGGCAGAGCACGTACCCTAATTGATCACCATGGGAGGGTGAATAGCTCGGCACCACATAGGGGAGCCTTAACCCTGTGCCGAGCTGTATTGATCATGAACAAGGTCAAGCTAGTAAGACAAATAAGTAAACCAAGATGTACTAGCTCAGCAAGAATTGTAAGGAAGAGCCCCCGACTTGGCCGAGCTAGGTAAGCCACGAATAAGGCCCAACAACATTCTGGAATACATAGGTCAGATCGGGAGAATGAGCTGACCTGTGTACGTTTTATACCGAGCTACGAGGAAGCACGACACCGCTACAAATAGAGTGGTGAGACATTCCAGAATATTCCATGGTGGTTCCTTATATGATAAGGAGCAATCCCGCAGAATAAGGGACTGGTATGGGAAGTCCTAACATGATTAGGAGTATACCCCATATAGGAAAGAGTCCTATATGGAAAAAAAGACTACTACTAGACGAGATCTAGCAGGATATGAGAGCTTGCTCCTAATAAGAAAGTCCTATTAGGAAAAGGATTCTTAGAGTTAATAGGAAACTAGGGCACGAGATGCCTAAATCAGGCAAGCCAGCTTCACCTATAAATAAAGCCTTAAACCCATGAAGAAAGGTACGCTGTGAAACCCTTTCATACGCATAGAATGATTTGTGATTTATAGCACGAGATACTAACTTAGGCATCAGAGGGCCTTTGCCGACGAGAGGTAAATGTGCTCTAACCCCTTCTTTGTTTTGCAGATTGAGGGTTGCAACAAAGAAGCACGTGATCAAGACCTTACGTGGATTTTATCCCCGTACAATATCCCATGCTTTTTGTTCATCTCTTACTCTTTAGTTTAGATTCATATCATCCCTTATTCATATTAAAGTCTTTTGATATCTCTTATACATCATGTTGGAGTCTATGGCGTACTTAGGAAGTGATTCAAGGCAATTTTTGTTATCAAACCACATATGAGTCACCTTGATCCTTATTTTGAACCAAGTCCGTATCCAATTTTTGCTTATCTTAGTGAGCCGGATGTTTGGAGGGATGTTAAAGGAATGTGTTGTGATATTCTAATTTAATTAGGGTTGATCTGAATGATGTGGAAGTTGGTGGGTTGAGAAAAAATCTAAAAATCTTGTGCAATCTCTCTCCTCTTCCAATATATAAAGCCAAATTCCCCAAAATTTTATCTATCACCTCTCTAATCCAAAATTGGCCTTCTTTTCTCCCTCTCACTGCAAATGTTACCTCTTATGGCTCTAATTCTCTCTAAGAATAAAGAAAAAAAAAGAAAAGAAAATAATAATAATAATAATTAAAAAGAAGTTTATTGTGAAAGAGCCAAAGAGGAATTCGAATAGAGTTGATTACCGTGTTGTAAGGTTTGGTGAAACTTTTGGGAAGTTGAATAATTTAGACGAGGAGGACATCAAGGAAGATGGCAAGTGATGTCGGCGATTTAGTTTAATATCTATCTAGTAGTTTAGGCATCTCGTGGGTAGTTAGGATTGAAGGGTGGCCAATGGGTACGGATCCAAGCTAAAATATGGCCATCACTCGTTTTGTATTCCCATTTCCTTGTACCCAAGTTCATTATAAGCTAATAAAGTCCTTAGTTGATCTTTTGTACGCTTTTTTTTTGTGGGTAAATAAGCTTGAAATAAAAAGAGGGCTAACCGAATATACAGCCTACAAGGGGCATACCCCAGGAGGACAAAAGAAAATGAAAAAGAAAACAAGGAAATAAGTGAACCTACGCCAACTGGCTACAAGTAGCTAAGTGTAAATAATCAGAATGTTTCCTAACCTTCTAGATAGATGGCTAAGAAACAAACAACAAAATAAGTAGATAACTAAACTAGCCTAGTAGATTGAACACTAGTGTGCAGTGTGTCTAGTAACAAGCAGATTGAACACCTAACCTTTTGTACGCTTGTGACTCCATGTGATGCATCTTAGATAGTTCTTGCACTTTAGTTATAACTTGCTCATTACTTGTGAATAATAGTCGTCAATTGCACTCCTAGCTCGTTATCAATAGCATGCGTAACTTATTTTTGTCTCCGGTTATCGCATTATCCTTTCAAGCCCGTCATGGGATATGAAACCTCGCTTGAGTGTTATCTTTTGTTGAGCGATTAGCCTTGTGAGTTGTTGGAATCAAAATTCATTGCGGTGGCTTTGCTCATGCGTTCCTTTTATAAGAGTTTGTTCAACCTTGTTCATGAGATGTGTGTGAGTTGAGTTGGCACCGTGTTTCTCAGAATAATTTCGAACTCTTGCTAGTTTACTAAGTTTTGAGCATGTGAACAGTTTCTTAATTGGTAGGGGAGAATGCATAGCATAAGTTAGTTTAGTTTTAGAGTTATTTGCTAGGGACTAGTAAAGTCCAAGTTGGGGGGGTGTGATAAGCCCCTAATATTGTAGATATCCGGACTTATCTAATTCATTTTTATCACACACACTTGCATATTTTGGCTTTATACAATTGATTTTGCGTGAGGTGTGTTTTTGACGAGTTTCAGGAAATATGAGCTAAAAGGCGTATCCTAAAGCTCCAAATAATCCCCGGTTGTATCCGGAAGGACCCAAGGTCCCTCAATGCCATGGAGGACAATCAACGGAGCTTAGAAGTCGATTCAAGAAGCTTTGGAAGGTTCAAGGAAGGCCCGGAACAAAGGAACAAGAAATCTGGAGCTATGAGCCTCAAAGAAATCCAACACACTGGTAGGAAAAGGCTCATTTCTCTCAAGATACAAAGGCTATGAAGATGAGGTCAATTGGGTTTGAAAGTAGACTCATAGAGCTTTCCAACGGTTCAAGAATCGCCTCATTCCGAGTTCAGACGATGCCGGGGCGTGCCCGCGAAGTTGGGTAAAAAATTTACCTGAACAGACACTTCTGGATCGATCCAGAGTTAATGTGGATCAATCCACCTGCCATCAAAAGCCCATCTCTGGATCGATCCAACCTTAGGGTGGATCGATCCACTTACATTCGGGGAGCATTTTTGAGCCACTTTTTAGACTTTCTATTTATGGCAAGTTTCTCACTCTTTGTGAGAGATTTTTAGATATTTTGTAAGTGAGAAAAAGAGATGAATATAACTCTCTCCTCTCTCTCTTCCTCCTTTATCTCCTTTTTACTTTTAGTCTAGATTTTGCTCTCCCCTCTCTCCTCCATTGGAGAGAGTTTAAGCTTTCTCTCTCTAGATTTCCCGTGTAAGTTTTCATTTCCCGTTAATTTGTTGTGTATTAAACTTGTTCCTTGCACTTAGATCGTTATATAAATCAAGTTTATTTTCATTTTCGTCATGTTTTCATTAATCACGTTTTTCTCCTTGTTGTGTACTTTAAGCATGTTTGAGTAGTAGATTATGTTTGGTTGTAAAGACCCAGAAAATTTAATTACTTTTTGAAAAATCACTTTTTGGAGAAGTTTTGATTTGGTTGATAAAGAGTCCCGGTAATTGTTCCTTGAATTTTTCTAATCACAACGGTATAATCGGAAGTCATCTTTCGCCCATTTTCTTCGGAGAAAAATGTGCCAATTTTCGATTTTGTACTAAAAGTGGGGGGATGAGATTTTGATGTGATTAGAATTTCAAAATTCTGTAAATACCATTGTTTCCAAATGGGGGGGTACTTCCTTATTTTCATAAATAAATTAAAGTATAAGTTTGGTTTATGAAAATAAGTATTGTGGTCACATATTATATACACAAGTTACATTTGGGTGTGTAGTGTAATAAGGGGATTATATTAGAAGTGTGTGGGGTAAATTTGCAAAATATACAAACTTCCCATCTCTCCTCCCTCCCCAACCCGATCGGCCCCTCTCTCTCCTCTCTCTCCTCCATTGTTGCACCTCTCAAGCTCAAGTTAACCCCTCCTCACTCAACCACTTCAAGAACCTATGCCATTTTCACGTTCTACGCGCCGTGGGGAGCTTGGGTCACCTTGGATTCGCCCCGGGAGCTCACATTTCGGTTTGAGAGTTTCTAAACCTAGGGTTTTCTTTTCTCTTCACATTTGGAGCTTAACCCATGAGGTAGGGAAACAATTACTACCTCCTCTAGTTATATAAAAAATATGTTTTCCCTCTTTGTATGGGTTTTCCTCATTTTGATTCTGTGATCTATGAAATTGGTTGTTGATTGATGAAATTGGGAGTGGAATTGACCTCCCTCCATGTTTAATTGTTGACTAGCATCTCTAATTTGAACCTAGACTATCCCATTTGTGTTTTGGGTTGAAATTTCACACCTTAGAGGTGAAAATCTGCCATTTTCTGGACAAGGCAGCTGCTGCCCCTGTTTCTATGTTGCTGCCCCTGTTTTCTGGGTGGTTTTCGGCCACCCTTTGACGTCCGTTTGACCTCTAATCGTCCGGAACTTCGTATACTTGATATATAGCAACGTGGTAACCCCAAAAACTATTTTGAAATCGTTAAACTACGACTTTGACACGTGTTTTTATTGGACAATTCGTTCTACGTATCGGACACAAGGCATATTGGATTGATCGCCCCTTTTGGCGAAAATTGTGGCATTTCAAAAGAAAGGGCACTTTGGTGAAATGAAATTTGGGAAATGGACTTGTTATGAAAGTTTTAATGAGATGTTTGTGATAATGAGGTGTTTTAAACCAATGCCATCATTTGGTAAAATCTTTGATAAAGGCACGCGGGGCCTACGGAACCCGGCAGAGGCATGCGGGTCCTATGGAACCCAGCATAGGCACGCGAGGCCTACAGAACTCGGCAGAGGCGCGCGGGGCCTATGGAACCCGACAGAGGCATGCGGGGCCTACAAATACCCAGCAAAGGCACGTGGGGCCTACGAAACCCGGCAGAGGGATTAAATCCCTAGTACTAATGAAAATGATGTTTTTCTTCAATGAAAGAAATGAGAAATGATATTTTGGATTATTTATTGTGTTTTGTCGAAACTCGACTTGTGGACTTGGTTGTAAACTTGTGTGAGTAACTTGGGTGATTTTGGTGAAACAAGGATGGAAACCTAGGTGGTGTTGAGTACTTGGAAATGAAAATGTTTTGAGGTACATATGGTATTTTGGTAACAATGGATACTTGGACACGGTTTTGGACATGTGTGATACTTGTTAATGATTTTGACAAACTTAATGAACTAATGGGTACTCTAGGACACCTTGAAATCTTTTTGGACACTTGATATCACTTTGGACACGTGGGTACTTCTTGGACACGTATCCCTTATTTTAGCTTCCGTTGTGTTCCTTTGAGCATCTCTTATCTTGGCAAACCACATCATGTGCACTCATCATATTTATATGCCTAGTGGTGTTAGTATGGTTTTCCCTACGAGCTAGTGAGCTCACCCTATCTTTCCCAGGTACACAACATGGAGCATGAGATCTGATGCTTGTGGAGTGATGCATTATGTGAAACTTATGCATGCATGAAGTTATTTTTCCATCTCAAGTTTTGTATTTTGATAAATGACAATGTGACTTTTGGTTATTCAATCTTTTGACAATTTTGACTTATGTAATAACTTATGGGATAGTATTTGATTTCACCTTTGGGGCAAGGGTGCCCAAATACTTGATTTGCCAATGGATTAATGATGTACATTTTGAATGGAAACCTCTTGGGGAGGATTTATGGAAATATTTTATCATTTGACTTATTAATTGTAAGGAATTCCTTTATTTTTGTTTTTATAAAAAAATGAGGGCGTGACATTGGTCATGGGGTGAATATCACTCTATGACTTCGGTGTTTTAATAGCTTCTCACGTTTATATGCTTATTGTGGGTTTGTGAATGGGTGTAGACAAACTTAGAGTTGTTAACCTCTTTGATTGGGTGTAGACAAATCACTTGGCACACACAATGCTTTGAGCTATGTCACTTTATGTGTTCGACAAAATGTCTAAGAGAGTGTCTTTCCATTTACAAACCTCATTCTTGTGGTAAAGATTGGTTTTCATTGGGTAAGTTCAATTTTATGTACCAAAACTAGGGGTTGTTAACCTCCTTGATTATGTGTAGGCAAGGCTTTGTACCTTGCCACATATAATGCTTGGAGCTATGTCACTCCAAGTGTTTGTAAAAATGCCTTAAAGAACTTATCCCATTGTTAAACCCATTTTCTAGAATCAAAATGATCTTCATTGTTAAATCTTCCAAGTGAGAGCAAGAGACTTTGTCTCTCACTTGAGTTATAGTTGAGAGCCATTGAATATCCTTAGTCATGGGTGGTATGAACTTCAAGACCTTGCCGCCTTTAATTTATAGTTTATATCTTTATTTTCAATCGCATTAGGGGTAGAGAGAGAATTCCACCAAACAAATCACAAATTCAGTTTGCCGCTTTAAGGCTAAAAACCTCACTCGCAAGTCAACCATCACGCAAGGCGCATTCGGTCCCTGTGGATTCAACCCGGTCTTACCGGTTATTATGCTACGAGATACCTAGCCCTACGCTTGGGGCGACACCACCTACGATACAATCTAAGGTCACAAGCAATGACTCCCCGGGCTGCGGCGGTTAGGGTTTAAGAGTTTGAGATTGGTTTTTGGAGAGAGGGGGTAGAGAGAGGAGAGAGCTTTTTCTATGGGTCTGGATGGATGAGTCTTGAAATTTGTCATTCCATGCAGGTCTCTTTTTTAATAAGCTATATTTATCCTTTGTTAAAATAAAAAAGTTTCTATGAGGATGAGTATGGCATGTGATTTTTAATTGAAATCTCCTAATTTTACCGTTATTATGTCTATGTGAAAATAAATTTGTTTTTCCAAAAAAAAATACATACTTTCCAAATTCCACGTACCACTATACTCGAGTGAGATTTTGTTCACTCTTCGGTGAACAAAACCCTCTCTCTTATCGATTGAAATTGTGTAGGTCCCACTAAAAAGTGATGTCATCACACCAAAAAGATACATCATCCTTATCAAAAAGTGTATTGCAGGAGTGTGACCTACATCATTTCAATCAATAAAAGAAAGGGTTTTGTTCATCCTCGTCGAAGGAGAGTGAACAAAATTGCACTTCTCTATTGCAGTTCTCACTGCAATCCCCACATCTGTTGGACTTTGTTTTCAAGCTTATCCCTTCTATTGATTGGTTCGAAATAAAAGTAAAGTGAACATAGAAAATTTATATGTTGAGCATTGTAAAATTTTATCTTTCTTTATTATTTTATCTTTACTCTCATTCTCTCCCACAGGTTTAAGAATGGTAGGCGTTTAAGAATGGTAGGCTTGATCACCTTGAGCGAAATTATTCAGTATTTTCATTTCTGGCTTTACCGTTCTCTCAAGTTTATCAAATTTGACTCAACTCTTGAATTAATTATTCGCCTTAAACATAATCTAGATAGTAAAACAAATTATGACTAAAGCTCTAAAAGTTTAACGAAAGATGAAAAAAAAATGAACAAGACAATTTCACTTTGATTATTAGTGTTTTTTCATCGTACTTTTTAATATCGATCAATAATTTGATACATTTTGATTCCTCCCTTCAAAACAAATAATTAAATATAAAATTTGACTGTAATTTTTTATAGAGCATCACAAAATGTTATTTAACAAAAAATTAAACAAAAAATCATTAAACATGAGGGGAAAAGAAAAGTAATTCTGCCTTTGCCATTAGCAGTGGTGTCACGCTTTCGATTTTCAAACATATTTGTACAACATTTTTCACGAAACCATATAATAATAAATCCGTATATTCCTCTCATAAAGATTGTCCAAGTCCATACTTAGTACAATTACACATTCCCAAATACAATTCCGTTAAGTTACAATCCATTTTCCATAAGAAACCATGTAAAATAGTTAAGTTTGTTATATTCTTCCAAGTCAAAAGATGACTTAAACATGGAGTTATAATTTCATCTACAAAACATGAGTTTGACGAAGATGATTGAATAACTCTTCAATATATGCTCTCAAAAGGGTTGTCATGTACTCCAAGCTCTTCAAGTCATGCTCCGTGATTTGTACCTGAAAATGAAGGATTGAACTACACTAGTCCAGTAGGAAAATCTTAACTTTTTAGAATCTTAGATGCATATGAGATTATATGAGAATTTAAATGTCAAAGATATACAAAAAACAACAGCAAAGGCCAAATCACGATATGCAATCATATGATAGGAGCAAGACGCTCTTATGCATGAATGATATATCCCATGTGTGTCCAAATATATTCCATAGAGGTCAAAGTGTCCCATAAGTATCTACTGTATTCCACAAGTGTCCAACGTGTCCCATAGGTGTCCAAGAGTCAACAGAATTACATGTCCATCAACTCACCCGTTTCATATTCAATTCGTTCATTAGATAACCATCCGGGTGTCAAGGAACCCAAAATCTTTATTCTGAGTCCTATGTGTCTCGTGGAACCCTTTTTTCGAGTTTTACGGGCCTCATGGATAGGGATGGCAATCTCGACCGAACCAATAAGTACCCGAACAATAACTTTTTTTTCCCCAAACCATAACCGAAATATTCCCCGTGGATGCGGGTATGGTATGGGATGTGAGATAACCGAACGGGTTCAGTTCGGTTCTGGTTTGAACTGATAATCGAACCGTTCTCCGAACCGTACCAAACCAAACCGTATATGTGTGATTACAAAATTATCCTTCATATGAAGAAGTTTAGCCTGTGTATAGCTTCAATGCATTGAATTTCTACTTAGATATATAATCGTTTTGCATTTAAAATATCTTGATGCATATCTACATTCCTTTTTAATTGACGGATCTGTGGTATTTTCAGTTTAACTGATTTTCATATTTGAATTTCATTCAAAATTATTTCATTTTTATTTTGTTTTCAAATTTAACGTGGAGTACCCGAACCAAATCGATCCCCGATTGGTTCAGTTATGGTTTCAATTTTTCAACCCGTTCGAGTTTCGATTTGGTTCTAGGTACCCATCTTGTTTTGGGTAATGGGTTTGGATATGGCAATGCCCGAACCAACCCGACCCATTGCCATCCCTACGCATGGAACCCTTTTCGAGTCGTATGGGTCTCATGGAACCCCTTTCTTAGCGACACACCATTTGGTGGTCCTAGTGACTTGCTTCAACACTTTACCACTTCACTATTCATTATCATCGATTAACCAATGGGTTTATTCATTTCCTTTCAAGCGTGTTTGTACATTTCAAGTACCTTGTCACAACGCGTCCACAATTATACATGGTTCACAAATCATGATCCTAACCGAGGAGCAATCAACATTATGAATTTAATGTCCAACAAACAAAGGCAATCAAGTTTAGGAAGTACGATAAGCAGAACTACAAATCAACGAGATGGGAGAGCACGAATAGGGACGAAAAGAGGTTCAAAACCATAAAATGTGATCGAAAAGGCCACTGGGTTTTCCGTTCGGACGGTTGGGTCATCCTGTCTGGACATGATTTGCAGCAGAACAGAGGAAAAACTACAAATTTTTGGCATACTTTGATCCAAGCAAAAATAGTCCAAAGCTAACAAATATAATGCACAAATCAACTCAATAAACACTTAGAAGAGTAGGAGAAGTCCCTACCTCAAGGATTTGAGCTTCAATCAAGCTCCAAGCAAAGCACTAGATCTCCCAAACTTGAAACTCACCAAAATCAGCTTCCCCCGAGCCTTTGCACGTGAATCCCATGTCTAGATGGTGTGGGTATGATGGATCTATGTTGGGTTTGTATGGATTTTGGATGAGAGTGGTTGATTTTGGTGAGAGAGGAAGAAAAATCAAGAGAGAGGAGGGAGAGGGAGGAGCCGGTTTTGGTGAGGGGAGTGAGAGAATGAAATTTCTCTCTCCCACTAGGTTTATATAGTGCAAAATTCAGTACGCACCCCTACACTTACCAAAGAGCTACAAATAAGTCCAACTTCAATCAATCTTTCACATTAACCCCACATTTAAACACTTAGATGCAATTACACCAAATCCCCTACTTAAAGTTTGAAATGTTCTGTTTGAAAATTTACGGGTAGGTGTTGTCCTGACTTCCTAGAGATATTATAGTAAGTAAGAGCATCTTCAATCCCAATTCTTTTTTTAACCCAATTTGAGTTAAAATTCAAATAAAAAAGGGAAAATGACCAATAAATGGTTTTTAAAACTAATAATACCAATTACATGGTAAGGTTTTTCAAAATGACTGAATACATGACAACGAGGAAAATATTTCCACATACATGGTAAGGCCAACCCGAAATGAAATAACTACCCTCCATGAGTTTAAACCCTAATATCTCAAAATCACACCCACACCCAATCATTTTCTCTTGGGTTTTCAAAAACGGCGACAGTGAGAGGGAGAAGAGGAGAAAGCAGACGACAAAGATAGAGGGAGAAGAGGAGAAACCTAGATCTGGACTTCAAGTATCATCTTCTTCTCTCAATCGACATCCAACGTTGAAGCAAGTAAGTTCTTTGATTTTTGTATCACATCTATCACTCCATCTCTCTCTCTCTCTCTCTCTCTCTCTCTCTCTCTCTCTCTCTCTCTCTCTCTCTGAGAAGTACCTATAGATTTGAGTTCAAGAACCAACATTCCACTCTTTGTTCCCTGTGTGGTTTATGAACTTTTTATAGTGTTTGGGTACAATGTTGTGAAGAACACAACAATGTTGTTTAGGGGCTGTAATGTGAATGATATGCTTGCCCAATATTATAGTTATTTATGTTTTCTGTCAGTGAAAGAGAGTTCTGCTCTTTGCATCATATGACATTGCTCCATCTATGAATATTAGTTGCACTATATGTCAGAATACAAGCACTAGTGTGGATTTAGTTTTTGAAGTCTAATTTGCCTCTATCTTTTACTCCCTCCCTCATATAAAAATGTTTGTTTGTGTAATTTTTAGTTGTATAATTTGCGTGTCTCTTCTCTTAAAAAAAAATGATTATTTGTGTAAATATTGTCATTGTGGGTTTCTTTATGTTGAGACAAATAAGAAGCGTATAAAAATCGAGCAACATACCCAAACTATAGAATATGAGGAGATGGGATAATTATGGATGTATTTAGGTTTACTAACAATAAAACTTGATGAAGGACATGTCATCAAGCTCAGTAAGTTCGGGTGGTAGAAGGGTGGGGTTGTCGATGGAGTGGCCCAATTGCTATTGTCGTGACCGCTATTATCGTGAACTAAAAGCTACTTTCAAGGTATCTGGAACGGATGAAAACCCCGGTAGGAGGTTTTTTGCGTGTGCTAGATACCTGGTAAGTATATATGGTTGTTGTTAGTGTAGGTGAATTGATAACATAAGTAGAGTGCTTATCATGATTTCATCATATTATTGTAGGATCCAGAGCAATGCAAATTTTTTGAATAGATTGACAAACCCATATGCCAGCGTGGGAAGGTGGTCATTCTCGAGCAAAAGGAGAAGATAGTGAATCTGTAGAATGAGATGCAGTATTGGAAGCAGAAGGTTGAAGACTTTGGCAAAAGGAGTCAAGTCTACGAAAGAAGGAATAATTGTGTCAAACTGTTGGTTGCTTTGGTGGTACTTGTTGTGGCTTATATGGTTGTTGGAAAGTTCAAATATGGCTTGAGGAGGAGAGATTTGCATTCGGCGCTGCCTCGTTGAGCAATGTCGTTGAAATCCCAAGTTCGTAGGACTAGTAGATGCTTGGCCCCTTAACCTAACTTTTGAGTAACCAAGTTAATTGTAAACAATGATGGCGGATATATTTTGTGGAGGGTGTGATATATTTTGTGGATCACATCCTTGTCAATGTTAATTTCCTATTTTGACATGTAATTTCCTATTTTGACATGTACTCGGTTTCTAATTACTCTCTCTAATTTTATGTATTACGCTATTTGATACTCCCTCCAACATTTGGTGGTTCTTGTATTCACCTGGATGGTAAATTAAAGGCAATAGTGTTTGGACATGTTAAAATACTTGAACTGTCTATTGTTGTCACTGTGACTATAATCCTTGCTCCTTGTGTTATAATATGTTGCTCTTTCTATGAAGTTTAGTTGCACTGTATGTCACAAAATTAGCACCTGAATGCTTCAAGTGTTAGAAGTGTAATTCTTTGTCTTGTACTCCATCATGAAATAATAATTTGTCATATTATTTTTTACAAATAATAATGTGTTACATTTTCTTTGTCCACATAAATATATATGAGATGTACATCAATGTGATTGTGCACATACAAAGATATTACATTGTCCAATGACTGCCCAATTATGGTTCATGATACTTGATCTCTGTTCCAAGTTTCTATGACATTTATGAAATGAGGTGACGGAGATGAAACATGTTGCATGATAGTTGAAGCGTAGTCTGTACTTTGTCACAAACGACAATTGGTCCTTGCATTTCACAATGTTGCTCCTTGTGTAAACTTAGGTTGCACTGTCTGTCCCAAAACATGCACCACATTGTAAGTTAGTTGAAGTTCAATTCACTTAAGTAGTGTTTGACTTACTGGTTTCCTTTATGGCTTTTTTCCTTATTTGGTTATTAAGTGAGTTGAACGTGCTGCGTTTTTGTAAGTTAGTGAATGAGGTACCTTATGGCTTTTAACTTTAAACAAATTGGGTTTTGTAGCCAAAAAAAGGCTGCCTATTTAAAGTTAGTCTTTTAGCCTCTCGTTGCTATGTGAATTATATAATGTTGCTCCTTTCAATAACTTACGTTGCACTCTCTTTTAAAAATCCAGCATCAATATTGAATTTGATAGGTAATTTTTCTTTTATACTCATTTATGTGGTTACCTAACCTCTTATTGGTCACTGTAGGTATGGCCAATGTGCAGAAAAAACATTGACTTGTTTTTGCTATTGGGGCGGGAAACGGACGGTAAACTCCAATTGCATGTTCTCCTACGATGGTGGCTTCTGTAGAGCGGTTTTAGTAAAAGAAGGATTAAAATTGTTTGAGTTGGTTGAGAAGATTTGCGCTGCCCTCAAGACAACTGTGGGGGAGAAAAAGTTTTTCTATAACACGAAGAGGGACAAGACGAAGTGTTTGTTGTTGGACGACGAAGATACGGTCACAATGATGTTTCACTGTAACGAAGGCGAAGTTGACTTGTTTGTAGAGGAGCCGCCACGCAGTAATGATGATTTGCCAGTGGTTTATCTGCCGACTAGGTTAGTTGGTAATTCATAACATGCAAAACAATGTAGTGGCACTGACACTGAAAACCTTGCTCCTAGCAAAAAAATACCTTGCTCTTTGTATAATGTTTACCTGCACTCTGTATCACACAACCAGCACTAGACTGTTCTTCCCTGAATTTTTATTTCTTATTTCCTTAGGTTTTTAGATGGCAATGAACCATGCATACAAGTCCGTCCGTTCCACGTTCCATTGTCATTGAGTGACCTTTGCAGTCTTTTTATAACATGCAGACCAATGTACTGACTCTGAAAAACTTGCTCCTAGCAACAAAACACCTTGCTCTTTCTATAACTTTTACATGCACTGTGTATCACACAACCAGCACCAGACTGTTCTTCCCGATTTTTTTTATTTTCTATTTTCCTTAGGTTTTTACACGGTGATGAACCATGCATACAAGTCCATCCATTCCATGTTCCATTGCCAGTGGAGTGACCTTTGCACTCTTTTTCATGACATGCAAAGCAATGTACTGGCACTGACACTGAAAAACTTGCTCCTCCCAACACAATACCTTGCTCTTTCCATAATGTTTCTGTGCACTGTGTATCACACCACCAGCACCAGACTGTTGTTCCCTGTTTTTTCCTCTTTTATCTAAATGTACGTCAAATTGTTATTCTATCAATAAATTGTACAATTTATTGCATTAATGAGTTAATATTTGATGATTTTGTATTGTAAGGAATCCTTATTGGCTGATAACACTGTAGTGGCTTCTAACGTTATGGAGATGACCAACGGTTGTACAAAAGAGATGGGATTGATACCATATTTGCCCGAAGATGCGAATCAGATCCTGTCTGGGAAAGGGTCAGTTGTTTGATAGCCCCGACCTTTTCAAGCAAGCACTGATGATATTTGCTGCCTCCAACAAGTTCTCTTTCAAGTATTTGGATAATAGCAAAGCGTACTACCGAATAGTGTGTCGGTTGAGGGGTGTCCTTGGAAGTTAACGGCTAGGTGTGACGGTGGGGGTGACGTGGTATGTGTGATTGGCATGAAGAATGAACATATACAAAATGCATTGGATGGAAGTTCTTATAAGCCGACCATTTCATCGAAACAAGTCGGGTTGTTTTTCAAAAACAAGATAGTCCAGAAGCCATCATTTCTCCCCAGGGATATTTGCAATGAATTTGAGAATGCATTCCAGTATCGTATGTCTTACAAGCAAGAATGGAGGGCAAAAGAGTAGGCTAAGGAATGTATCTCTGGTCCTCCTTCGTCTTGTTTCCACCTACTCCCATGGATGTTTCGACGGCTTGAGGATGCCATCCCAGGCACAAGAGCAGTATGGACGTCGGATGAAGGGAAGTTCAAACAACTCTTTGTATCTTATGGTTGCTCCATAGCTTGGTTCAAGTATTGTAGGCCGGTGCTCAAATTGGATGCTTGTTTTTTGACCGGATACTATAGGGGTCATTGTCTCTCGGCTAGTGCGTAGGGGTGCACAAGAAAACCGATATACCCGCTAAACCGATCCAATCCGGACTTAACCGTACTATTTGGTTAGTGTGGACGCACCCCTCCGGAGGGATCCCCGTGCTGGGATCGATTCGGAGTCGCCACCCGGGTTTTAGCGGATTGTCCCTGAGGAACCGAAGATCGATTGACTCGTGCCTCATTCAATGGATAAGGATTACTGGCCCGTCATCACCATACTATCTTAGGTTCGGGAGCTCAGTTATGAGAGGGGAAGGGTTTTACGGCACCCCCCTCGCCCGGTTCGAAGAACCGGTCTCTACTTGACTTTTGTGGGATTATGGGAAATGTTTATGATTCAACTTTGAGCAAATACGGGGAATGGGGAGTGGGAAGCCACATAACGGTAGTAACAAATACAACGATGGATTACGGTGTATGCTTGTGCTCCATGAATCTACATGAGCGATGATGAAAGTGAATAACCATGAACTACAAATGACACTAAGCATCAGAAGAATGACATTAGTAGATATTGGACAGAGACTGAAAACTGGAAATGACATGAACAGTACACAAAATAGGCTAAACCAATCTGACCCTCTGCCAAGGGCTTGAGCGCTCAAGGAGAGGGCTTGAGCGCTCGAGCTCTCTTCAACTCAAACATGCTTTTGACATTCTAATGATTCTGGTTTGATGAAAACATGTTTTGATCACCGTTATTCATTCACAAACATTATTTAGCTCACTGGACAGAATGACATAATCACATAATCATGGGTTTGAAACTAGTTCATGGACCAAAATGGGGCAAGCAGTATAGGAAGAATGAAGGCTCAATACTTTGAAACTTTGCAGAACACTCAAAATGCCAAGAATAAGCTGAAATGAGAAGAGATTTTGATTGAACTAGAGGGCAGCTTGAGCGCTCAAAGAGATGCCTTGAGCGCTCGAGCCACCTTCTGGATTTGAGTGTTTCTACAATTTCCAACCTTCATCCAGACCACAAACCAGTTCCACATGATATACGATGATGTATGATGTATTGAAATTTCACCAACATGAATAAAATAAACTTGAGGTGTCCGTGTGAGTGGAGAATGAGCATTAGGCTATACATAAGCATGATTAGAGTGAGGGAGGGAGAAGAGATCAGGTTGGCTTAGCCACACCACTACACACACACACACACACACACACACACACACACACACACACACACGCTCCGATATTAGGTTGGCTTAGCCAAACATCAACACACACACACACACACACATCGAGATTAGGTTGGCTTAGCCAAACATCAACACACACACATCAACAAACTGAAAACAGAACACAAGACTAAAAATAAACAAGATTCAACTTCACAAATGAACAAGGCTTGAGCGCTCATAGTGATGGCCTTGAGCGCTCAAGCCCCATTCAAGGGTTGTGAGTTTCTGTGATTTCTGACCATTCTTTGATGTTGATATGAACTTGAAACTTTCTGATCATGGTTATAAAAAAAAGCTTATTCATCGCTTGATGATGTTGACACATCATTTCCATGGCTTTTGGCTTCATTGATCAATGATCAAGAGTGAAGTAAGCTGATTTGAGAGTATTTAAACCAACCAAAAGCCATCAAATGATGATATCAACATGAGAAAGCATCAAAAATCACAGAAACAACAAAATGACCGAAATAGTTCGAGAGCTCAAGCTGTAATATGAGCGCTCGAGCTCACAGCTTGAGCGCTCGACCCCTGTTTGAGCGCTCATAGTATTCACATTGAGCGCTCATACCATTTGAAGCTGGGATTTTCGAAAATCATTTTCTTTGATATCTAAGACCTTGTGAGCTCATAGAAGGTATGTGGAACCTCCATGAACCCACTGGTCTCCCTCAGGATGACCAAAACGTGGTTTTTCACATGATTTTCTACCTTTTTGGCTTTGATCAAGGCTTGAACTTGGGGTTTTGATGGATGATTGAGTAGTGGTTGTGTTTATGGGCTATAGATGAAGTATTTTGGATAGAGGAGTGTGAGTGTAGGGCTGATTGAAGGATTGATTGAGTGGATGTGTTGTATTTGGGCTAAAAATGGTGATTTTTGAGTATTTAAGTGCTTGAAGTGAGATGATCAGTGAAGAACAAGGACTGATTGAAGTGGGTTTATGGATTTGAGGAGGGTTTGAGGGCAGTAGGCTTGGTGAGAAATGATTTCTTCAAAGACCCATGGAGTTTAGGCCTTTTAAAGAAGGTTTTGAGGTGTTTTAGAGGTTGAAGATGATGGAAATGGATGAGAGAGGCTGTAAAACGTGGTTGAAGGATGAGAGAGAGTGGGTTTGATCTGATGAAGGGTGTGAGAGAGAGATAATCAGCCAAAAGGGTCCTAAAACAATGGGTGGAGGGTGGTTTATATAGAGAGAAATGGGGGGAAAGTGCATTGATTTGAAGTGGAGGGTCTAATGAAGCAATTTAGGCCTACCCTGGGGTCTGTGAGCAACAGAAAAACGGCTGGGTGGCAGCCATTCAGTTGGAATCTCATCATTAGATGCTCTGCCAGCGACAGACTGGACAGGGCTTGAGCGCTCAACAGGGGGCTTGAGCGCTCAAGGGGTCTGCAGGCCAAATTTTGCGGGGCTGCCCCGGGTGCTACCGAACTCCGTTTTGTGCGTGGTTTGAAGTGTTGGAAAACTTATGGAGTCTAGTTTCTAACCCAATTGGTTTTAAGCCAAGATAATTTGTACATCCAAGTGTGTGACCATTTTACCCTCAGAAGGTCGGGAAAGCAAGTCGTTTTGGTAAAACGGGCACATCTCCCTCATTTCAAAACGGATTGAGACGTATTATATATCAATAAAGAGGGTTTTGAATGTTCTAGAAGATGGTGTAGGCTTGGGTTTGTTTTGAAGAGGTTTATGGGTGGTTTGAAGGGTATTTTGGTCATTCTAGTTGGTTTAGGATTGTTCTAGGAGGGTTTAGAATGGTTTAGGGTGTTTGGTGAGTTCAAGCCTTGTTCTTAGCCTCGAGGTATGCACGATTGGTCTATATCATCATCGGGAATGCTTGATAAGTTTCTCGGGTCAAAATCGGGGTGTCTACGGTTAGGTTATGCGGTTCATTGGTCTGGTTATGGTTCTAAAAAAATAAGAACCGGTAATTATGGTTCGGTTACTGGTTCTCGATTTAAGAACCACGGTTTGAAACGAACCGGACTGTATAGTATTAATATATATGTTTTGCTTATACTTTTATACGTATGCGTAATTATGTATCTTAATTTGGTAAGTTAATATTTTTTTCCCCTGGTAAGGTATTCTTCTATGTCTATTTGGATTAGAAATTTATTTTGTTAGGAAGTTTTTAACAAGGTATTCTATTGGTTTCAAATCTTATAAAATCCTATAATTATTTTATGAGTTGTTTAGTGCCCCAAATTTGAAATAATCTTTTGAGTTCATGTGTTGTGAAAAAATTGTTCCAACGCTAATCGGGTAGAACCGGAACCGAACCAAAATCGGCCCGGTCTTGCGGTTTGGATCTGGACAGGTTCTACACGTATATTGGTTAGGTTTTGGTTCTTAATTTTCTAGAACCAGACAGAATGATCCGGTTACTGGATTTCTTGAGAACCGGTCCAATCTGGACCGTGTGCACCCCTACTAGTGCACATGATGCCGATGATGGCTTGTACCCGCTAGCATATGCCATCATTTCGAGTGAGAATGATGACGATTGGTTGTGGTTCTTGCAAAACCTTAAGGAAGTCATTGGTGAACGTCGTGTTGTGTTGGTCACACATCAGAACACCTCTTTGCTTAATGGTATCATTAAGGTTTTCGGCGGGGATTGTAATGCATGGTGTCTCCGGCACTTGAAGGAAAACTTTAGTAGGTTTGCTAGCTCAAAGGGGTTTAAAAATGAAAGGCGTAAGGCGGCTTTGCAGATTGTTGATCAGATTGCATATGCAGGAACGGAAAACAGATTCAACTTTCATATGGGAAGATTGCATGGAATGGATCTGGAGTTGGCAAAGTGGGTGGAAGACAACAATCCAAACTATTGGTCGAATGCATATTTTCCTTACAAAAGGTGGGACAAGATGTACACAAATCTCGTGGAATGTTTCAACAATTGTATACTACCATTGAGGGATTTGAACATAATGCAATTTATGACTAGACATGTGACAAAATTGACTGACATGTTAGTTCGTAAGCGCACCGCCATTTCTACATGGAAATTGCCCGTTGGTCCCCAAATTGAGAAGGAAATTAAGGAACACCAATTTGTTGCACGCAAGTATATGCATCATACCACCTCCCCGACAGAGTTCATGGCCCTAAACACTCATCAGAAACAGTTTGCAGTCAAGTTCGACCAGCACCAGTGTATGTGTAGTTGTCTTGCTTGGCAGATGTCTAGGGTCCCTTGTGCCCATGCTTGTCGTGCAATCCAAAACTCGGGTTTTTCTATTTACAACATGGTCGACCCAATGATGAGTAAGGCTACACAAATGTTGATCTATGAAAACTCCATGTCTCATGTGCCGTTGCATGACATGCCTCTGTTGTCTTCATTTGTCCATCTAATCTGTCCAACTATATTACCGATGGATGTGTTACATGTACGGATCCGGTAATAAATTCCCCCTCAACAAAAAGAGGTTCCGGATGACCAAAGAAGAGAAGGATTGAGTCTCAGACACAAGAGAGGGACATGGTGAATTGCAGCCGTTGTCGTGAATCGGGCCACAACCGTAGCACATGCAAGTCCTTGATACCGGGATGAAGTCTACTTCGATTGTTGCAGGTTGAGCCTGCCTCTCTCTCTCTCTCTCTCTCTCTCTCTCTCTCTCTCTCTCTCTCTCTTGTAGGAAGTTTGTTACATGTTTCTACCCTCCTTATTTAATGTGGATGTTTAGGAACATTTGAAGTTGGTTTCGATCTATGTATTGTATTGTTCTTGAAATTACAAATATCTGTACTCGGATTTGGGATTTTTCGTACGCCATATTTGGGGACTATTCAACTCGCTTTATTTTCGTTTATTTATTCTTGCCTCAGTGTTCATGTGTTCCTACAGTTTGTCACTGAGAGTGTAAACCTTGCTCCTCGCATGATACTATCTTCCTCTTTGTAGCTCATATGCACTGTATCTCACAGAACATGCACCGGACGGTTCTGCCCTCCTTTTTTAACAGTAGGTGGGAATGGATGTTTTGTACACCTGAATATATAGACAATCAATTGCCTCGACGAAGTGACCTTAATCTATTTTGTGAAGCGACTGACACTAAAATCTTTGCTCCTTGCAACACAATACCTTGCTATTTTTATAACATTTACATGCACTGTGTATGAGACAAACAACACCAGACTGTTTTTCCCTGAATTTTAATTTATAATTTTCTTTGGTTTTTAGATGGCAATGAACCATGCATACAAGTCCATCCGTTCGATGTTCCATTGTCAGGGGAGTGACATTTGCACTCTTTTTATAACATGAAAAATAATGTACTGTCACTGACACTGGAAAACTTGCTCCGAGCAACAGCAAAACTTGCTCCGAGAAACAACAAAACTTGCTCTTTATATAACCTTGACGTGCACTGTGTACGAAACCACAAGCACCAGACTGTTCTTCCCAGAAATTTTATATCTTACTTCCTTAGAATTTTAGATGGCATGAACCATGCATGCAAGTCCATCCGTTCCACGTTCCATTGTCAGTGGAGTGACCTTTGCACTCTTTTTATAATCTGAAAAACAATGTATTGTCACTGACACTGGAAAACTTGCTCCGAGCAACAACAAAACTTGCTCTTTATATAACCTTGACGTGCACTGTGTATGAAACCACAAGCACTAACTGTTTTCCCAGAAAATTTTATTTCTTACTTCCTTAGGTTTTTAATGGCATGAATCATGCATACAAGTCCATCCGCTCCATGTTCCATTGTCAGTGGAGTGACCTTTGCACTCTTTTTATAACATGAAAATCAATGTACTATCACTTTCACTGGAAAACTTGCTCCGAGCAACAAAAAGCTTGCTCTTTATATAACCTTGATGTGCACTGTCACGCCCTCAATTTTTATAACTAAATTATCTCGTGAGTCCATGCTGGACAATTCAAAAGTCAAACATTTCCCCATTTAAAAGTCAAGTTCTCAATAGATTCCCATGATCAAATGCCTTTGAAAAGTCAAGTCGATTAAATATTCCAAATTCAAAGTCCAAATTTTTAAGTCTCCGTCCCAAGTAATACAATAACCAATGCATAGAGTTTCCAACAAATTTGAAATCAAAAGTACATGAGTTCATAGATTACATCATAGCCTCTCAAATACTAGAGATAAACAAAAAGGGTTAAGTAGCTTGAAATCGTTGGTGCTTTCCCAAAAGTCCATGCCATGCACGCACACTAATGCATCCCACACCGTGCTCGTCAGCGTGTACCTGAAAATGATGGGTTGAGCTAAACTAGCCCAGTAGGAGAACTATTCTACAAGCGCTAGGTGTATAAAAGTGATACATGCATATGGGGTTTAGTTAGACCGAGTGAATGAACAGATATGTATAGTGATAACCAAACAAGTCAAGACGGACATGAGAAATGTCGAAGCGTCCAAGAGAACACCAAGTGTCCAAACTACAGTTAAGTGTTCCAACAAGAAAAGTCATTCGAGTGTCCAAACAACCCTTTATATATCCATTGGTTTTATCAAAATCACCCAAGTCATTGCATGTATCCAAAATTTTACCAAAGTGTCCACGCCTTTCACTAAAAACAACCCTTTAGGAATCTAACAAAAATCAACTTAGCTCATTGCGTATAGTGATAGGAGCCAAACCCTTTTAGTTAAAGACATCTCATTTTCCAACATCATTCTTACACTTAATACTACCATTGTCTCAATTCAAGTATCCAATCACAGGTAATAGTCATCTATCATCTAACATACCGAGGAATGTCTCCACGCATGATTTGCCATACGAGCACTACACTATAATAACCTCCATACACCGTTTCTCCCCCATGACCCGTTATATGGATAATAATATCAACAGGGAGTTTAACCCTTTCCGGATATCACAAGCTCAGTATACCTCATATAGATTCAGGGACTATTTCCCTCTCATATAACCCATACATCTCATCATCATTTCTTTCATTGAAGAATAACCATCATTTTAATTAGTGTTAGGGATTTAATCCCACTGCCGGATTCCATAGGCTCCGCGTGCCTCTGCCGGGTTCCGTAGGCCCCGCGCGCCTCTGCTGGGTTATGTAGGCCCCGCGTGCCTCTGCCGGGTTCTGTAGGCCCCGCACGCCTCGGCTGGGTTCTGTAGACCCCGCATGCCTCTGCCGGGTTCTGTAGGCCCCGCGCGCCTCACCCGATACATGGGTCATAATAATAACCAACGCTTCTAAGGCGCAATGCTATACTAATATATAGGCTCAAGACCTTCCTTGGTGAAGCAGCACGAGTTCACAAAAAAAATAGAGTTTTCAAAACGAGATTAAGATCCGTTGATTTGTGCCCAAATACCGGAAACTCAACTCCTTCTCAATACCCGAAGGTAGAGGCATCATACACTTCGTTGATTCCGTAGAATACCGAAGGTTTTAAACAAAAGATATCTTCACACGTTCTCAATACCAAAACACCGCATTGTCACAAGACCTACTCATTCACCATGTAACACATGATGTCGTTTCCGTTCATAAACTCATTCACTTACTTGAATCATTAAATGTACCCTCATTTCTATCAAAGACGTGTCTACGAGCCAATCATATTCCCCAACACGGCATCACACTAGTATTTATAATCAATGTGCTTACCAACTCACTTAAACATTTTCGGGCATTAGTATACCAACGCGCACATCCCTTTCTTACTATATCGTTCTATAAGCATTCAATACATTCACGTGTTTTAGTCTATCTCCCAAATGCATAAATGTATCTATAATGTAATTCGTTCTTTTTAAACCATTTCGTTAAAAACCTCATTTCAAAGTCAAAACCATTTTAAATTTCCAAGCCTATTTCACCAACACATTTCTTTCGACAAATCTTGCCACATGCACTTACACACACCTTCTAAAAACCAACAAACTTTCATGTGACGTAAGATGACATATTCGTTTATAAACCATAGTTCTCGAGTCAAACATAGGTGAAGATGCCAAAGGCCAATTATATGAAGGAATAAGTGATCGGGGATCAAACAGACATCAAAGGGTGACCAAAAACCACCCCAAAAATAGCAATAGCTGCTGGAAATAAAAGGGGCAGCAACTATGAACAGTGAACAGTGCAGATTTTCACCTCAAGGGTGTGGAATTTCAACCCAATCACAAATGAGATAGTTTAGGCTCAAATTGGAAATGCTAGGCAACAATTAAACATGGAGGGAGGTCAATTCCACTCCCAATTTCACCAAACAACACACAATTTCATAGATCAAAGAATTAAAGTGGGAAAACCCACACAAATTGGGGAAAACATGAAATTCAAGGAATTTGAAGCCAAAAACAAGATATGTGCAATAAATCACAAGCATACAACTAGAGAGAGTAGAAATTGTTCCCCTACCTCAAGGATGTGCTCAAAAATGGAAGATGAATGAAGCCCTAGGTGTAGAAAACCCCAAACTCCATGAACGACCTCTACCGAAGCTCCACTACGCGTTCAAGGGACAAGATCAAGTCAAAAATGAGTTACAAGAGTGAGGTTACACTCACAATCAAAGAGAGAGAGGGAAAAACGTGAATGGAGAAAGAACAAGACCCAAATCAAGTGTTCTTACCTCCTTGAGTGCAAAACCCGAAATCCAAGGGAGAATCACGAATCCGACGTGTAGATCTTGAAGTTTTGAGGTTAAAATCACAAGGTTTGGGGTAGAGGTGGAGAGAGAAGGTAGAGAGATGATTTTAGGGTTTGTTTCGTGGTTTTAGAGTGGAGAAATGAGCCAAGGACCCCTTATATAGAAGTCTGTGACGAGCTGAAAATTCGTAGAAAGTGCAGCTGGATACCGGTATCAAGAATAAGCCATACCGGTATCTAGAGTTTCTGATGACTCAAAATGAAGCTGGATACCGGTATCAAGAAAAACCCATAACGGTATCTAGAGTTTCTGATGGCTCAAAATGAAGCTGGATACCGGTATCAAGAAAAGGCCATACCGGTATCAAGACTGAAAATTTCTAAATTTCTACCACCTTCACCAATTCAAACCCCGATCATTTCTAACACGTTTTTAACATCTCCAAACACCCACACAACATTGAAACACGTATTCGTACCATTTACTTAACCCCCGGTACATCGAGATATACACACATGTAATACTTAGAAAGAAACACATTTTAAAACATTAATCCACTCATTCACATTACTAAAAAAAAATATGAGTAAAAGATATAAAGAATTTCATGGAATATTACGGGTCTTTACATGCACTGTGTATGAAACCACAAGCACCAGACTGTTCTTCCCAGAAATTTTATTTCTTACTTCCTTAAGGTTTTTAGATGGCATGAACCATGCATACAAGTCCATCCGTTCCACGTTCCATTGTCAGTGGAGTGACCTTTGCACTCTCTTTATAACATAAAAAACAATGTACTGTCACTGACACTGGAAAACTTGCTCCGATACTGTCACTGACACTGGAAAACTTGCTCCGAGCAACAACAAAACTTGCTCTCTATATAACCTTGACGTGCACTGTGTATGAAACCACAAGCACCAGATTGTTCTTCCCAGAAAATTTATTTCTTAGTTCCTTAGGTTTTTAGATGGCATGAATCATGCATACAAGTCCATCCGCTCCATGTTCCATTGTCAGTGGAGTGACCTTTGCACTCTTTCTATAACATGAAAAACAATGTACTGTCACTTTCACTGGAAAACTTGCTCCGAGCAACAAAAAAACTTGCTCTTTATAAAACCTTGATGTGCACTGTGTATGAAACCACAAGCACCATACTGTTCTTACCAGAAATTTTATTTCTTACTTCCTTTGGTTTTTAGATGGCATGAACCATGCATACAAGTCCATCCGTTCCACGTTCCATTGTCAGTGGAGTGACCTTTGCACTCTTTTTATAACATGAAAAACAATGTACTGTCACTAACACTTGAAAATTTGCTCCGAGCAACAACTAAACTTCCTCTTTATATAACCTTGACGTGCACTGTGTGTGAAACCACAAGCACCAGACTGTTCTTCCCAGAAATTTTATTTCTTACTTCCTTAGGTTTTTAGATGGCATGAACCATGCATACAAGTCCATCCGTTCCACATTCCATTGTCAGTGGAGTGACCTTTGCACTCTTTTTATAACATGAAAAACAATGTACTGTCACTGACACTGGAAAACTTGCTCCGAGCAACAACAAAACTTGCTCTTTATGTAACCTTCACGTGCACTGTGTATGAAACCACAAGCACCAGATTGTTCTTCCCAGAAATTTTATTTCCTACTTCCTTAGGTTTTTAGATGGCATGAACCATGCATACAAGTCCATCCGTTCCACATTCCATTGTCAGTGGAGTGACCTTTGCACTCTTTTTATAACATGAAAAACAATGTACTTTCACTGAAACTGGAAAACTTGCCTCGAGAAACAACAAAACTTGCTCTTTATATAATGTACGAAACCACGAGCAAACGAGAAAATTTATATCTTACTTCGTTAGGTTTTTAGATGGCATGAACCATGCATGCAAGTCCATCCGTTCCACATTCCATTGTCAGTGGAGTGACCTTTGCACTCTTTTTATAACATGAAAAACAATGTACTGTCACTGACACTGGAAAACTTGCTCCGAGCAACAACAAAACTTGCTCTTTATGTAACCTTGACGTGCACTGTGTATGAAACCACAAGCACCAGATTGTTCTTCCCAGAAATTTTATTTCTTACTTCCTTAGGTTTTTAGATGGCATGAACCATGCATACAAGTCCATCCGTTCCACGTTCCATTGTCAGTGGAGTGACCTTTGCACTCTTTTTATAACATGAAAAACAATATACTGTCACTGACACTGGAAAACTTGCTCCGAGCAACAACAAAACTTGCTCTTTATATAACCTTGATGTGCACTGTGTATGAAACCACAAGCACCGGATTGTTCTTCCCATAAATTTTATTTCTTACTTCATTAGGTTTTTAGATGGCATGAACCATGCATACAAGTCCATCCGTTCCACGTTCCATTGTCAGTGGAGTGACCTTTGCACTCTTTTTATAACATGAAAAACAATGTACTGTGACTAACACTTGAAAATTTGCTCCGAGCAACAACTAAACTTCCTCTTTATATAACCTTGACGTGCACTGTGTGTGAAACCACAAGCACCAGACTGTTCTTCCCAGAAATTTTATTTCTTACTTCCTTAGGTTTTTAGATGGCATGAACCATGCATACAAGTCCATCCGTTCCACGTTCCATTGTCAGTGGAGTGACCTTTGCACTCTTTTTATAACATGAAAAACAATGTACTGTCACTAACACTTGAAAATTTGCTCCGAGCAACAACTAAACTTCCTCTTTATATAACCTTTGCACCGTGTGTGTGAAACCACAAAATTTTATTCTTCCCAGAAATTTTATTTCTTACTTCCTTAGGTTTTTAGATGGCATGAACCATGCATACAAGTCCATCCGTTCCACATTCCATTGTCAGTGGAGTGACTTTTGCACTCTTTTTATAACATGAAAAACAATGTACTGTCACTGACACTGGAAAACTTGCTCCGAGCAACAACAAAACTTGCTCTTTATGTAACCTTCACGTGCACTGTGTATGAAACCACAAGCACCAGATTGTTCTTCCCAGAAATTTTATTTCCTACTTCCTTAGGTTTTTAGATGGCATGAACCATGCATACAAGTCCATCCGTTCCACATTCCATTGTCAGTGGAGTGACCTTTGCACTCTTTTTATAACATGAAAAACAATGTACTTTCACTGAAACTGGAAAACTTGCCTCGAGAAACAACAAAACTTGCTCTTTATATAACCTTGACGTGCACTGTGTACGAAACCACAAGCACCAGACTGTTCTTCCCAGAAAATTTATATCTTACTTCGTTAGGTTTTTAGATGGCATGAACCATGCATGCAAGTCCATCCGTTCCACGTTCCATTGTCAATGGAGTGACCTTTGCACTCTTTTATAACATGAAAAATAATGTACCGACACTGACACTGAAATACTTGCTCCTAGCAACGCAACAAAAAACCTTGCTCTTTATATAATGTTGGCGTTCACTGTGTATCACACCACCAGCACCGGACTGTTCTTCCCTGATTTTTTATCGTCTTTGCTTCTTGCATCACATTATGTTGCTCTTTCTATGAAATTTTCATGCAATGTGTGTCACTCAACCAGCACTGTCTATAAATTTTACTGTCACGGGCACCACTGAAGTGTTGTGCCCAAGATTTTTATTTAATATAACCACCACATTTAATTTAAAATAAATAAAATTCACGAAATAACCACGATATTCCTAAGTCAAACAACGTAAACAGTACAAGTACTACACCTTAGCTGCGCAAATTGTGACCAACTGAAACTATTAGTCGCTTGGAAAGAACATGTCAAAGAATGTGTTGATCTTCATGTTGAAATCTCTATAGGTTATTGTCAATTTCACCTCATGATTCTCATTCGTGATCATATCTATATCCTACAAGTTGCCATGGTCGATCAACCATACGTTGCCGCTCGGGTGGCCTTGAACTTCGTTAAACCTTGTGAAGCCCAATGAACTTAAGTACTCTCGATGACGGTCGATGGTATCCGGGGCCTCGACAACCATGATGAAGTTTATCTGCTTCAACATGCCAACCAACGTACGAATGTCGTAGTTAATATCTCCGTACAAACCGCAGCAATACACAACAATCTCACACCCAGCAACATTTGTAACTGGCAACACATGATCATCATACCAATACAAAATCCTTTGAATTTCAGATTCCCGTTCTTCCCTTGTACCCAACGGGTTGACTCGCACTTTATTCCCATCATGTGAACTTGGGTTCAATTATGATGTCATTTCCACAGTCACAGTAAATGTTTCTACTTTGTAGTCCACGTGTATGATATGGCAACTCTCCACACTAGGCAAATGATGAAATGCGTAGGGCTCTCCTGGTTGAACAGTTGCATGAACTTGTGTTGTCAAAGGCATCTTAAGATACAAGACGTGAGGTTGTTTTTCTTATACAATGAATGTGAATTGTGAAGGGATTTTGCACTGTGGTTGAATGTGCACAACACTGTATATAAATTTGAGTTGCACTCTACAATAATGGCACTGCATTGACTTTAGTCCAACAAGCAAATGAAGTGTGAGGTGAAATTAACAGTACTTGGACATAGAATCTCATAGGTGTACAAATGCCCCTTGGAAAAAGGCTGTGAATTGTGCACTGTCTTTGAACGTGAATGACACATTATCTTAAAGGTACCTGCACTGTATGACAATGGCTCTGCACCGACTTTAGTCCAACTAGCAATTGTTGTGTGTGTTCAAATCAACAGTCGGTGAACAGAGAATCTCATAGGTGTCCAAATTACCTTTGGACTTATATAGGTAAGAGATTCTTAATTTTCATTTTTTGGGACGAGGGCTATGAATCGTGCACTGTGCCTGAACGTTTACTGCACTTTATAAGAGATATAGTTGCATTTTATAATAAAGGTTGTGCACGAACATTGGTCCAACAACGAATTGTTGTGTGAGGTCAAATCAACAGTGCTTGGACAAAGAATCTCATAGGTGTCCAAATAACCTTTGGACTTATATAGCTAAGAGAATCTTGGTGTGTGAGGTCAAATCAACAGTGGTTGGACAAAGAATCTTATACGTGTCCAATTGACCTTTGGACTTACCATACCTAACAGAGTCGATTTTTCATTTTTTGGGATAAGGGCTAAAAAAAAGTGCACTGTGCCAAAACATGTATTGCACTTTATTACAAATATAGTTGCACTTTATAATAAAGGCTCTGCACCGACGTTGGTCCAACAAGCAATTGTTGTGTGAGGTGAATTCAACATTGGTTGGACTGAGAATCTCATAGGTGTCCAAATGACCTTTGGACTTATATAGCTAAGAGAATCTTGTCGTGTGAGGTCAAATCAACAGTGGTTGGACAGAGAATCTCATAGGTGTCCAAATGACCTTTGGACTTACCATACCTAAGAGAATCGATTTCTCATTTTTTAGGACAAGGGCTGTGAATTGTGCACTATCTTTGAACGTGAATGACACTTTATCTTAAAGGTACCTACACTGTATGACAATGGCTCTGCACCAACTTTAATCCAACTAGCAATTGTTGTGTGTGTTCAAATCAACAGTCGGTGAACAGAGAATCTCATAGGTGTCCAAATTACCTTTGGACTTATATAGCTAAGAGAATCTTACTTTTTCTTTTTTGGGACAAGGGCTATGAATTGTGCACTGTGCCTGAACGTATACTACACTTTATAAGAGATGTCCTTGCACTTTATAATAAAGGCTCTGCACGAACGTCGGTCCAACAAGCAATTGTTGTGTGAGGTCAAATCAACAGTGCTTGGACAGAGAATCTCATAGGTGTTCGAATAACCTTTGGACTTATATAGCTAAGAGAATCTTAATTTTCATTTTTTGGGACAAGGCTCTGAATTGTGCACTGTGCTTGAACATATACTGCACTGTGTAGAGATATAGTTGCACTTTATAATAAAGCCTCTGCACCGACGTTGGTCGAACAAGCAATTGTTGTGTGAGGTGAAATCAACAGTGGTTGGACAAAGAATCTCATAGGTTAGGAGTCCAAATGACCTTTCGACTTATCATACCTAAGAGAGTCTATTTTTCATTTTTCATTTTTTGGGACAAGGGGCTATGAATTATGCACTGTGGACTTACCATTGTTCTTTGATTTGACCCAACACAGCAATGGTTGTACTGATGGTAGTGCTATGTTGTTATTACAGAATGCAACTGTTGGTCGTACAGAGTATTGTACATATTGACCATGGATGGCACAACAGTAATTCAAATAAAGTTTTACTTTTAATGCGAATCCTTGGTCTTCTATAAATTGGAAGCAATGATGAATTTACGTTTCAGTAACACAATATAGAAGTAGAATAGTTTCATATATTAAGATGCCTTTGATCACACTTGAACATGCAACCGTTTATCCAGGAGAGCCGTATGCATTTGACGGTATTCCCGGTGTGGATATTTGCCACATCATACACGTGGACTGCAAAGTCGAAACATTTTCCCTTTCTTTAAAAATGCAAGAAGACTTATGGCCAAGTTGGCATAAAGTACGAGTGGAGCCCTTGGGTACAAGACAACAACGAGATTCACAAATTCGAAGGATTTGGGTTGGAATGATGATCATGTTTTGTCAGTTACGAATGCATTCGGCTGTGAGGTTGTTGTGTATTTTTGAGGTACGCACCCAAATATTGACTACGAGATTCGTACGTTGGTAGGCATGGTGGACATCAACATCATTATTGTTGTGGAGTCCCCGGACAACATCGATACTCATCGACAGTATTTAAGGAATTTGGGATTCATAAGACAAAATCAAGTTGAGGGCCACCCCACCGGCAATGTATGGCTGCTTGAGAAGGGCATTGGGTACATTATCCATATTAACACGTTTGGGATTGAGGAGGTGAAACTTACAATAACCCGTAGATGGTACGATGCATACATCCGGACGCTATATTGTCAAGGGTCACGAGTTCGACTTTCTCTCAATTTGCACAAGTATAGTGGGGTAGTTGTTGTTAATTTCATTACGGGTTGGTCTCATGTCTTGTATTTGGTTCCTTTTATTGAAGATGTGGTTGTCGTATTAGTTGAACTAAAGACTGGGCCGGGGTCGTTTCATTTTCATTTTGCCTTTTATTTATTTAAGTTGTAAGTTTGCAACTAATCATCTATTGAAAGTTTTCTTCTATATAAATTAAGTATGGTGGCGTATGTAAGTACATGTTGCACTGTGCATTCACGTGTCTTGCACTGTCCATTAAAGTATCAAGCATTGTGCATTGACGTAGGTTGCATTGTAGAGCAACATCATTGTCTTTATATATACATACATATATGTGTTTAACCACTTATCACACAACAATATTTATCAAATGGATCCAAATTTTCCTTTTCAAAGAAGGTTAGAAAAGGGAGAGAGTTCTCGTACATACAATGAATCGAAAGGAAATCAATCCGAATCAAGCATTCCATTTCGTAGACGTAGACTTGTAGAGTTGGGAGACCGTCATCCCAGGAATAGCCATGTTGGTACTCGTGTTCATTGGAGTCTTCCTCCCCATTGGTTCGACAATATTCGCCCCCCGTCGAGTACGACCCGAAAGACAGGCAGTTGATGATAGTGCTCCTCCACCTGTTTCTCACTTGGATGCATGGCTTGCCCACCACAAGGTCAATACCAGGGATGATTTGCCTCTCCATGGAATGACAGGTGACCGCGGACCAGCGACGGGGAATAAAATCCGTAGGATGCAAAAGACAGAGACTAGTCCAACGGTGGGCGTCGATCCACGTGCAGACCATCGCAACTACCCTCGATTGGAGTATGGTCTATCATTTCATGATTGGCATGGTCGACGACGATTTGTCACTCCGAAAGAGCAATACGATGCGAGCAGAGATTTTGTATTTATGTTGGACTGGAACCAAACACCTTATTCCAGAGATGCGACAGCTTTATTGGAGTGGCCTAACTTATTCGTCGAGTGCAACAAGTTGGAAGCCAAGTGTCGGCAGTACATGTAGAAGGTGCCTAAAGCGCGTTCCGTGCAGATGATAAAAGGAAGAAGGTTGCAATGTCTCCACAACGATGTTTGCGAAAGGCTCTAGGTGGAGATTAATGCAATGACGAAGCGGGTTATGCGTCATGAGAAATTTATCGAAGTTGTCAAGGAGGTTGAAAGGGATGGCTGCAATCGTAAGGACTTGATTAGAGGAATTTGGAATGATGAGGAATATGCAACCAATCCGGAACTATCTGATTATTCCGATGACATCTTTTAGATTATTCTGTTTTCGTTTGTGGTTGAATGAATTACTTATTTATGTTTGACTTCAATCAATGTATGGTTTTATGTATTTAGTTTCTTTGAATTTAGATGTGGTTGTTGTATTATTAGCTGAGGTTGGGTGGTTTAAAAAATCGGGCAGAACAATGTGGTGCTTGTCATATGACACACAGTGCACTTACTTTAAGAAAAAGAGCAACCTTTTGTGATGCAAAGAGCAAGGTTTTTAGTCTCAGTCAAATTAGCAACATGGCACTGTACTATTGAAAGCTTTATGACACCTCTAATTTTGTCAAATTACTCTTGATTTGACCATACCTACAAATTTTATAAGTGGTTCGACCAACATGGAAGGAGCAAGTTTTTTTTATTGTAGAATGCACTTTATGGTAGTATACAGTGCCATATTTGTTCTGATAGGATGCAACAAGTATACAACTCGTAAAGTTTTGTTTTGACAAGACAATGGCAACCTTTTCTCTTCTATAAATTGTAACCCAGGATGTTTACACTTGTTCATGAGCCCTTTCTTTTTACATTTGAATAACACCTCTGTAGGGGGTGTAAATCCACACAGACTCTGGATCACGTGATGTCTTGATTCGACCCTAAATCTGCAAGGCAAAGAAAGGGTTAGAGCACCTTTGCCCCTCGTTGGCAAAGGCCCTCCGATGCCTAAGTTAGTGTCTCGTACTTGGATTCACAAATTACTTAAATGCATATGAAAGCAATTCACAGCGTTCCTTTCTTCATGGGCATAGTCCTGTATTTATAGGTGAAGATAGCTTGTTGGTTTAGGCATCTCGTGCCCCCTGTTTCCTACTAGGTTTAGGAATCCTTTTCCTAATAGGACTTTCCTATATGGAGTACACTCCTAATCACGTTAGGACTTCCCATATCAATCCCCTATTTCATGGGATTGCTCCTTGTTCTGTAAGGAACCGCTTTAGACGATTCTGGAATGTCTCACCGCCCCACTCGTGGCGGTGCCGTGCTTCCACATAGCTCGGACTAACCCGTACATAGCTCAACTCATCACGCCGAGCTGGACCATGTATTCCAGAATGTTGTTTGAGCTGTATACGTAGCCTTCCTAGCTCGGCCATACCAGGGCATCCCTTTATGCCTTACGCCGAGCTAGTGCATCCCGATCTATTAGTTTACTTGATTACTCTGACCTTTCTCATGGTCAGTGCAGCTCGGCACAGGGCCCACAGACTCCCTATGTGGTGCCGAGCCATTCACCCTCTCGTGGTGACTGTCATTGGCACGTGCTATGCCTAGTAGTAGGGTAATCGGATTTTACCCACTCCAACCTCTTCAACTCTTTCAAGTAACCTACATCTATCTTAAGATGCCTTTGCCAACACTTGAACATGCAACTATTTATCCAATAGAGGCCTATGCCTTTAAGGCTATTCGCGGTGTTGGTATTTGCCACATCATACATGTGGATTACAAAGTAGAAAAAAATTCCCTATCCTTGAAACTTAAAGGCGGAACATGGATAAGCTGGCATAAAGTACGAGTGGAGCCGTTGGGTACAAGAGAAGAACGAGAATCTAAAATTCGAAGGATTTTGAGGGCCACTGCACCGGCAATGTATGGCTGCTCGAGAAGGGCATCGGGAACATTGTTGATATTAACACATTTCGGAATGACAAGGTCAAACTTACAGTAACCCATAGATGGTACATCCGCACCCTGGATTTGGGAGTGTGATGAGTTTGACTTCGTCATCATATGGGCAAGTAGAGTGGGGTACTTGTTGTGGGCTTAGTTGGCATTTACTTTTACGTCCCCCTTGTCATTTATTTCTTGTATTTGCTTTCTTTTAATTAAGATGTGGTTGTTCTAATATTAGGATGCACTAAGGCTAGGTCGTTTCATGTTACAAATTTTTGGGCCCCAAATATTTTTCATATATCAAAGTTGTGGTTGTTGTAGTTAAGTTTACTGTGCATAGTCTATATTTACACACAATTCGTTCATGTACACCATTTATGTTTTAAGGGAGGGTATTTTTATGGATATCGACCTACCAATGTCAACAATGCTCTGTCCTCTTTTCTTTTCTGTTTTCTTTCTGGAAGTAGCCAACAGCCAACCCGGGATAAATACCTATGAAGCATATCAAAATAATCATTTCATTCCAGTATAAGTGAAAGTTTTCAAGGCCAGGTTTTACTGTTTTAGTGATCTAAGCCCGAGATAAATACCTATGAAGCATATCAAAATAACCATAAGACTAAGATCAGTTTAGTAGAAAATAACCAGGCTCTGAAATGAGGTCACTGATTAAACACCATATGGTTTTTCGTTGACGTTTATAGGGGAAAAAATGCCACAACTGCCACGGATTGGCTGCAAGTAATTAGAGAAGCAAAACTTCTTTATCAATGAAGTTGTTCAATGTCTTCATCAAAAGCAGAACTGTATGAACTATGGGTGTGGACACTTGAACAACTGCCATAATGACAAGATATAGGAATATATGATACATCTCAATCTAATTAATTCTTGAGCAATGCTATGATCACAGATGTCCAAACACAGATAGATATACACGGAACAAATCTGCGTTCAGATTTTTAAATGATTTTCTTCGTTCTCAAAATCAGTTAAGGTATCTTTCTGGTCCACTAGTCAACTGAAAAGTAGTTCAGATATAGATGGGATAAGGTACAATTTCAACTGGAGTCCCATTGCGATCAACATTTTAATCGACATAATTAGAACATGAATTAATGGTAATGAATGCAAAAGGCTAAAAATTCAGTGCAAATGAACAACATCAGAGACCATGGTTCGAAATTAAATTGGATGCATCCCAAATCCTTAACAAACTGAACTTGTGATTTCACCCCAAGGGTCATAGATACATAAACCAGACAGACTGTATTAATTTAAACATAGACAGACTGTATTAATTTAAACATAGACAGACTGTAAACACATTCACCTTCTTGAAAATCTAGTTTTGGAATAAAACTCCACGTTAATTGTAACGACCCGTCCTCAATTTGGCACTATACCGGGTCAAACCCGACCCAGTGTGCAATCACTTGGCTCCCAACTCAAACAATTAAGAATTACAGATCCAAAAGAAACTCAAAACCACTTAATTTACAACTCAGAAATATAAACTCGTCACGTGAATTACAACAGAAGTCTTAAAGAAACAACACCTACTAAGTTAAGCAGTCCATACAACAGCTAACTTTGGCCAAAGGGCAAAACCCCTCCAGCCCCCAAAACGCCACAACCAAGTCCCAACAAGGGTCCCTGAACGAGAGCACAACTGCACCACGAGACTAGCAGTGGACACCACCTAACAAAAACAACCTGCAAACTGAAACCCAAAACGGGTTCCAGGAGTGTGTGTGAGACATAGATACAACTTACAAGAGTAAAGTTCCAATCCACAACACAAACACTAACAATTGACTAATCAACATCAAATCCAAAAGATCGGCTCTAAGCCACATTTATCGGCATTTATGCCATCGGCCCATGGCCACATCATCGGCGCGTCCACCACATATCGGCACGTTTGCCCAATCCGGCCCAAGGCCCCATTATCGGCACGTATGCCACAATTCAATATCACATGTCATCTCTAAATAAATTCCATCTATGAATCAACACTCACCTCGATGTCCAGAAAGGAAAACACAACTATGGTTTCGGCACTTCGGATGTGCCCGTTCCGATCTCTGTAACAAGTACTCACAATTAGCAGAACAATCAATCATGTTTATAGTAGAACATCAATCAAGACCAAAAGATAGCGATTCATCTGCGCTAAGTGCATATAAAATGCATAATCATGCTCCACACAACCCGACACCCTTGCGGTCCACGAATTTATAGAATTAATCTACTCATCCAAATGTTCCAATATTTTACCACACGCCTTAGACACATACAAAAACACCATACTAATAACTTAGAATTTTCAGAGCTATGCAACTATTTCCCATCAATTAACGATTGAACCAAAAACCTGCTACAAAATCTGCCGGACAGATTCACAACCAACTTCAAACTAAAAACTGCTATTACTGGAAACTAATTAAGCTACACGGCCTATCAATTATGAAAGCCTCACGAGTCTACTTTCCAACGCAAAAAGCGGATTGAAATTCCAAGTTTCCTAGACCAAAATATAGCCATTCCCGCAAGACGCGGCAGTGCTGTCAGCACTGCGAATCCACAACAGCAACTCGGTAAAACATTTTTCATATTTTCCATGCTTTGCGTAAAATTCTGAACATTTAACTCAGTATATAAGACATGGATGGGTAGCTACAGTAAAACTTTCAGAAAATTACGAACAGAGGAACCATGTCTAAAAATTCACTCAAAACCATGGCAGATTCAACTTCAACCACAATCAACCACTCTTAACAAGCTTAATCACGAATTTTGTAAAAATAACATCCTAAAACATTCCTCCCAACTGCAAAATACCAGATTCTACTACCCAAAAGCTACAAAAATTATCAAATTAAGATCAAGAATCAAGAACCTTACCCTGAATTAGGTTTTCCCCCCTTTAATTCCTTCCCTTTCGTTTTCTTCTTCTTCTCCTCTCCTCTCCTCTCCCTCTCTCTCTCTCTCTCTCTCTCTCTCTCTCTCTCTCTCCTTGTACGTAGAATTCTGATTGAAGGGGAAAATATCCCCTTAGGCTGTGTTTGGATGGCGGGAATCAAAGATCAGGAATGGGTATCCTATTCCTGGGAATCCTATTTCCAGGAATGGGATACCTGGGTAATCCAATTGATGTGTTTGGTTCATGTGGGAATATTACACAGGAAAAAAAAGATGAATTCCCATTCAAGCGTTTGGTTTGACCATTCGAAGTTAAGGAATGGAATATATTTTTACTTCATTTTCCTGAAATACCCTTCAACAACTAATACTAAATATCACAATTCCTTAACGTGAATAGTTAGAAATAGTAGAATGCTAAAAATGTCAAACTATTAAAATAGGAACAAACAATTAAACAACTTAAAAATGTCGAACAATTATTGTAAAAATAAATTACTAGAACATTAGTCTATCAAAATATTAAACTACCTAATAACCTACTACCATGTAACTAAGAAAGTCAATAAAACCTAGAAATCTTCCAAGTGCCTCCTCGAAGTAAAGTTCCACGTTTTAACCCATGCGAAGAAGTTTCTCCACGTATAATTTTCTAAGATTGCCATTGAGAGTGAAAAAGATATCTATTTTTGCAGGATCACTCAAGATGATTTGAACTAATTCTAGCACAACCTCCTCAGTAAGACCTGGAATGTTCATGAACTCGTCTTGAAGTCGATTTCTTCTATCAAATGCTTCTTGTTCATGTGAAAAGCACTCCACCAACTTACCCAATTGAGTTTTTGTATCTGACATAGCTGCACTAAAAACACTTGCCATTTCATTAAGTCCCGATGCCCACGAGTCACTTACTCTTGCCCTTTTTCTACGAGGTTGTTTGGGTCCTCCAATCTCATTTGGCAGCTTTGTAGGTTGTTGAGAATCTCTAACACCAGTTGCAGAAGTGAAATCCATTTCATCGAAACCATGGTCTTCAACTGTATAAGTATTCACAATCTCTTCTCTATCTACAGCTTCAACTGCATCTCCAGGTCCTTCTGCTCCTGCTTTAGTTGCACGATCTTTGCCAAAAATCAAAGACAATTCATCATAATATGAATTGGGTTTGGAGGGAAAAAATTAGGGTTGGAGGGAAAATTGGGAAAAAAATGAAAAAATATGCATACCTTTGATATTTGGAAAATGAAATCCTGTGCCATTGATTTGGAAAGTGGACTAGTATCCTAAAGATTGCAAACACTATGTTGATAACACGGCTAAACAAAAAAAAAGGCGGGACTAGAAAATTGTATTGGAGGGAAAACATAAGCTTGGGTTTGGAGGGAAAATTGAGAAGTAAGGAAAAAAAAATCAATGTGAAAAAATCTTGAGGGTATAAGAGGTATTGAATTAACTTTTCTTTTTACCCCAGTAATTTGATTACCCCGTAATCTCACATTCCCAGGGGGTAGTGGAGGTATGAGATTCCCCCTCTATTTAGGAATCTCATTGCTCCTGGATTGGAAGATAAGGGATCCTATTCCCATTCCATCCATACCCAAACATGGTAATCTTAGAGTTATGGAATCACATTCCCATTCCCCCTAAAGATGTCTGCCATCCAAACACAGCCTAAGGGTTTATTATTGAGCCCTGGGGTAAAAATGATTGTTTGTGTGTGTGTCCCATGAGCTATGTGCTCCAATCTCACAAATTAATGTCACACACCACCCACACTTTATCCTCTTGCAAGAAAAATACATGCATATAACCCCATATTCAATTTTAGAAAATGTGAATTAAAACCTAAATATCTGGAATGGGTATTACATTAATGGAAAAAAGGTAGACTATTTGCTGCAAGGAATGGTGACAGAAATCCAATAGACAAGACTTCCTACACCTTGAGGCAAGACGGATGAGGTGACATGATGTTTAGAAGCCCATGAAGCTGACCCAAAGAGCTGAAGAAAACACATTTCCTAAACTTACTAAAATTTAGCTCAAACATAACATATGCAAATAACAAGGCTGAAAAAGTTTCAGTAAAAAGAGCATACCTACAAGTTAAAAGTTATGATCAACTGTTGATTGCTTTCATTACTGGATCTCGTCTTTGGTTTCTCTCATCTGTGAAGATGGTGTACAAAATCCAGCGGCGAGCATTATTGACAGTATGACAATCCATCTGCGAAGAGCTGCTTCGACCTTCCACAACTCCATATATTTAATGGCATGTATGCCACAATCTTGGCTACAAAAAGGGGAAGCAAACATATAATTAAAGATACAAAATAGGTGTCGAAGATGAGTCATAAACGTGGTTTTGGGGACAAACAATGGTTCAATATTCATGTTCCGTCATGTTTTCAACACTCACCAGTTACCTTGTTGTGGAACACGTACGAACTCAATTGCATACTCGTCACAACTATGGGTGACCTTTATTTCACAAGCAGCCAACAGTCGGAACAGGTTATCCCGCTACGAGACATATGAAAAAGACATACATGTAATTAGTAACAAAAGTTGTTATGGGAAACTTAAATTAAATCTGTTGACATTAAATGAAGGGAATATTACAATTGTCTTGACTTTGGACAATCGATCGTCTAAGTCATTTGGCTTCAGTGAGTCTAACAAAACCAATGACCAGGATTTGTTCCAACAAGCAGTGGTAGTAAAAGCTGGAAGAAAAAAGGACATCGGCCGATGATGCATAAGTTGCATAAGCAAACCAACTGAATGTAGCAATGTAAGTGGAAATTAACGTACCTGGTGTAGACACCCCAAAATAAGACACTCGTATACATTTTTATCCCCGATGATGAAAGGAAATACCCGGAAAGTCTCTCGGATTGAAATTCTCCAAAGTCAACTCAGTCAACAGTACCGTACGATACTCATCTCTCGCGCACGGCACAGACCAAGTCACGTACGACAGCCTTTTGAATTTTGGCGGTGGAAATGTGCCGCACGGCACAGTCAGTGTGCCGCACGGCACAGTTTGAGTGTCGTACGACACTGTCACTTGTCACACAGCTTTTGTAGAATGCCCAGCAGCTCAAAATGTTGACGAAATGGCTCCTCTGCTCATCATGATTTCGTGCAAGGCCTCAAAGCTACCATAGAGTCATCATCTCCTTGTGTGAGGATGAAGTTTACGTAATGACCAAGTTCATCCATTCCCTATAAATGCCAATCGATTCCAACGGAGAAAGGATCGGAGAATTGTGAAAATAAACCATGGTATCCAACTCTTAAGTTCCGTTAAAAATACTTCCCCCATCACAAACCACCTTCTTTCTTGTTCACAATCTCCAGAAACTAATCCAAACGTTCTTCCCAAAACCAAACCCAATCAAAAACCCATCCCCTGTTTTCGGTTCAAACCTGTGAAATTGCCATTCTAAATAGGTTCAAGTTCTAGCCATCAACCGCTGTTGCTATCACGCCAGGTTATAATCAGAGCTCAGAGGAGGTCCAAGGCGCGCTCAAGGAGTTCTATAAGTACTTCAATCCGAGAGATTCAAGCCGAAGGTATATTTCCGTTTCGCCAAGTTTCATAACTTGGGTACCCTGAGGGGAGGGGTACCAAGTATGGAATGATCTCCTATATCATCTCCATGCTTGGTACACCCATGTTACATCAAAATCAGTTTGATTTCGTACCTCCCGGTTGCGTCGTACGGTGAAAATATTGCCTCGTACGGAGCAATTCAATGAGGAGGAACATTCCCCATCTAAGCACATTGTTTTCTTATTCAAAGTAGTCTAATTTTTACCATATTACATGCCTTGTATGTGCTAATATTTAATCATGTCGAGAAACCAAAAGTTTGAACTGTTTGCAGAGGAAACAGTGTCGCACGGCACTCCCACTGTGACGCACGGTACACTTGGAGTGTTGTACGGCACACTTTTGAAAATTTGACCGTTGGACTGATGAACAGTGCCGTACGACACACTTTCTGTACCGCACGGTACACCTAGTGTGCCGCACGTCACACATCTTTGTAAAAATTAAAGTTTTTCAACCAGTGCCTTGCACAAACAGTTTGAACCTTTGATTGGATTGTTTTCTTATTGTTATAACTTGCATTATTATCTGTTTTCATTACTATCGTCTGTTTTGCTTGATAAATTGTTTATTTGAATAAAGTTCGGCATTAAAATGTTTTCTAAAAATCCCACAAATGTTTAGTAAAGACCGATTTTTAATTGGGCGAACGGGGTGCATTAAAACCCTTCCCCGTTCGTAACCTGGCTCCCGAATCCAAAACGAATCTCTGGTTTTCAAATTGTTTTATAAATCATTTTCTCAATCATTTTTCAAAACGGTTTCTCGGGTCCCAAACCATTTTCTAAAAACCCGGGTGGCGACTCTATTTTCAAATCAAAATCAAAACCGGTGGAAATCGACCGTCCACAAAATGGCGACTCTGCTGGGGACCTCAAATTAATCTCTAATTTGGTTTTTTTATACTTATGAACTTCCCGAAAGCTTGTCAAAACGAAAATGCCTAGCGCTATCGCAAGGAAGGAATGGCGGACTAACAGGGCCTCGCCCGGCCATCCTGACTGGAGCTTTTTTGTTGTTTGTCCAAGCTTGAAAAATATTTGTGGGATCTTTGAAAACAATTTTATTACTGAACTTTTGCATCACTTGCATCGATGTTGGATAAACCCCGCTGCTGCGTCTTGGTTACCCTACCCAGTTCACTGGTGTTAGGACATCCCCGGATGCTCAGCAACCTTGGACCGTGATGAGCCAGCCTGTCGCTTGACCTTTGCCATGCAGTACACTTGGCACTGGGAGGCAAATATTGGCTCTAGTCTGAGGAACCCCCTTAACCAAAATCGGCCTCTGCATATAATTCACCTAGAACCTTCCAACCTAGGACAGGGACCCACAGGTTTGGATTATGTGATATATCTTGTTAACTGCTTAATTGCTTACTGTTCATTGATTACCCGCTTGTGTGCATATTCATGATAGTTCTTCACCCTAGGGTGTCACATCCCCTCCACGGTAATAAGAAGGATTATCCCAATGATCGAATGCTATGTCGAATAAACAAAATTCTTTTTTCAAATAAACTGCTACAATTGGCTCTTTTCCTCCCAGTAATTAGAATGTTGTATTTCTTTTACTAGAGTCTGTAACCGAAAATGAGTAACCAATCCGGAAGCAAGAAGCTCAAATCCACCTTTGCCATCCATCATGGCGCCCCAGTATGGATACTTGAAGAAGTGGAAAGTAAAGAGATTGGAAATGAAACTCCAGACAAAGACAAGCTTGAAGAGTTGCTTCACCAGCTGGCCACGTCTGATCAACCAGGCTTAACCCTCCAATGGCATGACTCTGAAAGCAAGGATGGTCAAGGTTGGGAATTCCACATTCCCGAGAAGAATGAATCCAAGAATATCCCCGACAAGATCACTGTCAGGATGGAACAAGAAAGTGATGACGAAGATGTAGACATCATGCCGCCAGTCAAATACTTCCAGCCAGACGGCACACCAGTCTACTACTTCCAAGACCCAGTGACAGGACATAAATACTGGGATGAATGTGACTGTGAGGCTTGCTATGAAGATTGTATCATTCTGAATGATGGTTTGTCTCCCCAACAGCTCAAAAAGAAGTATGCTCTGGAAAATCCACCAAAGCAGCCAGAGCCAAGCAAGGAAGCAAAGCAACAGAGCCAAGTCAAGAATGCTCCACCAAATCCAGCAACTAAGTCAGATCAAGAATCAGCAGCAAGCCAATTATCAGCAGACCTAGCCTATAAGGCCTTTTTTGAGACTTTCAAGTCTACCTTTTTGTAGCTCAAGTCAGTTTGAGCTTTATTGAGTCAGTACTTTGCTTTATCGAGTCAGTTTGTACTTTTCTTTGCTTTAGTTGAGTCAGTTTGTACTTCAGCTATGATGAATTTCTTGGAGAAAGCCAATAGTAGTCTCGAACTACGTCACGGCCTGATTCCTCCGAAACGGGGATACGTAGGCAACCCCTAGGGTTCGGCCTTTGTTTTGCAAAAACCTTTCAGATATATTCAACAGAGCAGCGAAAATTGGGGCAATCCTTTCCAAAACTGTGGATACATTGCATGTCATGCATCATTCTTTCATCTGTATATAAACCCTTATTGCACATAGCATTTTCACACAAGTCACTAAATTCATTCTATTTTCACTATCAGTTTCAATCATTGGTAAAAGCGAGAAGAACACCGTACCTAGTTGGACTAGAACTCCCAAACAACGATTAATTCGAACTAAGTCAAAAACGATACAGTCAGATTCAGCAGATCCTGCCGATATGTCAAACAAGAACGAGATCGAGGCTCTCAAGCTAGCCTTGGAAGAACAGCGGGAACACAGTGATGGTCAGATGGCTGAATTACTACTTCTGATACAAGGACTGACCCTTCAAAACAAGCCGCCAGGAGAGCAACCCCCGCCAAATCCACCTCCGCAAGAAAATCTGAATTTAGAGGCGATGATGGTGAAAGTCGCTAAACTCGAGGAATCGGTCCAGAAACAAGAGAAAGTAACTGCCACCGGTGTTGACATGGACAAATTGTGTCTGTTTCCCGGCGCCAAACTTCCGGAAGGATTCAAGCCTATAGCATGGGAAAAGTTTGATGGAAGTGGAGATCCAAAAGCCCATCTACAAACATATGTGGGCACGCTGTCCATGTATAATATTGAGAAGAATGCCATGGGTCAGATGTTTCAACAGACTCTGACGGGACTAGCACTCCGTTGGTTTCTGAATTTAGACATTTCAAAGAAAGGAAGCTGGGAGGATATTGGGGCAGCATTCATAGCTTAGTACAATTACAACATTCAACTCGAGATGACCATTCGAGAGTTGGATGCAACCAAGATGGGGGCAAACGAGTCCTTTGCTGACTTTATCAGAAGATGGAGGGGAAAAGCGTCTCAGATGATAGATCGACCCTCAGAAAAAGAGCAGATGAGAATTATCACAAAGAATTTGGCACCCGATTTTGCAAAACACCTGGTAGTTTTTCAAACCACTGCCGACTTCAGGACTTTTTACGAAGCCGGCCTTGCAGTTGAAGATGCCCTCAGAACCAGTATATTTGAGAAGGGAGAATCTACCAAGCCCAAACGAGTTTACTCTGGCAACAACAATACCCTGTTTGGAACCAACCAATACAACCATGCCCAGGCCAGCTCCTCAAATTCCAAGTCAATCAAGACCGAGCCTATTAACCAGATAGTAACCCAGCCAGCCCGGCAAGCAAGAAATTTCTACCAATTCCCTTTTCCCTTGACCACAGTCTACAAAAAGCTCCTAAAAAAGGATGCCATCAAGCCACTCGAGCCTCGCGAGCCACCCAAGGTACTCCCTCCAAGCCATAATCCAAATGCCTTTTGTTCCTACCACCAAATGCTCGGTCATCATACCAACAATTGTATCCGTCTCAAGCACAAAGTCCAAGACCTCATTGAAGACGGAACGCTCCCACTCCCCCTCAAAAAGCCAAACACTGTCTCGAACCCCATGCCCGAACACAAGCCTAATACTCAAGTCAACCAAATCTCCTTCAACTCAACTCCAAATAACCCAAGCTCCACTAAATTTAACCCTAGCCTATACATCATACCAGGCACCGAACCAAAGCCAATTGTCCCTGTGCTAGAGGATCTTGGAATCTGCTCCCTCAAAAGCGTCAAGTCAGAACAGAAATCTAGATGGGCAGACATTATAGAAAATGAGGAATGGGCCATGAATGATCAGGATTGGGAAGAACTCCACCGAGAGTGGGACCCAAGCCAGTTTATTATCTCAGATTCTCATGCCAAGCCGGTTGTTTCTATGCCAACAGATTCCAGTATCTGCCGGATCGACAAAGTAGTATGTATCGCAGGCATGGTGCATACTGTTGATTATGTCGAGCCAAGTGAACAGGAAGATTGGCGAGAAAGATGGGAAACAATTTGTGCCGACCCTCTTGACGCAGTTTCACTCCCTGCATTGTTTGAAGAACCCGGAGACATATGGAATCGAACGCTCGGTGAAGTTTATCATTGGGTCCCTAGCAACAATCCTCCAGAAAACTTGTTGCCACCTCCACTTCCCGGGATTGAAGAACATTCCGCCATAGAAACTGTTTTTGGTGACCATGACTGGTTTCCTCAGGTCTACATTATTGGGGAATCTCTGCCTCGGCCATCTGTGTCATTCCCTCCTCAGCCAGATGTTTCCGTTCTAATTACAGATTCCGTGAATTCACTTTGGAACGAAGAAGATGTGATCGATATCCGATTCGACAACAATGAAGTGTGGACCGTCAACAGAGCCATGTTGGATGATTCATTCTGGCGCAATCAAGCAGTGGAAAATCTGGGAAAGAAAATGGAGAACATCAAGATTGAGAAGCGGAAAGTTGAGGACAACCTTGCAGGTTTTTGGTCTGAATATTTCGACACCAAACAGAAGTTGGAATCCATCAAGGCTAGGAAGCAAAAGGTCACTGAATTTTCAGACTTTTGGGATGAAGAGCCACCGACAGTCAACCGAGTAACAAGAAGCGGACGGATTTATCAACCTACCAATCTGCAAAGAGGCAACACCTCTAATCATGCTCAGGCTGGGGCATTCAATAGGGATGACTCCGTCCAAGACGATTCAATTCCAACTAATCCAGAAGTTGTCACTCAAACACCGGAAGCTGTCACTCAGCCGCCGCAAAGGAATCCCATACTAGTAGAAGATCCCATCCGGAAACAACTTGAAAGAACTCCAGCATTAGTATCCATCTGGGGACTGCTTTCCTCATAAAGGGAGCACCGTCAGAAACTAATCAGGACTCTGTCTAACATGGAAGTGCCGCCTGACACTCCCCCTGAAGCATTGGTAGCTTTGCTTGCGCCAAACCGAGCAAAACATGTTGTAACATTCACTGAGAAAGATTTGCCACCAGAAGGAGCCGGTCACAACAAACCATTACACATCACCATGAAGTGTATGGGGAAATGGGTTCCCGTTGTTCTCCTAGACAATGGATCTGCCTTGAATGTTTGTCCACTGCGCACAGCCTACTGTTTGGGGTTCACAACTAAGAATTTCCAACCATCGAATCTCGGAGTGCGTGCTTACGATAATACACGCAGAGATGTAATCGGAGTTGTTCAACTGGAAATATCAGTCGAAGATTTCAAGTCTAAAGTCGAGTTTCATGTGCTCGACATTCCTTCATCTTTCAACTTGTTATTGGGTAGGCCATGGCTTCACCACCCAGACATCATGGCAGTACCATCCTCCTTGCATCAGAAAGTTCAGCTTGGTTTGGCCACAGGAACTCTAACCATCTATGGAAAATCTGAGATTCATCCTCATATCTCTGATAATGCTCCTGTACTTGAGATCACACATGGGGAAGAAGACATCGCTCTTGGAGGATTCTCTTTTGACACCGCTGGGGCAGTTCTCACCATCAAGATGGATGAAGATTTCTCGATTAGCTCTACAGTCATTGAAATGATGAGGAAAATGGCTTACATGCCCGGATTGGGTTTGGGCCGCAACAATCAAGGAATGGCGGAATTCCCTAATTTCCCCATGAATAATCATCGCTTCGGCCTTGGTTATCAACCCAACGAAAGTGAACTTGGAAGTGGATGGAAAACTCGAGCCCGTGCTCACCAAAGAAAGGTCCCATTCGCTTCGTCAAAGGAAAAGAGGCTATCTATCAAGGAGAACCAGAACCATTCTGGGACGTGCAAAAGAGAGTCAAGCTGCCAGGATTCGAGATCTTCGCCAATAACACATGGGACAGTGATGATGAATCAGAGAAGCTGGAAGAGTTGATCAAGCAGTGCAAATCTGACTGGATTGAAGTTTTTTGGGAATCTGATATCGTTGTTTGGGGATGAAAGTCTATTGGGTATGGTCGAGGACGGGCCTGCTGCAAAGATATTTGACTTGGAGCCTGTTGGAGACATGGTACTAATGATGCTAGGCCAAGAAACCCTTGGAGATGTTACCTCGCTCATTGTGGATGCCAATGGAATTTATAAAAACTGCACTTTTGTACCTAAAATTATTTACACTGGCACTGAATTTGAGTCTGAGTCTGAGTCTAGCATTGAGTATGATTTTAGCACTAAATCTGAGTCCACTTCTGAGTCAGAGCACGTGTCTGTTGGTCCTCCACGCCATGATTTCTCTTTTCAGTTTGAGTCCACTCTCATGTATCATGCCCCTGGGGCCACTTCTTTTGCAATGAATGAAATTGACTTTGCTTATCTTGCTGTGTCTGAAATAAATTGTGTTGACCCCGACGATGACGGGATTGAGTTTGAGGAAGAACTTCCAAAAGAACTCCGATCTCTAATCGAACGAGAAAACGTAAGGCATGCTCAGCCTATAAAAGAAGAAGTAATTTCAATAAATTTGAGAGATGAGAGTGACCCATGAATGGTTCAAATCGGCTCCAGGTTGTCTCCGGAAGAATTTAAAGCTCACTCAGACCTTTTAAAAGAATTTCAAGATGTTTTCGCATGGTCTCACGCAGACATGCCCGGAATCGATCCTGAAATCGTAGAGCATCGAATCCCACTTTATCCTGATGCAAAACCTGTCAAATAGAAGTTGAGGAAAATGAGGCCCGACTGGGTGCTGGAAATCAAGAAGGAAATTCAGAAACAGATAGACGCAGGGTTTCTAATGGTAACGGAATACCCTCAATGGGTCGCCAACATCGTGCCTGTCCCCAAGAAGAATGGGAAGATCAGAGTCTGCGTGGATTTCAGAGATTTGAACAAAGCCAGTCCAAAAGACGACTTTCCACTGCCACATATAGATGTACTCATAGACAACACTGCGGGGCACGCATTGCTTTCTTTCATGGACGGTTTTTCAGGTTACAATCAGATTCTCATGGCCCCCGAGGACTGAGAGAAGACTACTTTCACCACAGGGTGGGGAACCTACTGCTACAGGGTTATGTCGTTTGGGCTAAAGAATGCCGGATCAACCTACCAGAGGGCAGCTACAACTTTACTGCATGATATGATCCACAGAGAGGTCGAGGTATACGTGGATGACATGATCGTCAAGTCCAAAGAAAGAAAAGGGCACTTTCACGCTCTCAGGAAATTTTTCGAAAGAATTTGCAAGTACAGATTGCGTCTCAATCCCAAAAAATGCACATTCGGAGTTACGTCCGGAAAGATGTTGGGTTTTATGATCACAACCCGAGGAATCGAAGTGGATCCATCCAAAATCAAGGCTATTCTTGAAATGGACCCGCCACGAACAAAAACGGAAGTACGGAGTTTCCTCGGCAAGATTCAGTTCATCAGCCGATTCATCGCCAAGTTAACCTCAACTTGCGAGCCGATGTTTCATCTTCTCAAGAAGGATGTGCCATTTAAATGGGACGACAGGTGTCAGAAAGCCCTTGAAACGATCAAGAGATACTTGCAGAATCCTCCAGTACTGATGCCCCCTATACCAGGACGAGCCTCTGATTCTGTTTTTGTCAGTCACTCCATTAGCAATGGGATGCATGCTAGCACAAGAAGGGGAAGGCGGAGCTGAGAAAGCTGTTTACTACATAAGTAAGAAAATGGTCGGATGCGAAGAACGGTATACTTCTCTGGAAAAGACTTGTTGGGCTTTGGTCTGGGCTTCCAAGAAGCTAAGACACTATATGTTGGCCTATTCTGTAACGCTAATTTCTCGAATGGACCCTCTCAAATACCTATTTGAGAAACCTGCGCTTACAAGTAAGTTAGCACGATGGTTGCTTTTGCTAGCAGAGTTTGACATCAAGTATGTTACCAGGAAGTCAGTAAAAGGAAGAGTCGTCACTACAACAAAAGTTGGTTTCTATAGCATGCCAAAAACGCTATAGAAAGGTATATATAGCATTTTATCACATGCTATATTAGCCGACGCCATTAAAAGTGTGAGACTTTCTATTGCATTTTTGGCCCGCTATATTTAGTACTTCAAAGATAGCATTTTAAGTCTGCTATAATTTTGCATGTTTCCATAGCATTTCTTAAGTGCTATTATATGTCTACAATTAATATTATTCTATAGCATTTTGGACCTGCTATTTATGTTTCACCTTTCATTGCATTCTTTGAATGCTGTATACTACAATATTTTCTACGATCTTTAATTTCATTGCATTCTTTGAATGTGCCACACACTGAAATTTTGGTACTTACTGCAATAACTTGAATTCATTCCATGCCAAACTCTTACGACAATAACAAAAAAAAGATGATTTAAACGACTACACATTCCTTAGCAATATGTTCATGATATTCCATACAAAGCCCAGAAAGATGTCATTCTCTAAACATCCAAGCGATTAACATCACGTAGAAGAAAATTAGTATATTACATGTTCCTCCAACTCATCTATCTGTACCAAAAGTGGACTACAAGCCTTGGCACCAAAATATCCACAAAAAGGGCTTCAAAGCACTGCAATATCATATACCTATATCTTCAGCCAAAATATCATCAAAAGGACTTCAACCAATTGAGCTATAACCAGCAGTAGCAAGATCAAATTAGTCTTCGATCAGCAAAAAGTGATGAAACAATCTCTTCTATCAACCCATAGACCTACACATGTAGATTCAAATTGATTAAACATTCGCTCATTCAAGTTCCTTCAAAAGAGTCAATTACACTTTTGGCGCCTAAAATACATAAATCAATGATTAACCTATGAGCCCATTACAAAAATAGCAATCAGACAGTAAGCAAACACTTTAAGTAGTATGAGCAACCCCTCTAAGCAAAATAAGGGCAGCCTTTGAAGCCGCCGTTTGTAGCATCCTTTGAGGCAGCAACAAAAAAGCTCCTCATGTACTGACTCCTCAAATAATGATAGCAGAATTACTCCTCAACAAAATAAGGCAGCAAACAAATACATACACATGCAGCAAACAAATTAAGATATATAGCAACAACAATGAAAGTTATAACTCCTTAGCCAACATAAGCAGCAGCAGCTACATCAATTAGGTAGCAGAAGTATCCACCAACAGATCTAGTGTGTTGTTAACGATCAGATTAGCAAACCCAATAGAGTTCAAGGATCTAGTGAGAGACTTTAGATCTAGGCCCTTACATGAGCAAAGAAGGATATGGTAACTATATTTACAAGCTATATGCAGTAGTTGTCCATGTTGACATGCTAAACGCCTCATTTTTCGGCCATTACATTTGCTACACAAAGGATTTCTCTGGAAACTGATACATGATTGATGACTGCAAGGTTTAACTCTCTCTCTCTCTCTCTCTCTCTCTGTGTGTGTGTGTGTGTGTGTGTGTGTGTGCACGCGCACACGTGCGTGCATGTAGCCGCTAGTGGATCCAATAGAACTGGAAAAAGGGGAAAATAATAACCTGCACCACATGTGAAATATATGACCTGTAGCATATATGAACACACGGTACAAGGCACAATTTGTCAATGTCATTGATCTCTGGTCAAGACAATTGTTAGTAGGAATTACCCTAATTAGATTGTCTATTTTAACTTTTCTGTGTTCTATAACAGGTAGGTAGCCCTTTTACTTTGTTTTTTTTCTGAGTGGAAAATAATCAAAACTTGTTTATAAGCCCAAAAAGTACAAAACCTCCCATAAATAATTATGCATATGGGCTAAGCTTGTGCACTAACACACTGACCCCCTTGTCTCCTAGCCACTAAACAAAGTTGAGTGATCATGTCCCCACGTTTAATTAGAACTCGTCGCCATGTCATTGGTTCAGAGTACAATGCGGAAATGCCTCATGTTCTCTGGAAGTATCAAATAATTGCTATTTGCTTGCTTTCAGGGTCTGCGCCCGACAATCATCTCTAAAGTTAGTCGAACCTAGGAAGGAGCAGCAAACAGGTCAAGTGGTCCAAGAAGAACAGCCCTGTGCTAGGAAAACAATTGAATGCTTCACTAGAGAAGAGTCAATTGATGATATTTGCAGTTCTAGTTCCTTGAAATTTGATATCAACTTCAAAGCAAAGGTTTCTACTTGTGAAGAGGAGTTTGTGATCATGCTCTCTGTTGTGGACGTGCAGATGGCTGTAAATTATCTTGCTAGAACATCTATAATATTCCTAACTCTGAGTTTTTTCAATGTTACCCCATCCCCTTCATAATTGTAACTAATTTTAACTAGTTTGAACCTATGCCTGAGGTTCAAATTCCAAACTTCTGGTCTGCCCATAAATGAAACATGCTTGTTAAGCAGTGCCACAACATTACTTCTTGCAGGGCATTAAAAGGAAAAAAATATGTGCAACGCACATGTCGCTACTCCTAGTTCGGGACGCGGGGACGCTGCTGTCAATTTATGCATAAATGTCAGAATTTTTTTATTGATAATAGTATATTAATTTTTATATTCTTGTTTTGTGGACCAGACAATAGGGAATTAGCTCGTAGTAAGAATAATTGTAGAGCAGATCACACAACTTTGGAAGTGAAAAAAAAGTGCATTACCTTGGCGTAGAGTCCATAAGAACCTTGTCAGCAGGCCATGCAACAGTAGTTCCAACAGCTTCTTCAATGGTTTCCATATAACTCGTAGGCCTCCACAAAAAGGCTTCAGGTTTCTTTGGAACATCAACCCAAACTCTCATTGCGTTAGGTCCGAGAGGAATATGATGAACAAGTTCATTTGGATCACTCGAAGACCAATGTCCTTCAGCAACTTCTTCTCCTGTCCCCATCCAATCAAGCAACTTGCAGTTGTCGCTACCAGGGTTAGTGGTAACCCTCTTTAGCAACAAGTCAAAAGTGTGCAGATCAGCATTTTTAATGCAACAATGTAAAATAAAGCGACAGATCACTTATGCTATTTTTTTTTCCGAATACGTAACTAAATAACTTCTTACCGAGGGAGAAACAATGGGTGTAGTCGGTGTTCCTTCAGTCGTTGCCGCATTTTGAGCCTAGAAAGTTGAAAGAAGGTAAACAAACAAATTGTCATTACTCAAAGTAGTCAGAATTATCAACCACTGAAAGAAAATGGCAAACTACTTACTTGATTTTTCTTTAACTCATCAATTGTATCTTGCATATGTGCCATTTGAGACTTGAACTGAACATTTTCTTCATGCAACTGAGCTATATGGCCACTCATTTGTGATAATACAGATAATTTTGTTAGTGTGACTCCTTTTCCAAATGTTCTTAAACGACCATTCTTCTCGGGGCCAAGTACTTTACAAAGAGCATCTTCTTTGAGATTAGTTGAAGATGACTTTGGTGTTTCCCGTTCAATTTTTTCCATTTCTGCCTGAAAATTGCAATGTGCGAAGTCAATGTAAATGACTAATGTGAGATATGAAACAAATAAAACACAAAAATTCTCAACGAGCCTTGGCCTTACAATCTTATCTTCAACTTTTTTGTGTTTAGGATGACCAATCTTTCTCTTATGTCCTTCGGCCCAAACAGCAACTCTACTTGTGGATTTCTTTTTTTCTTTCTGGAGTAAAAACCAATACATGATCAAAATGCAACATAAGTTAGGGCGGCGATATTGCCACGACCTGAAAAAGCTTATTGACAGCTATACCCTCTCTCTTGTTAACAAAGGGCATTAAGAGTTAGTGAAATTTCAAAGAGTTAGCGAAATGTTAACAAAGGGCATTAGGAGGCTGCAGCTTCATCCTTTCTTCCTCATTTGAAGAAGCAATTACTTTTTTGACTAATATAGACTTTGCGGCTCTCCAAACTTCATTCATTTTCTGAAAAACAATTTGTCTCTGCCATTCTTCATCTAGCTCAAATCTTACCTAAAATTTATAAGTAGCATGCATGAACATAAGGGCCTAATGCTAGATCACAAAACATATAAGGGGACAACCTCGCAATTGACTCTGTCTCTAACAATAGCAGTCCTAGAGGACTACAAAATGAAGCACAACTGGACAGCAGACAACACAATCTGGGCAGCAGATAGTGACACAAAATAAAGTGCAATATAAGGCAACCTGGGAAACAAACCATAACCATCACAGAATAAAAGAAACTGGACAGCATACAGCCGAAATGGTGCAATCTGGGTTGCATACGGCCGTATAAACAAGATAAAAAGGGTTATGATCGTCTACTATGTGAGAAATAACCAAGATATTCAACATCTAGAGCCCAAATAACCTATTACCAACTTCCATGGTTCGTCCGATAGTGGCTACATATTTGTACATAACTAAGATACATAGTGATAGTGCATTCACCGTAAACCAAACACCAGTCTTGTGAGGACACTACATTTCTCCATTAACAAACATATCATTTCCAGTCCATATGAAATCAAAATTCATCACCCATGCACGGATATAACGGAAAAAAGGGCCTTTTCTATCCATTTAACACTCAAAGAAATCAGTTTGGGTATATAACAGACTGAACAACAGAACAAGTGGGGAAACAATTCACCTATTGGAGAATAACAGAAATGTATAGACAGAAGAAGAGAGATCTTCACATAGTTGTTAATTGTTATAGACTTCGAAAACGCATATGAAAGGATACTCAATAGTTATCCTGTTATTGCATGTTGTGTTATACAATAAACCCTACTAACCACCAAGCAATTCCCTTGAGTTACAGAAGATTAAAAACATGAAATTCTCCTTAACCTCTAGTTCTAAATCTTTGGAAGACTTAAAAGTTAGATTGTTCATGAGACAACAAGGACGTCTTCGACACTATGAAATTATCTATCGGCCATATAGACCGTTAATGAAAGTTAGACTTAAAACCATAAATGAAATTTTGGGGCTATCAAAAGTGAACAGATTGGAGCGTAGCAGATTGGAGCATCAAAGTTGCAGAACAAGGACAGCATCTTTATTACAATGTGATTTAAACATCTAGCAATTTCAGCAAAGCAATTTACTCCTGATAGAGAGAATTTGCAGAACAAGGACAACATCTATTACCTTTTTCGCTCTACGCCTCAAGAAATCATCATTGCCATCATCATCACTCAGCCCATCTTCACCATTGAATGGTTCATAGTCTTCATCACCATCTTCACGCCCAATCTTGTTTTTTCTCTTATCAGTACCTTTAGCATTACTTTGTTGATTTGAAGCAAACAAGAACCTTGAAGGGTTCTCGATTCCAGCATCACGCAGTCCAATTAAGAGTTGTTCAATTGTTTTTTGCTTTTCCCTTTCATATCCTTTCGCTTGCATGGTCAAGTACCCCGGCGGAAGCATGTTACTGAATGCATAAAATGATAAGAAAGCAGCTAGCTCTAGTATAAGTCTATTTTTTTACGCTAAAAGAGACCAATTGAAGAGCCCCAATTAACGACGCATAAACCTGGAAAAGTACTTCCAGTTGAAGTCCAGAAAACATCCAAAATCGCCTAAGTATTGCAGCCATGAATAATTAGGGCATGAATTTCTGCACTTCAACTTCAGTTTTTAGATTCCAGTTACAACTTTCATCTAAACACAGGATTTAGCATCCAAAAGTTAGGTTCCAATTACAACCCTCAATTTTAGGCAAGTATAATACCCTCAATTTAGCATCTAACATCAATTTCTAGCAAAAACGGTTAGGGGTTTCCAACTCCATAACAGAAATTCAGCATGTGTTTCTTTCTGAACATAATAGTAATCCAAGTACTAGGGTTGCTAATAGTTAATGGAAGCAAATCCTTAAAAACCAATGGCCATCACGTTAGTGATGTCACACAGAGCAATAATGTTGAGGCTCCCGCGCATGGGGAGACAGGGAGGATGGAGTGGTACCTTTATAGCAAAGAGAGTGGTTGGTGAAGGGGTAAATAGCCGATGTGTGGCATGTGAATCTCACAGGTCACAAGTAAATGCAAAGGGGAGTTTCTCTCAAGACCTTGTGGAGTTGTCGGTTAATTCTACATTGGAAGTTTTACAAAAACTTGTTTGGAGACTCTCCGAAATATGTACAGCCTACCCCTTGCCCTTCCACACTTGCTCCTCACATGACCTTCCGAGCTGGTGCAAGCTTGGTAGTTTTTATGCGAGCCGAGCTCGAGCCAAGTTTTTGAAGCTCGAGCTAAGCATATTTCCCTCGAGCCGATCGAGCTTGAGCACGTCAAAACTCGGCTCGACTCCGCTCGATTACACCCCTAAAAAAGATCCAGCAAGAGAAGGTTTAATGATGTCATCAAGTATCTCCCACGTTGACAACACAAAAATACTATGTAACATTGTCCACGTCTTTGTTCTTCCAATATTTTTCCAATGCAATTACACAAGCTGCTGTTAAAGTCTTTTGTTGTGAATTAACTATAGTTAGCCACTTTGCACACTCTCAATTAAGATGTCAGAGATCAAATCTAGCTGAAAGCAAGATACAATTTTCATCTCTGCTAGGGAAGTCTTTCTTCGTTGGTATATTAATTATAGAGTTACAAAGGGTCTGTTTTTGGGAAAGGAACCCATTTGTGGGAAAACCCCCAAATTACATATTCTTACTCCAAAAAACTATTCACTAGTATAAACTCAACAAAATATGAAAACGACGAGTATTAATGCTATATCTCAAATTAATAGTCCGCACAAACTGAAAAATTGATCTACAAACAGCAACAAAACAGGGCAATCAGTCCAAAGCATCGATCGGTGTGGTCAATTTCAAGTGAATAGAAAAGCACCAAATGCCCCAAAAAAAAGAGATAGCTAAATCAACTGAATTAAGGTGCCAACAGTGATGCAGTAATGTCAATCATTATTTCAAATATTGCCCTAATAAGCCACTCACCATCAAAACCCAAGATATCTCAAGCTATAAATAAAAGTGTCAAAATCAAACAAGAACACAGCATAATTTCAATTCCAAGTTCCATTCGAGCTTAATGAAAACAGCGCTCTGCAATGGGCGAATTTTGCAATAGTATTCGTTATTGTAGAGAAAGAAATCCTTAGAGAGAGAGAAGAGTACCTGATAGGAGGAGGAGGAACCGCCTTCAAAATGCGAGAACAGCAATATAGGGCGCGAATACTGGAACAAACCCGAATTGCATGACTAGGGCACGAATGGTTGCAGAGAAAGAGAAAGAGAGAGAGATGGGCGCCTGGTGCTACCGGGTGTGGTGTTTAGGAGGCGGACAGAGGAAGGAGAGGGAGAACGTGAGAGATTGAGAAGGGAGCAGAGGGAGTACGGGAGAGAGATTGAGAGATTTTTTGAGATTCCATCAGAAATTTGGGGCGGGAGTAGAGGGAGTAGGTGAGAGAGATTGAGAGATTGAGAAGGGAGCAGAGGGAGTACGGGAGAGAGATTGAGAGATTTTTTGGGATTCCATCAGAAATTTAGGGCGGGATCGAGTAGGGGTGAGAGATTGGGGGATTTTTTGACATTTCATCAGAAATTTAGGGCGGGAGTGTTTGGCGCGCCTGGAGTAAAAAATAAAGGAACGCTATGTTTTTTGGGAATTTTGGGCAGAATGCTATAGTCATATACAAGAAATGCTATGTTTAAAGCCTTTCCCCCTTTTCTTTGTTTTAACTTCAAAAAATGCAATAATTGCTTGTCTATTATAGCATTTTTAAAAAAATGCTATGAAATAATGCTATAGAAAGTCATATTTGTTGTAGTGCGTCGCTGAGTTTCTTGCCGATCACCTGGTGGAAGGTCCAGAAGATGTGGAGTTTGAATTCCCAGATGAAAACGTGATGACAACCACCAATGATGTCTGGATACTGTATTTCGATGGGCAGCCAATCAGAAAGGATTTGGAATTGGGGTACTGTTAATTTCCCCAAAGGGATCACACATTCCTCTTGCCTTCAAGCTAAACTTCGAAGTCACCAATAACCAATCAGAATACGAAGCCTGCATCGTAGGGATGGAAGCTGCCTTGGAAATTGGAGTCAAAAGACTAGAAGTGATCGGAGACTCGAACTTAGTGGTGTCACAAGCAAACGGCGACTGGAAAGTCAGGGAAGACAAGTTGAAACCTTATCATCAAGACTTGGATGATTTGATCCCACAATTTCAGATGGTTACTTTCACACATGTACCCAGATTGAAGAATCGTTTTGCCGATGCCCTCGCAACGTTGGCATCCATGGTTGAAATACCAAACGAAGTCAAACTCAGGCCAATTATGATTGAGCAACGAGACAAACCTGTCTATGAGTACGTCATGGCTATGGACGAGCCGGATGATGGCTTACCTTGGTATCACGACATTTGGAACTTCGTCGAGAAAGGCGAGTATCCAGCAGGGATCGATAAGAAGGACCAAATTGCTCTTCGGAGATTGGCATCTCAGTACATCATTTGCGGAGGTAAGCTATATCGGAGATCTCATTGCGGAATGCACAAACTGTGTGTACACGGAGAAGAAGCCAGCCGGATCATGGAAGAAATACATGAAGGAGTTTGCGGCCCTCACATGAATGGCATGATGCTCGCTAAGAAAATCTTAAGGCATGGTTATTATTGGTCAACCATGGAGACTGAATGCGTCAAGTACGTGAAGCGAGGTCACAAATGCCAGATTCACGCCAATCTCATGCATGTCCCACCATCAGAATTGCATTCCATGACTTCACCTTGGCCCTTTTCCGTCTGGGGCATAGATGTCATCGGCAGAATCACACCGGCAGCGTCGAATGGAAACAAGTTCATTTTGGTCACAATTGATTATTTCACCAAGTGGGTCGAAGCTGCTTCATACACAACCCTCACGGCAGTCCAGGTTGCTCATTTCATCAAGCAGAACATCATCTACAGATATGGGGTCCCTCAGGCTTTCGTATCAGATAACGGGGTTCACTTCAAAGGAAGAGCAGCAGAAACTCTTGAAGAATTAGGGATCCAAGTTCACAAATCTACTGTCTATCGACCGCAAACCAATGGAGCTGTAGAAGCGGCCAACAAAACCATCAAGTCTATACTGGAGAGAACCATTGAGTCTGCATGGGATTGGCACGAACAGCTACCTTTAGCATTGTGGGGATACCGGACATCTATCCGAACTCCGACAGGGGCAACACCCTATTCTTTAGTATACGGCATGGAAGCCGTCCTTCCCATCGAACTCGAAATCCCGTCTTTGAGGATCATGGCAGAATCAGGGATTGATGAAGCAGAATGGCAAAACGCGAGGTTCGAAGAGCTCATGTTGTTCGATGAAAGGCGGCTTAAGGCCTTATATCATGTTCAGGGATATCAACGCCGAATAGCCTGTGCTTTTAACAAGAAGGTGAAATCCAGGGATCTACAGGAAGGCGACATGGTTTTAAAAGAGATTCGAGCTCCTGTCTTTGACCCGCGTGGGAAGTTTCGACCGAAATGGGTCGGGCCTTATATTATCAAGAAGATCTTATCCGGAGGTGCATCACAACTCATTGACCTAAACGGCAACGAATTTTCTACTCTGGTCAACTTGGATCAACTCAAAAGATATTACCCCTGAGAGAAGCTCGCTGGACTGAAAAACCGCCAGGGCGGGCAGTTCCAGGCAAAAATTAGAGCAAAGCCTGCTAGGTCGAAAACCCGAAAGGGCAGCCTAGGCAAAAGATAAGGCTAAACAAATCAAAGCTTGCTAGACCGAAAAAACCCGTAAGGGCGGTACTAGGCAAAATTCAGAGCACAAAAGGAGAGTGTAAATACCCGAGTGAACCATAACCAAAAATTTGTAGTCCTGAACTACGTCATGACCTGATTCCTTTTTACAAGGGATACGTAGGCAGCCTCATCCTGAGGTTCGGTCACAATCTTTTGAGTTGATTCCAAGTCATTATGCACATTTCAAATTTCACAAGCAGAGTCGATAAGAATCAAGAGTGGAAAAGTTCTCAAAACTCAAATTTTATTCGAACGTACTTTTTCGATTACATGGCTGAGCATGAAACTTTCAAAAAGAAACAAACAATAACAACGTTGGTTACACAACTTATTTCAAGCACAGTAAGATCGAGTCTAAAGTCTGTCTTAGTTTCCATTTGCTCTTGCTTCGATATCTCTTGTCAACCATCTCTTGTAACGTGCCGGGAGGAGGACACTGGGATAAGGATCTCTTGGAATGGTCACGCTCTCCCTCCAATTATTCTGATAAGCTCTGAAAGTGGCAACATTGAAATTTGGTATGACAAAGTTCTCGGGACCTGCAGGTGGCAGTACTTGATGAGCACCAAGTTGACGAAGGATCCTGTTCGGAATATAGAAAGTCCATCGGGTTGGACCGGCCAAAACCATTCGCTGGCGCCCCATGTTGCTAATGGCCATGTCAGGAAGATCAAGCCAAGTCAATCGCCAAGAAATCACCTCCTCCGTAAGCCGGGAGAGGACCTGAACCCAACCTCCCACGTCATCAAAAACTTCCCTGAAGTCTCTCATAACAAACCCTTGTGTTTCATGAACCCGGTTCCTCGGCACAGGTTCCAGCAGATTGGCCTTGTCACATAACCACAGCTGCGTGAAAGAGAGAGAAAACAAGTGAGAAGCCTTAGAAAGCCTCAAACTGAGAATCGAGGTAAAATGAGAACGAGTGAAGAACCAGAAAAAGGAGAGCTGAGTGAGAAGCCTACATGTAGGAGTAAAGGGCTACCCTTGAAGACGTCGGTCCGGCCGGCATAAACCCCATCTAAACCCATCAAAGTTTCAGCCAGAACCACGGGAGCCACGTCTTTGCGCTCCTCAATTTGCATGGCCACACCGACCAAGGAAGAGCTTGCCTGACCATCAGATTGCACAAACAAGAATGCAGCCAGTAAACACAAGCACAGAGCAAAGTCGTTGGAGCGGAATCCGTCAATAAGACGTGGAATGTTCAGAAAACCTCCACGAATCATGGATTTGGCAGCATTGCTACTTATTTCAAGTTTGGAAGACAGCACTGGGGGCAAAACCAAATCCTTGGAGAGGGATGATAGGCTCCACCAAGTCAAAACCTCCGATGTACGCATAGAATTCTTCCACGGTGGGGCATAGCTCATGAAAACCAAAGCGAAAAACATGCACCTCAGGGTCCCAGAATTGTGTTGCAGCTCGTAACAGCTCAGGACATATGGACACGTCTCGAATAAAGCGAAGAGAAGTCAGCCTATGGCCCCGGAAGTGGAGCCAATCCAAGCCGTCGAGATCATCAAGCCAAGGGCACATTAAAGCTGAGAAACTCACTACCATTACGAGAAGAGTTGAACAAAGGAGAGGTTTAAGAATGCAAATGAGGAATGGAATGAATAGCTTTTTATAGCTGCCATGCATGAAGAACAATACAAAATTTAAAGTTCCGAAGAACGGCCGTCTCGAAGAACGTGCCAATTCGAAAACCGCGAGGAATCATGCTAGATTGGCAAAACATCTCAAAAGATGCCTCACAGTGACCCTTCAAGACCCTAGGACGTGCATTGGAGTGATGAAAGGCCAAAAGAAAGGACCAAAAATCGGCTGCAAGTTGCAAAAGTTTTGGCACTGTTAGGCCAGTACCGCACAGTACAGTGGTAGTGCCGCATGGCACAGTCTCAATGCCGCACAGCACAGTCGGCCAGTTTCAGCAAAACTGGATTTCGAGCATCCGGAGCTCATTCCATGCTTCTCTTTGGCACGTAGCCTGTGCATACAAGCCGTGACGCGCGCATACGACCTAGTGGAAGGATTGGTTGACGACCCCAACCAAATTTTGATGATCAAGTGTCTCGAAGACTTGTACATCAAGAATGGAAACATCGGCAAATTATACTTCATGATATTGTCATCTCGCGAGCCTAGTCAATTCACGTGCGTCATGTCATATGCAGAAATCATTCCATTCATTTGTCAACAACAATGTCGGCATGTGCACGCAACAAGCATTGTTCTCTTGTCATTAATCCATGCATTGTTCATATGAATCCGAAAGCTAGTTCCATCATTTTTCATTGAGTCACAATCACGGATACGGGTCGATTTCTCTATATACAAGTTCATTATTTCCAATTCAGTTGCTTTAAACACTCATGTGCAAACCTTGATTCTTCAAATTCGTTGCCAGTGTGAATAAAAGCAAATCAAGGTGCGAATTTTTATAAAATCAAACTGAAAATATCCACATCGTGAGTATAATCATATCCAAGGGCGAACATGCCCAATGCTAAATCTACTACCACGGCTCACAGGCCATCTCTACAAAAGGGCAAAACAGGTGCCCAAATCAAAACAAGGCATGCAGGCCCCACCTAATAAAATGCTACTACTAACAACTGTCTCAGGTACGCAGACGCTTCGGTGTGGGAGGATGGCTCTCAGTACTACTGCTCTCTGCAGACTCCTCTCTCTGTGCACTCTCTGGGACTGCAGTGGAATGAAGGACTCGACCTGAAGCTGGAGCTGCTAAAGTAGCTCGAGGCGTCGAACGCCTGGCACTCCGGGAACCTTACGCTCCCTGCATGAGCAACAAAGGTTGTCAAATATAAAGGGAAGTATGAATGAACAACAGAAAAGAAAGACAAGTTTGATGAAAACCTCAGCAGCTCCGCTACCAGGAGTAGCCCTGTGACTAGCTCCTCTCTCACTGCTAGTACTTGCTCCACGGCTACTCTCTCTCCTCCTACGGGTACCGCGACCTGTCTCTCTACCTCTGCTAGTCTCTCCGGCACCTCGGCCTGTGCCTCTGCCAGCCTCTCCGGAACCTCGAGCAGGTGTCCTCTCTCTGGTAGTACTCCGCCGACGACCAAGTACAACTCCTGGCTCAGCACGCGGGCATACCTCGGGAGCCATGCCCATCACAAACTGACGGACCATGGCCTGCAAGTCTTGCACCAACTGGTACGACGCCGTCGCCCACTCAGCAGGAATCTGAAATACAAAGATACATCAGTAATATATGGGATGTTGGTATGAGGAAATAATTGAAGCAAGTACAACAATCAAAAGTCACCTCTGTCGTGGCAAAAGTAACTGTGGGAGTAATAAGAGGCACCGTCACTACTCCAAGTGCTCCATCAACAGTCACTACCTCAATCTCTCTCCTCAACTCGGGCAAAGCAGGGGCAGCCCTCAAGCGATTCTCCATATCCAGGTCATATGCCAAGTGAGTACTCAAGTACCCCTCATAGTCTATCGAAGGGTTCGGACCTTTGTGTATCTCTCTATCTCCGCCGAGTGTACTCCTCGGTCCTCCGAACAAGTGAAGGAAGGGGGGCGCACGCTGAAATCGTCAATCCCGAGAGATTGACGAGACACTCTGTCACCCAAGTACCATCGCCTTGACCATATGGACACTCCAACGATTACACGACTCCGCGTCCACTCCCTGCTCTGATCCCGATGAGTAATCCTTGCGCGACTGTCCCGGACATTCCACCTCACCCGCAAGGAAAAGGTTTGTCGGTTTTCGGAAAATGAAAAGGCAAAAGAACATGAAAAATGAATCACGAAAGGCTTACTCTATCTCCGTGGTAGAATCCAGAAAGAGTCAAGCTCCTCAAATCCCCCTTATGGTCACCACCCCCGTGAACTCCAATCCCCACTTCTCAAAGACGCGGAAGCACATCCTCATTGCTATGAGAATTAGTTTGGGGCAAATATTCCCAAAGACACCTCATAAGCCCACACTTGCATGTTCGAGAAAACAATCAAGTCAAGGAATATGGCCAAGGTATTATCATGGTTTACACGAAAGAGGAATGCTAGCAAAGTTTTACCTCTAGTACTCTCCAATAGCCGCCAAGGCTCGTGCCTACTCCACGACAGACGCAGCCCATGAAGCAGTACACGGTACACAAGCCAGCACCACCCCAGTCAAACCGCCCTGCAGTCTCCAAGCTCTCCAACGCTAACAGCCAACCCAAGTGCACCATTCCCTGCCTGTTCGGAAACAGGGAGGCACCGAAGAGGTATAACAAGTAAGCCCTCGCCATCTGTCTAGCCTCCTTCTCTGACTCAGGCTCGTGGTCCCAGAAATCCACCAAGACAGTATATCTCACCCCCGGCTCAATGCCTCCAGGCCTCCTCCCCAAGTAGTGCTCTACGGCAGCAGTGTCCAAGTATAGCTCTGAGTCGAATGGAATGGGCTCACCTCCAACCCTCAAACCGGTAATAGCAGCAAAGTCAAGAGGAGTGATAGTCATCTCTCCGAATCTGAAGTGAAAAGTATTGGTGGTATCCCACCACCTCTCCACCAGGGCTCGTATCAGCTTGCGATCTGTCCTGGTCACTGTCAAGAGTCGTATAAAGATGGTAAACCCAGAGGCATCAACCAAAGCCCTCACACTCGGCGGCAACGCACGGTAGTATGCCAGAGAGCTAGCAGAACCTCCATAACCGCCCATGGATCTCTGAGTCTGTTAACAAAAGCACGGCACAACGTATATCAGTCATTGTCAAAAGAAATGTATAGCAAACAGATACAAGCAGCAAAGAATAAACAAGATCCATACTAAGGGATTTCTGTAAGCAATATGAGTCGAGCGGTCACGAATAACATTCGTATCCAAGTACGCAGGCAGCAAAGGAGTATATGTGTCACACCCCTGAAGAACAAAGAAGTGAACTCGTGGTACGTAAGTGGTAGGCGTAAAAGGAACTCTGTGATCCAATGCCAGCTCGACCTCCCGGACTATGGTCATACGATCCTCCCCGGCGGCTGCCTCAGTCTCTCTCTGTCTCTCCTCCTGCTCAACATCCCTGACATGAGATGGCATACCCTCCTGAATCAGAACATTCTCGAACCGAGGGAACTCCTGCAAAGTAGCTGCGACATCCTCATCTCTCGCTCCCTCTAGAGTGTCTGCCAAAGTCAAGCCTGGCCTACGAGAAGAACCAACTGCAGGTGTAAACAATGGAGGCTCTGAAACCTCTGTCTCTCTATCAACACTCTCCTCTGGCACTCTAGCAGTACCAATGGCAATGGCCGGACCAGGAGCAATCCGTCTCACCAAAGGCGTCTCCTCGCTGTCAGTACTACTCTTTCATGCAACGTCTTCTACAAGTACATCTCTACCTCCCCGAATCACCGATATATCAGTCGCAACATCCTCACCACCTACAGTAACCTCAGTCACAAGAGTAGCCTCCAAAATATCACTCGGAATACCCCCAGTCTGAGACCCACTCTCTTGAGCACCAACTATCTCTACCACAACATCAATCCCACTGAGATTCATCGCAATATCAGAAGGTGAAGTACCCGTACCTGAAGGATCAATCTCCATAGCTTCCGGACCCTCGTGGGTAGCAACGGTACTCTGATCACCACCCACGGCACTTTCAGTTTGTCGTACGGCACTTGGGTCATCACCAATAGTGCCACTACTGCCCATGGTACTCGGATCCCCAGTCACGGCGCCCCCAGCATCACCCACGGCACTCTCAATATGTCGTGCGGTATTCAAGTCTTCACCAAAATCACCACTGCCAGTCACTGTAGCACTACCGATACCCGTGATGTCCCGTGTCCCTGCCGGAGTGGATGACTCACCCGTATGAGCCTCACCGAGCCCCGTCGGTACTGTTTCCGGCACAGATGACATCACTTCAGCCCCACTAGGTGCTGTACGAGATACTTCGTGAACCGGATCTACAACAACCGGGCTCAATTCGGTCGGAATACTCACGGGTGAGTCACTCTCGATCGAACTAGATGATGAACTTGCCCTCTCAAACTCCGATGATGACGAATCGGCGGCTGACATGGTGGAACCACTTGGTTCCTCGCCGAAATCTGCCATAGTAAGTGTATCTCGGAAGAAAAGAACTCGGTTTGGGTATGAGTGTACCGAAAGATTGAAAAAGATTTGGGGAAAGTAAGGGAAAAGAAGAAGAAATAAGGAGCAAGCAATTTTCGGGCCTTTTACTCTCTCAGGATAAACCAACTAAAAGTTTGAAATGAGTTAGAAGTGGGAGAAAACCAACGATTTCGGACGGTTATGAAAACCACTTGTGCCGTACGGCACACCAACTCTGCCGCACGGCACACATCGTATGCCGCACGGTACACCCCTTTCAGACTATGTCGCACGATGCTCACTCTCAACCGCACGGTACAGGTGTGATATTGCACGGTACAATTTTGACACTGAAGTCAATTTTTCAAATCGATCTTACACGAGACCTCACTCAATGATTCCATTCCATCATATCAGCACCACTGATTCCGTAAGTCCTCTCCAGCATTAACAATGGTTATCTCAGCAGATTGGTTTCGTAAGTCCTCTCCGGCATTAACAAAGGTCTCTCAAACACCAACAAGGGTTTCATAAGTCCTCAACGGCATTAACGACGGTTTCGTAAGTCCTCTCCGACATTAACAATGGTTTTATCAGCGCCAACTAGTTTCGTAAGTCCTCAACGGCATCAACGACAATTTTTATCAGCACCAATGGTTTCGTAAGTCCTCAATGGCATTAACAACAATTTTCTCAGACACCGACTGGTTCTATAAGTCCTCAACGGCATCAACGACGGTTTTCAAGCACCCACTAGTTTCGTAAGTCCTCAACGGCATTAACAACAGGTTTTCTCAGACACCGAATGGTTTCATAAGACCTCTCCGGCATTAACAACGGTTTTATCAGCGCCAACTAGTTTCGTAAGTCCTCAACGGCATTAACAACTATTTCCTCAAAGCACCAATGGTTTCGTAAGTCCTCAACGGCATTAACAACAATTTTCTCAGACACCACTGGTTTCGTAAATCCTCAATGGCATTAACGACGATTTTCTCAGCACCAACTGGTTTCTATCTCGCCGGTTGCATTCACAGCACATCATTCGTTTTTCCCTCGTTGAAAAACAAAGTAACAATCCCGTAAGCCAATCAAGGTATGTTCTCTGTCACCATCTTGCATTTTGCATTAAGCCCTGATGAACTACGATGGTTTGATCCCTACAATGGGGTACGTAGGCAGCTCTTTTGAGCACGACCACATGCATCACGTTTTACTTGTTTGTTCTCATACGAGGATGCCCACATCGAGGGGTGTCTTCTATCTTTGACATGACTTTCATCACACAATGATTCACAAGTCTCGTCAAAGAGGGGCAACTGTAGACACCCCAAAATAAGACACTCGTATACATTTTTATCCCCGATGATGAAAGGAAATACCCGGAAAGTCTCTCGGATTGAAATTCTCCAAAGTCAACTCAGTCAACAGTACCGTACGGTACTCATCTCTCGCGCACAGCACAGACCAAGTCACGTACGGCAGCCTTTTGAATTTTGGCGGTGGAAATGTGCCGCACGGCACAGTCAGTGTGCCGCACGGCACACTGAGTGCCTTACGACACTGTCACTTGTCACACAGCTTTTGCAGAATGCCCAGCAGCTCAAAATGTTGACGAAATGGCTCCTCTGCTCATCATGATTTCGTGCAAGGCCTCAAAGCTACCCTAGAGTCATCATCTCCTTGTGGGAGGATGAAGTTTACGTAATGACCAAGTTCATCCATTCCCTATAAATGCCAATCGATTCCAACGGAGAAAGGATCGGAGAATTGTGAAAGAAAACCATGGTATCCAACTCTTAAGTTCCGTTAAAAATACTTCCCCCATCACAAACCACCTTCTTTCTTGTTCACAATCTCCAGAAACTAATCCAAACGTTCTTCCCAAAACCAAACCCAATCAAAAACCCATCCCCTGTTTTCGGTTCAAACCTGTGAAATTGCCATTCTAAATAGGTTCAAGTTCTAGCCATCATTTTGTTGCTATCACGCTGAGGTTATAATCAGAGCTCAGAGGAGGTCCAAGGCGCGCCCAAGGAGTTCTATAAGTACTTCAATCCGAGAGATTCAACCCGAAGGTATATTTCTGTTTCGCCAAGTTTCATAACTTGGGTACCCTGAGGGGAGGGGTACCAAGTATGGAATGATCTCCTATATCATCTCCATGCTTGGTACACCCATGTTACATCAAAATCAGTTTGATTTCGTACCTCCCGGTTGCGTCGTACGGTGAAAATATCGCCTCGTACGGAGCAATTCAATGAGGAGGAACATTCCCCATCTAAGCACATTGTTTTCTTATTCAAAGTAGTCTAATTTTTACCATATTCCATGCTTTGTATGTGCTTATATTTAATCATGTCGAGAAACCAAAAGTTTGAATTGTTTGCAGAGGAAACAGTGCCGCACGGCACTCCCACTGTGACGCACGGTACACTTGGAGTGTTGTACGGCACACTTTTGAAAATTTGACCGTTGGACTGATGAACAGTGTCGTACGACACACTTTCTGTACCGCACGGTACACCTAGTGTGCCGCACGGCACACATCTTTGTAAAAATTAAAGTTTTTCAACCAGTGCCTTGCACAAACAGTTTGAACCTTTGATTGGATTGTTTTCTCATTGTTATAACTTGCATTATTATCTGTTTTCATTACTATCGTCTGTTTTGCTTGATAAATTGTTTATTTGAATAAAGTTCAGCATTAAAATGTTTTCTAAAAATCCCACAAATGTTTAGTAAAGACCGATTTTTAATTGGGCGAACGGGGTGCATTAAAACCCTTCCCCGTTCGTAACCTGGCTCCCGAATCCAAAACGAATCTCTGGTTTTCAAATTGTTTTATAAATCATTTTCTCAATCATTTTTCAAAACGGTTTCTCGGGTCCCAAACCATTTTCTAAAAACCCGGGTGGCGACTCTATTTTCAAATCAAAATCAAAACCGGTGGAAATCGACCGTCCACACCTGGTCACATTTGCCCACGTCAAACCCAACTTTCTTCGTATCAACCTGATCCCTCAAGACATTGGGAAACCTGTTGTTTTTACGAGTAGGTTCAAGTAGATTCTTCTGCAAAAGAAGTGGAATATTTTTTAAGTTCACATCATTGTGCGAGAGGAAAGAAAAATCTAATGCACCTATTAGTAGTGAGATCATACCGCAAAATGCAATGGGAAAATGTGACGCCTGGGATGCAACTTTCCTTTCGCTACCTCCTTCATTTCCTTTAGCATGAGCCAATCCCTCACTGAATCAAGAACCTGCATGGATAATGGAATGATTCATTAAGTCATAGACATTCAATAACTTTTGGTTGGTAATATAGGAATATAACATAATGATAACAACGCGGAAAGTAATTACCATGTTGGACACAAGGCCCTTTTGGCGAAATGACTCATAAACATTGGTAAAAGTCAAAGGCCATTTCATTGACTTCATTTGGATATACACCTCACTACAACAATAGAGATCAATAATCGAAGCAATACAAGTATTACAACTATCACAATGATTAGCAACAGGACCTCAGATCCATATCAGTTGCATATTAAGATTCAACGGAGATAATCATAATAGATGCATAAAAACATTATCAGCAGCATGAATAGCATCCTTACTCTTTCATGGCTTTGGTCGGCCTTCAGAGAAGATACTCCAATATCTTCTTCTTGTCCTTCGTCATCTTCTCTACCTTAAAAGCTGGTTGTGAAACATACGGATGCCGAGTAGATTTACTCAGTTTTATAGGACGATTCCCTCGTCTCTAAGTTGGTTGAGTAGACACTGCCTTTGTTTCCTTGGTGGTGGGTGTATCGCCAAGAACATTCTTTGAAGAATTTTGAATAAGTTGACAAATGGGTGTTTCCCATTCGTTGCCTCCATGGGCAACATATTCTCTCTCTTCTTCTTGTTCTTCATCTTCTTGTTTATGTTCTTTCTCTTTCGCTTTCTCTTTCTCTTCTTGTTTGTCTTTCTCTCTCTGTTCTTGTACTTCTTCTTTTTGTTGTTGTTCTTGTCTCTCTTGTTGTTCTTTTCTTCTTCTTCTTCTTCTTCAGAATTTTCAGATTTATAAGATTCTTCTTGTTCTTCAGAATCTTCTTCCTCTTCCTCTTCTAAAAATACCTTGTTGTCATCTTGTTTTCTCTCTCTCTCTTCTTCATCTTGTTCTTCCTCCTTGTCCTCATCTTGTACTCTCTCTCTCTCTCTCTATTCTCTTCCCCATTTTCCCCATTTTGTTCTTCTTCTCCATCTTCTTCTCTCTTTTTTTTTTCGTTTCCAAGGCCAGAGAGTGCGCAGCATCCATGGCACGCAAGTTGTCCGCATTTTCTATGAATTCATATATATAATTATGGTACTGTTGAACATAGGCCTGCAAGTGAAAATTAATAATAGGTCAGTACGTGATATGAATGGATCATATTTTTGGTATAAAAGTACAACTTAATTAAAAATCACCGGATTTTTCATGTTGTGAGGAGGAAAGTCAGCCAACACAGCCTCATTAGCTGGGATGTCCTCCGGCTCCATTCTTATGCGCTTAGCTATCAAATCCTTCGTCCATAATGCAATGGGAAGTTGACCTTGTTCGTCACTATGTTCGCCGCTCATAACATTCATCGAGAATCGGTCATAGTATATTATTTGCAAAAATTATATACCGACATGTTAGAAAATAAGTCAAGCAAGTAAAGAAGAGGCTAAAGTCGAACAGATAATGTTGTTGGACATACCATTAAAAGGAACAAACATCCCCCCAACACTTTGGCCATGTAACGGACGATGCTTTTCGATGCTCGATCCTTGAAACTCTGAATTTGGTTTACCAACCACTCCAAGATGAAAGTCGGCCACTTGTATGTCTTGATTTTTTCCATCTTAGCACATGTGACGGCGGGAAACAACGCTGGCCCAATAGCGTCCTTGGTTGTGGGGCACAAGAAAGAGCCCAATGCAAAGAGCATGTACGCCTTCTGAAATTGATTGTGTGATGAGTTTCTTGTAGGATGACTTTTTTCAACTGGGCAAAGGACAAGCCCTTAAAATCATCCTTAAAAGCTTCATCATTCTCCTTTGTAAATAACTTGCAAATGGCTACTCTGTGTTTCTCCTCACATCCTGTTGGAACGCGCTTGGTTCCACTGGGCATCCCCAACACCCTTCCAAAATCTTCGGCTGTTATGGGGCAAACTCTCCCATCCTGGAATTCAAGACTCAAGAGTGCGGGTCCTGGTGTTAAACCGCTCGGCCAATTTAACACAAAAGTCCCTGTTCAGCCAATCACATTGGAGTTCAAGAAGATTATGAAATGGATTTTTTTCAATCAATGCATCCCTTCGCTCTTGACTTAATACCTTGTTCAAATCGACAAGTTGATTTGGGGTACAACGAGTCCGAATGGAAGCCAAATTCTATAAATGAAGAACAAAACATAATGGTTATATATACATTCCTTGCTTCAACTTTGATGCTTGATAAAAAAATATTTCAAATTTCATTACTTGTGTGAACTGAGACCAAAAAGGAATTACAAGTACCTGCACTTTATTGCCCTTCTTCCTCTTCCGAGTGCGAGGACGTTCTCCGCGGGCTGCTTTTCTATCAAAATATATTTTTTATACATGGCTTCCCAATCATGGCACTCAGGCGGTTTATCTTCGAACCACACATATGCAGCTTGTTCAATCGCCTAGTACAAGGAAATAATAGATGCGGTTAATGGACGTAAAAGAAAAGTTTGATGTAATAACAACAATAAGACCAATCCATGTTAGCCCCATTCAAGTGCCTAACCTCCGATCTGTGGATAGCACCAATGAATCCGCGTGGCCCTTCTCCGAGACCTAAACGTAGGCCCCTAATAAAATCGGCTCTGCAAAAAGTTAAGGAATAGCAAGTCAGACGGGGGAATATGAAATTTCGAAGAGATTTGTAATCCTCCATAACAACAATCCACATTTTTTCAACTACACATATGGAAGGTAAAATATATGAAAACTGACACGAAAATATTATATCCATAGGTTGGACGCTTGGTGGGAACATCATCCAAGTCTTCAATTGGTATAGTAGATTTGCGTGCAGTCGACTTGCTTCGCACCATATTCCCTACAATCAATTCAAGAAACAATAAAAATAAATGTGAAGACAAGGATCATATGCACATTTTATTTGTCTGATTACGATAATGTATATTGAAGAAGACAAAAATAGTCAATTACATTAGCACAATAGGACAAGAATAACAAAACAACTATCTAAATTAATGGCCGTGTGGGAGCTCCACCGGACAAAAGACCTAATGCCAATCACAATACTAGCACCCTCTGTAATTATGAGCGAACAGTATGTGTTTGAGCAATTAGAAATTCATATCTACCAGCCCAAAAAAGAATATGCCTGCCTCATTTCTGAAATCAGGCACCAAAAAATACAGTAACCGGAAATGTTAAATGACAAGCCTGATAAATCGATGAATATAATTTAGGAAAAGAAGAGAAGACAAACAAAAATCCATATTACTTGGTTATACTTGGCTAAACGTTTGCTTTGGCAAGGAGCTACTGTTTTGATCTGCATGGAAAAACACAAACGGTTAGCTGAATCCATAGTCAATGCACAACCAGTACATGCACAACCAATACCAAGCCAACATGGCTCTTGCAAGAGTGGTGAAAAAGAACAAAAAATAGGAAAAAAAATTACATGCAACACAGAATCCACATCCACACTCCACCGTTTTAGAAATTTGAACATCTAAGTCAAAAGAAGTCTACACGTAATGGGAGTTTTTCAATTGCAGTATAGTACTTCAATCAAACATATGCCTCTCCAGCTAGACTAAGCAAGTACATTTAAGACAAATTCCTGGTTTCTTCAATTCTGAAAATAAATCAATGCAATCAAATAACAGCCTCACTTGAAGTCAGCATAAAGTTTGCAAGATTAAGTGCAGAATGTAAGGACTTGGACAGTACTTTCGCCCAACACTTTGAACATCATTTGGAGTACTTCAAGGCTACATTAACCTATTAGATTTTAACTTTTTGAACACACAATAGATTAGCTATAGACCATCCTCCATAATAAACAAATAAAGAAAGACAAACTAACACTTTCAAAAATGGAAGCAAACTAAACCAATGCCGAATTATAAACATTGTGTTATGTATGAGTAAAAGGTAAATATGACTAAAAAAATTGCAAGAGGAACAACATAGAAATTCGAGCCTATGTCTATCCAACTGCTCTATGTATCAACCAACAGTAAGAACATAAAGGGATACAAAATGCACCTGATGGTTCCACTTATTGCAGAAAATGGAGATACCTAGCCTGTAGTGGAAAAGAAATAATTTGGGAAATAATTTTACCATCATGTCAATTGATGCGTGGTCTTTTTCTCATCTTGTTCTCAATTCTCATGCTTGACCTCGTTATTATTGGAGCTAAGGATGGCTTCCTTTTCCTTATTATGAGGTCGACTTTGCATTTGCTTCCGTTTCAGTTAACAGTTTATTAAACATTTAGTTCTGCGTTTAACATAAGGAGACAAACAAATTACTAACTCCATATGCATCCCAAATATAACTCAATACAAAAATCTAAGGCTAAAAGGACCTAGACAGCACATAGCACAACTTAATCTGTGCCAGCCGCCAATATTATTTTGTCAAAAACAATCAAACAAGGAAAAATTCCTTAAGAGGGATCAGCATAAAGCCTACATCCACAGGCCAAAACAATGAGAGGGATCTCGTTACGAAAGACGAGACTACAATGTGCCAACCGTACACGTAACACTTAAACGAACCCTAGAGCCCCCAAATACCTCTTATATAGCAAACCCTGCATGACAAAATTGGGGACAAGGTACACATTGATAGAGAAGGGTCGGATTGAACTAAACTCAGAAGAATGCTACCAGAGAACAATTCCTTCCCTATGTTTCAGCCTTTAACTTAACTTTATCAGGAATATAAATACAATTTTGGACTTCATAGTGTTTAAAAGCAGGACTCACCTCTTTATCTTTCTCAGCGGTGGGGTCGAAACCGCAGTATACCCTAAGGGGAGGGAGATCGGGATCAGAGCAAAAGGACTTGAGGTTTTCGCTGGTTAGGGATTTGACCAGTCCCCTTTGTTGGACGATTTCGACGACGTTGAGGCGATGTCGACTGGGTTTCGTTAACGGAAGAAGAAGAAGATGATAAAGGACTACGGCGGTGACGATTGAGCGAGCGAGAGAGATGGAGGGAGGTTTACTCGATGAATTTGAAATGACGAACAAAAGGGACGGAGAGAAAGGGTTTCTGCATTGCAATCGAAAATTATTGTGAGGGTATTTTGGGCATTGCAACCGGAAATTACAATGTATGTGTCATTTCTTTTCTCCTTATCATGTCTTTGGAATTTCCCAAACCATGACCAGCTTTTGGTCATTATTTACTCCTAACACCACCTTTTGGTCATTTTCTCAATAAAAAAATCATTTTGGGTATTGACATCTGCAATGACACAATCCCATTTTTACTAAGAAAGAAAAAAAAGGTTTTCAATAACATGGTAAATAGGGAATATATGGTTAAGCCTTGAAAAAAATGACAGACTAAATTCGTCAAGGCTTAAATTTCTCTAAATTTGGTAGAGAAATGGTCAAACCCTTCATTTTGAGTAGACAAATTGGGTATAGCGTTGGAAATGGGATGTTTATCTCTTTTACCCAGAAGAAAGGGTTTAAGTGAAGAAAATGAGTAAAAATCGAAGATGCTCCGAGGGCAGCCCGCTGCTGTATATGCTGGGTGAGCGACCATAGTTTTCGAAACCGTAGAAAGCGAATAGCAGATGAAAAATGGTGTTCAAAGGCAGGTTCTTCTCGTCGAAGAAATCATCGGACGCTACTTCGAGCCCTGAAGGATCGAATAGCAGCCCGCGATCGCTGGGCTCCAACTCCCCCATCAGCAGATCTGACAAGAAGAAGAAGGTCAAGTCCACCAAACCAGCACCCGATCCATTGACTGCAATTACTCCTAGTGACAGTACCGGTGCCGTTGTGTTCAGTCCCTACTCCTCCTCCTCGTCCTCTGGTCGTCAAACGCAACTAAAAGATGGCGTTTCCACCAAACAACAATCATCACCAGTAAAGAAGAAGGATGCGAAGGGAAAAGAGAGTTTGAGGACGGGCGGGGGGGAGTTGAATAAAGTGCCGGCGGTGTCACCGATTCTGGCATCTTCACTGGGACTGAATCGCATCAAGACAAGGTCGGGTCCCCTGCCACAAGAGAGCTTTTTCGTGTTTAGGGGGGATGCTAAGGGTTCTAGTAATCTTTCCAAGCCGCCGCCTCCTCCTCCTCCTCCTGCTGCTGGGTGTGATGACGCTTCCGCCGCGTGTTCTTCGTCTTCGGGTGTTGGTCGAAAAAAGAAGATGGGTTCTGAGGAAGAGGAAAATGTTGTTAAATTTGGGGGATGTGCTATTATTGATAATAATAATAATAGTGGATGCAGCAATTCAGACAGTATGTCTACGGAGAGTGGGCCGTCTAGAGACCATAGTCCCCATGTTCAGACCAGGTCGAGGCTCCGAGATGGTGAATCTTCTTCAGAAGCTGGTAAGGTTTTTTGCCTTACCCCTCTTCCTACAATCAGTCGTGCACACAAATATGCAACTTATTACATGCATTCGATCGATATTGAAAGAGCTACTATCTTCTTCAGTCTTGTTGTCGTTGTCATATTTCCACACATGTTACTTTTTGTGGTTTCTTTAAGTTGAACCGTTTGGAGGATAGTTTTGATCATGGAGCATGGTTTAGAATGTTTTACTTATGTGGGTGAAACAATACTTCCCAATAAAATAATCAAACATTAGCCCGTGACGATGGCTTCTGCTCTGAATCCTTGACCAGGCCACTTGCTTTTGCTTTTCTTTTTCAAATCTTTCAGTAATGAGTTCCAAAAAATGTGGCATCTGCGGTTCATGTTTTTATAGACGCAAGTTCTGAATTGAACATGGTTAATGTGAATTGGGCAATCCTTAACCTACTTGGTCAATCCTTGACTTACCCAAGTAGTGCATTGAGTTGAAATTGATTTAGATGAACGTATATGCATGCTATTTGGGCGAGTCTAATGGTGAAACTAGTGGTAATCTTGCATTTACTTGTGGTTGCTTCTATAATATCACATTTTTGGATTTAGCATTTATATCGAGGGGATAATATCGTTGTGGGTCATTCGGAAAATTGGTTTTGTCACTTTTTTCTAACTTTGCTTTCCTAAACACGATGGGCGGGGAATTTTGAAGCCAAAGCCGATGTCTATGAAGTCCGTGTGAAGCGAAGTCCCACATCGCCTGGGTACGAAAGTAATATGAAATATATAAGCGTGAGGGCACTCTCACTTCGGGGTTGAGTTCTACCCAAGACCATGTAACATGGTATTAGAGGTAGGTTTTCGGAGGCTTTTTTCCTTTATTTGTGCCATAGCTGCACTTTGTTTCTTGTGATCCGTATGTTCCGGATCCTTTGTTAACCTCTCCACGTGCGAGTCAGGGGTTGCACCTGCGGTGGAGCGTTGGAATTTTTCCCACATCAGTCAATTATCACCTTGAAAACTAGTATATGAGCCGGGTGGCCTCTCCACTCTTTGCCAATTGGATTTGAGTTGGATGCTTTAACATGGTATTAGAGCTGGGTACTAGAGATGGTGTGAAGCGAAGTCTCACATCACCTGGGTACGAAAGTAATATAAAATATATAAGCGTGAGGGCACTATCACTTCATAAGCTAGCTTTTGGGTTGAGTTCTACCCAAGACTGTGTAACAACACGTTGTAATCACCTCCCCCGTCTGATCTCTCGGGCGGCGAATCTAATTCTCAGTCCCTAGGTGATTCTTGTGGTTGTCATTATGGCTGGCTCTTTTCCTTGACTGAGCGCGCAGTCTCAGAGCCCACCTTAGGCATGTGGGTTTAAGCTGGTACCTTAAATAACGACGACGGGGATTACCCAAAAAAAGGCTAGCCAAGGAGGTTGACAAATTTGTGGGACGGGGTTTAAACAAGTATCAAAAGAAGATTCGTAATGCAAAGGATGCCTGTACAATTTTTTGACACCATTGAACATTATGCTCATGTCTAGATGAAAGAAACAAAAGATATATGGTGGGATAGGACTCGAAGATCTTTTTCTATTGGCAAAGAGTTGAAGTCTTTTTTCTCTTGGAAAAGATTATTAGTGTACGAGCCTTTGGACTGCTTGAAGAAAGTGGAGACCTTTTCTATGCATGATTCATTGGCCTCTAAAACATCATCCCCATGTAATAATTTTTGCAGCTGTTGTGATACTTTTGAAAACAAATATGAGATGATAATTTTATGCTGGAAAGATGAAATCATCTACTAGGGTGTTGTGTCCATGTTCAACACATGTTAAACAATGCCACTTGTTGAACCCAGGTTGATGACATGTGGTTGATACACAACCATGGGGTATTATATTGTTGTAAAGTTTCTAAATACGATTATGTCTAGGAGACATTGACGAATACGAACTATAATTTTTGGACCCATAGCTACTTTCTCAGCCTTAAGTTTTGATGAGAATGAAGAGGCCAAGCCAAAGGCTAAAAAAAATCTGGTTTGATACTAATTGCACTTAAGGTTCCCAACTTCCAATAAATTTAGTGTTGTTGAGTAAGCACCCTTTTGGAATATATTAATCTTTGGCCTTCACCAGATGGCAGCAGCTAAAGAGATTGATACTCTTAACTTGTAACTAGTTGCAGGTATGTATTTATTTACTTGTTTGGGTGTCTTGAATTTACCTACAGGGCAACGTAATTCATCTTGGCGCCATTCCGGAGGCTTGAGAAGTTTAGATTTTTGTACTCCTGAGATGAAGGTAAGAAAGATTTTATTTGCTGCTAGCAGTGCATTCACTTGCTATAGATTGCTGCATTTTTTCTAATTTATTATTATGTCTTATTGTTAAAATTTAAATGTTTACTAGGCACCATATGATTGTGAAAATCCCAAGGAATCTGAATCTCCTCGTTTTCAAGCTATACTCCGTGTCACAAGTGCACCTAGGAAGAGATTTCCTGGTGATATAAAAAGTTTCTCCCATGAGTTGAATTCCAAAGGTGTACGGCCATACCCATTTTGGAAGCCTCGAGGTTTAAACAACTTGGAGGTAGTTAAGTTCTGGTGATATTTTTGTTTCCTTGCTGCTGTTACATGTTGCGCTTAGTAGTGCCATTTTTCTTTATTAGTTTGCTTTTGTATACAGGAGGTTTTGGTTATGATAAGGGCTAAATTTGACAAAGCGAAGGAGGAAGTAGACTCTGATCTGCATGTATTTGCAGCAGATCTGGTTGGAATTCTGGAGAAGAATGCTGAAAATCATCCCGAATGGCAAGAGAATTTGGAAGATTTACTAGTTTTGGCCCGGAATTGTGCCATGACATCTCCTGGAGAGTTTTGGCTTCAGTGTGAAGGCATAGTTCAAGAATTGGATGATAGGCGTCAAGAACTCCCCATGGGTATGCTGAAGCAGCTTCATACTCGTATGCTTTTTATTCTCACAAGGTGTACAAGATTGTTGCAGTTCCACAAAGAAAGTGGGTTTCCCGAGGATGAAAATGTTTTTCCGCTCCGTCAATCTCTGCATTCTGTTGGTAATAAGCAAATTCCTCATGGCATTCCTAGGGATGGGATAAGTGACAGTGCTTCAAAGACTTCAAAAGTGTCATCAACAAGGAAATTTTTTAGTCAGGAACAGCATGGATTAAATTGGAAGAGAGACCATGATGTTACACAGCCTGTAAATTCTGTGTCTCCAGCTTCTGCTGTTGATACATCAAAGAATTTGGACTCTCCTTCTGGCAGGGATCGGATGGCTTCATGGAAAAAACTCCCATCTCCTGCTGGAAAGAGCACAAAAGAAGCCGCTCCTTTGAAAGGGGAGAAGACTGGCATTAGAATGGAATCAAAGATTCTTAAAAATAGGAGAGGAGCTTCAGATGAGGATTTGGCTATTTCTAAGTCTCCGGAGCTTGCTACTGTTAAAGATTCTCATGTGCATTCAACAATTCCTTCCAAGCACCAGCACAAAGTTTCCTGGGGTTATTGGGGTGATCAACCTAATGTATCGGATGAAACTTCAATAATTTGCCGTATATGTGAGGAAGAGGTTCCTACGTTGCATGTGGAAGACCACTCGAGAATTTGTGCAATTGCTGATCGATGTGATCAGAAGGGTCTACGTGTTAATGAGCGCCTTGTTAGAATTGCTGAAACTCTTGACAAGTTGGTCGAGTCTTTTTCACAGAAGGATTTCCAACATTTCGTAGGAAGCCCAGATGGCACTAAAGTACCAAACTCTAGTGTTACCGAAGAGTCTGATCTTCCATCTCCCAAATTCAGCGACTGGTCCCGCCGAGGCTCAGCGGACATGCTTGATTTTTTACCTGAAGCAGATAATTCGGTTTTCATGGATGATGCCAAGGGTTTACCGTCCATGTCATGTAAAACACGTTTTGGTCCAAAATCTGATCATGGAATGACAACTTCGTCTGCGGGTAGCATAACTCCTAGGTCTCCGTTGTTGACACCAAGGACCAGCCAGATAGACTTGCTATTGGCAGGAAAGGGTGCCTATTCTGAGAATGATGATATTCCCCAGGTAGTTTTATGTCTGATCTAACTATGCTTAATTAACTTTATCTTCATTTCTCAGATCTCAGGAAAATTTTCTTGAACATCAATTGTGTGAAATAAGTAGTGTGCGTCTTATTATGCCTTCTATTGGTAGAAGTATAACTTCTTTTTATAATTTCTCTGTCCTTTATATTCAGTATAATACCTTATTTTGTTCACATTTTACTATTGTTTCTGCCAATCTATTAAAACATTTACTGATGATATAGATGAATGAACTTGCCGATATTGCTCGATGTGTGGCAAATACGCCCTTGGAAGATGATCGTTCTTTGTCATATTTACTGTCTTGTCTTGAGGACTTGAGGCTTGTTATTGATAGAAGAAAGTTGGATGCACTTACAGTTGAGACTTTTGGAGCTCGTATAGAGAAGCTGATTCGGTGAGTCTAATCAGCAAGTGCCTCTAACTTTCAATGAACAATTTTCTTTTGTAGCTCCCATAGTACTTGTGCTTTGTTTATTTTTTGGAAACGAGGACGGGAGGGAAAGAAAAATCAAGGGATTATTGTGTTTATTTTTCTTTTTTCTTTATTTGGATGGGTTTGGGGGTAAAAATGTATGACAAGCATTGAGGACCAAATGTGACTTACCTTGAAATTGTGAGCAGTCTGTTTATCTTCTTTCTCTGAATCCGTCTCCTTTAAACCAAACAAACAAGGTCCTTTGTCATTGTTTTATATCATTTTATCGTCTTCTGCCTTGACAATCAAACACTGTATAAGTATACTTCCTTGTCGTTGCATGTTCCCTTTGTTGTTTGTTATTTGCCCGACTGTTCTAAAGAAGAAGTTGTTTATAATTGAATGGAACGTATTCCCAAGTCCTTGCACTTTCAGTACGTAAGTCATAAGTCAGAAAATAACGAGCAGTGATTCTTTAGGGAGAAGTACCTACAGCTTTGTGAGCTTGTTGACGATGAGAAGGTTGATATAACAAGTACCGTCATCGATGAAGATGCAGCTATGGAAGATGATGTTGTACGGAGCTTGAGAACCAGCCCAGTTCATTCTTCTAAGGACAGAACATCTATAGATGACTTTGAAATCATAAAACCTATTAGTCGTGGGGCATTTGGCCGAGTTTTTTTGGCCAAAAAGAGAACAACTGGGGACCTCTTTGCTATAAAGGTACCTTCTTCATAGAGATCTCTCTTCTTCTTCTTGTTTTCCTTTTCCGAGGTGACTTTTGCTGTCTATTCTTAAGTATTAAACTTCGTTTTCCAACTTAGCTACACCTTGAGCATGATTTAAGTTGGTGTAGTTTCCAAAGTCAGTTTTGTAGCTTAATTAAAAAAAATACTTATGTTTTATTAAATAATGTATTGATGTTCTTTTTCTGTGTCATTTGCTATGATTACTTCCTTATATTCTTTTTTCTTTAAGAAATTTCCCTGCCCGTAGCATATGCAATAAAGAAGCTGGATTTCATAGGGGCTTAAGGTTTCATTTGCATTTATGGAAAATAGACTCATGATTTGGACGCTCTAGATCACTTCTGGTAGAGTTTTATTGGTTGCAGTAAATCAATCAAGAATCATAGGAATGTGCTTCCATTTTCTTCACTGCTCAAACTGATTTTTTGAAATCTTTAGTACTTCCCAACAAAAGGTTTGGATCATCTAGTAGTAGCTTGGCCTGTAAAATGTTTTCATGATGCTTAGATTGAGTGGTTATAATCACCTAACAGAACTTACCTGATCTCTTTTAGACCTTGAAATTTATTCGTCTTCTTGAGATCTATCTAGTCAGGATACTCAAAATCGTTAAGACTAGCTACGTAGCTAGAACAGTCATCAAAATCGGTTCCACCTGAATATCCTCACTGGTTGTTGTGACCCGACAGACTTAAATTCACCATCTGATTTGGTTCCTGAGCTGGGAAGACCATCTAGTCTGTTTGCACACTTCAGCATGTGCACATTGATTTGGCGCCTGCCGCGCGGGGGTGTGGGTGTTGTTGAATTCTTTTGTCAGTCTAGTGTAATTTCTTTAGTTTTGTGGTCGAAGTTTCATTCAGTATTCATTTTAGACATTGAGAGTTTCTTAAGTACATCTTTTTTTCTCTCTATAATCTTCAACAATACATAAAGTTTTCTTATTTTCAATTTTGACGCCCTAAGTGTTGGAAATCAACCCCTATCCCGAATCTCCTTGTCTCTACACCCACCCTCTTTCTCTCTCTTTCCCTCCTCCTCCCATCCCATCCACCACCAGAGAGTGGGACAACTACAGTGGAGGGAGGGGTTTCAAAGGGATGCTGAAGTTGAGAGTTTTGTATGGGTGGGTGGCTGGGTGTGTGTTTGGCATTCCGGGGGTGGGGTTACGTCGTAGCAGCTATGCGATGCAATGCCGTGAGAGTAGTTGGGGATTGTCAAAGGGCAGTGGAGGGGAATGAGGCAGGGTGGCGAAGGGGTTGGTGGGTGGTCTGAAATGTTACAAACTCCTACAAATGGTAGCATACATAAATTTAAGATCAATGTTAGGTTGCTCAAAGTTGAAACTTGACCCATAAATTACAATAAAAGACGAATCAAGCTAGTGTAATTGCTCCATTGTGCAAAAAGGTGGCCTTGACGGATGGGAATCTATTAACCTATTTGGTCTATAATATGCCTCCACTATTTTAACAGATTGATTAGACAATGGTTACCTGGTGCCTAAACCTTGTGGACAAGAGAGCTCCAGGAGGAATTGATGATCATAGATAAAGCTTCAAACTAGTCCAGCCGAGTTTTAGTCTGTTCAGGCTTGTTTGTTAATTTTGTAGCAAGTTTGAGCTCTAAGAAACTCAACAAGCTTAGTGCGAGCGAAGCTGACCTAGGCTTGATTCCAGCTTGAGCTAGTTCACAAGCCTTGGTGAACCAAAGAAATTATACATGTATTATGTATGCTAAAAGAAAGAAATTTTTTATTTTAGCAACATAAAAAATACAAATTCCTTGAGGATTGTACATTGTAATATTAATCTCGAGATTATTTTATGTTGGTTGTTACTTTTCCCATCTCATCTATAATAACAAACTGGCCTGGTGTCATTTTCATATTGGGTTTGTCATTAAAAACAATCGAAGAGAAAGGACTAAAAGCTATTTGTTGCAATCCTTTGAAAGAGCTTTTGATTCTAAAAAGTGGCAACAGTGGTCTAGTCTCACATCGATATGTGGGAGGAGTATCAGACTATCAGTCATCACAGCATTTATAAAAGCATATGGATGTGCTATGAAGGGAACGTAGGTAGGAGTAGTACGGATTTAATATATAATCCAATATTTGTATATTTAACTGAGCCAAGCTTGGTCGGGCCACCCCCTTCAACTCGAGTACCACTCGATTAATGATTGAACTTGAGTATTAGGCTCGAGCTCGTTCACTAAGGTAAATAAACGGATTCGAACAAGCCGTAAACTGAGCTGAACTTCTAGCTGTATGAACAGCTCGGTTTGTTTGCAGCCCTGATCATGGGCATTTACTCAAACACTTTGTATGTACGCATAGGACTTGCTTTGGGTTGATGTAACCGAGGGTTTACCTGGAGTTCTCATCCCACTGTTTTATACAGCACAACTTGTAAATTAGGTCTTTGGCTGTTACTTCTTTCGTCAAGATAAACATGCTGAAAATTTATTTAAAAGGTCTTGGTTTCTTTAATTCACTTGAAAATAACATAAAGGTCTCCAACTAGTAGCTTGTAGCCTAAAAGTTGAAATAGAGGAAGAAACCATTCTAATTCGAGGGTATTAAAATAATAAGGTTGAGAAAGATTAAGGCTGTGTTTGGTTTTTGGTTTTGAAAAGGTTCTCCAAAGTTATTTTGGAGTTGGAAGTTAAATTTTGAATTTCAAAAATTGATTCCCCAACCCCAGGCCCCTTCCTCTCTACCTCTGCCCACTTTGACCGGCAATCACTGGGTTAGTGGGCTGGTGCAAACCAAATCAAAGGGATAGATTAATAAGAGAGAGAAAATCCCAAAGTGGATGCTAGGAGCAAAGTTCTCAATTTCTATTATCAAAATATCAAAAATCTGCATCATGGGCGCCCCTCAAACTTTTTTTTTTCGAGTAGAAAGATTTATGTAATCCCCTCCTAGTGGGCCCCCCTCAAATCCAACGCTTAGAAAGATGTATGCTATGAAGCACGGATACTCTATTTTGGCCTCCGTATCACGTATCGTACACGTATTGGATACGGATATGCTCGGATACGCTCCGGATACGTATCTGTTGTTTGAGAGAGAGAGAGAGAGAGAGAGAGAGAGAGGTGTAGGGTGTTAATGAACCCTAACACATGAAACCTTTATTTATATTATGGGACGACTAGATACATTACTTAGCTAGCCAATGTGGGACAAATACTAATAAGCACTAATAAGCTATTCTAACACTCCCCCTCAAGCTGGAGAATAAATATCACAAAATCCCAGCTTGTTACATAAAAACTCTAAACGCGGTTTAAACAATGGTTTTGTGAAGATGTCGGCCAACTGTGCTCCTGTAGAAACGAATGGAGTAGATAACACACCACCATCTATCTTCTCACGAACAATGTGACAATCAACTTCAATATGTTTCGTTCTCTCATGGAATATTGGATTTGAAGCAATATGTATTGCCGCTTGATTATCACAATACATAGGAATAGGTAACTCCACATCAAAACCTAACTCCTTGAGTAAAGCTCTCAACCACACAATCTCACAAGATGTGTGTGCCATGGCCCGATACTCTGCTTCTGCGCTAGACCTTGCGACCACTGTTTGTTTCTTGCTTTTCCATGTGACCAAATTGCCTCCAACAAAAGTACAGTACCCAGTAGTGGATCGTCTATCAGATGGTGATCCTGCCCAATCAGCGTCGGTAAAGGCTTCAATCCGTAAATGTCCATTAGACCGATAAAACAGACCACGTTCCGGATGAGCCTTAAGATATTTCACAATACGAAGACAAGCTTCCCAGTGTGGAAGTCGAGGTGCTGACATAAACTGACTCACCATACTGACAGCAAAAGAGATATCAGGACGTGTATTGGTAAGGTAATTCAACTTACCGACTAAGCGACGATACCGGTCTGGATGAGGAAATATCTCCCCCTGATCAACACAAAGTTTCACATTAGGATCCATTGGGGTCTCCACAGGTTTTGCTCCCAATAAACCTGTCTCCTCAAGAATATCCAATGCATACTTCCGTTGGGACAAACTAATTCCATCATTGGATCTTGCTACCTCAATACCCAAAAAATACCGTAGCGTACCCAAATCTTTAGTATGAAACTGTCGCTGTAAGAACTGCTTCAACTCCTCAATACCCTTCTGATCATCTCCAGTAATAATGATATCATCTACATATACAATCAACACTATTTTTCCACGCTCTGACTGAAGAGAGAAAACAGAGTGATCCGAATGGGAACGACGCATACCAAATCGCACAAGACAAACATCACTAAACCGACCAAACCAAGCTCGAGGATTGCTTTAGACCATATAAGGCTTTGCGAAGACGACAAACCCGAGAACGCTCCCCCTGAGCAACAAACCCAGGAGGTTGCTCCATATAGACCTCCTCGAGCAGATCACCATGTAAGAAGGCATTCTTGACATCCAATTGAAATAAGGGCCAACCTAGATTAGCAGCAAGAGAAATAAGAATCCGAACAGAGTTTATCTTGGCAACTGGGGAAAAGGTCTCTCGCATAATCAACCCCATATATCGTGTATAGCCTTTGGCCACAAGGCGGGCCTTATACCTCTCAATAGTGCCATCCGGATGATACTTGACTGTGAATACCCAACGACAACCAACAGTAGTTTTATCAGCAGGAAGAGAAACCAACTCCCAAGTGCCATTATGATGAAGAGCAGACATCTCATTCTCCATAGCTTTCCGCCACTCGAGACATAGATAAAGCCTCTGAAGCAGTGTTAGGAACAAAACGGAAGAGACCGAAGTAGTAAAAGCACGGGGACGGTGACAAATGATTATAGGAAACAAAGCGAGCAATAGGATGTATAGTGCATGACCGAATACCTTTACGATGGGCAATAGGACGATCAAGGTCGGTGAGATCCCGCAACGGAGGAGAAGACGGAGCGGTGGGCGAAGGTGGAGCTGGTTCTTCAGATGGCTCAGGTTGAGATTGTGCTGGCTGAGATGACACTGGTGGAAGTTTAGGACGACGAACATATACCTGCAAAGGTTTTGGTGGAGGAAGACCAGTACCTGATGGGACAACTATAGGAAACACAGACTCAGATGCAAACCGATCATTTGTACTGATAGGCTCCGAATAAAACGGAAGCGACTCATTAAATGTGACATCAGCACACACAAAATGAGGACTTAAAGATGGAGAATAACACTTATACCCTTTCTGAGTCCGAGAGTAACCAAAGAAAAATACACCTAATGGAGCGGGGGTCAAGTTTGCTCCGGTCAGAATCCAGAGCATGAACATAACACGTGCACCCAAAAATCCGAAGGGGTAATGAGTGAAGAGGGCGACCAGGAAACAATACCTTATGGGGTATCTGACCTCTAAGAACAGTAGATGGCATACGATTAATTAAATAGCAGGCGGTAAGAACTGCGTCACTCCAATAAGACTTAGGAACTTGCATTTGAAATAACATTGCACGCATAACTTCTGATAAATGTCGAATCTTGCGTTCGGCAACTCCATTTTGTTGTGGAGTCCGAGCACAAGAGGACTGGTGAATAATACCGTGATCATCAAAGAACTGAGAAAGACTATTTTTAAAATATTCACGGGCATTATCAGAACGAAATATGCGAATGCAAGTATCAAACTGGGTTTTAATTTCCATATAAAATGACTTAAAAATAGAAGATAACTCGGACCTTGCTTTCATGAGATAAATGTAGGTAACACGAGAGAAATCATCGACAAAAATAACATAATATTGAAAGCCAAAAATATTAGGAACATGCATTGGACCCCAAATTCGAATGAACTAACTCAAAAGGACGCGACGCACGACTCTCAACTCTAGGAGAAAAAGATACTCTATGATGTTTGCTAAACTCACGAGACTTCACATGGCAAAGCATCCACACGGCTACATGAAGGCACTAGCCTTTTAAGGTTCAAGTGATGGATGACCAAGACGACAATGATGTTGATACGGTGACACGATGACGAAGAGCAACAAGAGCTAGGGTGAAAATCATCGGTAAAGTAATACAAGCCACCACGTTCCACACCGCCACCAATCTTTTTCCCGTCTTGAGATCCGAAACACACAACCATTAGGGAAGAATGTATTGAGCAATTCAAAGACTTGGTAAGTTTACTAAGACATAAGATTTAATGGAAAACGAGGAACTTGCAAAGACGGAATCCAAAGTAAGAGAGGAAGTAACATGAACAAAACCCAAACCATTAACATTGGTGGTAGAACCATCGGCTAAGGTGACACGAGATGGTTTACCGAGAGACTTACGACCGAAAAGAATAGAAGGAGTACCGGTCATATGATCGAGATGCACGAATCAATAACCCAATGATTAGAAGAATGAGAAGATGCAATGCAAGCGGCGGAGGAACCCATCCGAGATAACGTAGCAATGGAGGAACTTGTCCAAGTGACGGAAAGTCTGCGATACTCCTTTCTTTGAGATAGTCACCCTCTTTGTTGGCGCGAAGAATGAGTAAACTGTCTAACATCCTCGAAATACCAACCGATGAGACCGGGGAAAACCATAAAGATCATAACAATACTCCACCTTTGTATGATTGGTACCCCCACAATGGGTACCATTTGAAGTACCATAATCGAACTTCCACAACTAGAGCTACCACGACGAGAACTACGAGAACTACCTCCCCCTGACATGCGACCATGGCCAAAACCACCACAACCACGAAAATTAGAACCACGACCACCAAATCCAGGGCGAGAAACAACTGGAGCAGACTTCATCATAAACAAACTCAAACACCAACTCGGAATCCACTAGCAACCAAACCAAACAACCAGGAGACTGACAAACTTTGTTACTAGCCACCGTATGAAATCAACATCAAATAATAATAGAGTCAAAACTGGAACCAGAACTAGCAAACTTGTCTTCGGACATGTTGCCAAAATCAATCAACTGATCAACCACCAACTCTGTCAAATAAACTGGAAACAACTGTATCTACCAAGATGTGTATCGAACCACGAATCAACCAAGTCTCTATTACTGCCCTGATTAACCACGACTAACACCGGGAACCACAAATCACAACATGTGAACCAAAAATCACCAAATCGACTAGACCAGCCATCAATATGATAGAAAACATAACCCAAATAGCAGTAACGGAACTATAATCACAAGTTAGAACTCAGGTACCTCATCAGATTACTATACCACAACGCAACCACAGAGAGGTGATCGAAGCTAATCAAATCCGAGATGAGGGAAATGCCACAAGAGCAACCCAATAAATACCAGAGATGAGAAACCCACTTCAAACGACAGACATCAACCAGCAATATACCAATCACGAGGAAGAAACAGAGTCAAATAGTGTTGAAAGAAGCCAACGAGGTATGAAATCAACTAACGATGTTGAAGGACCAGTTGGGTATGCTCGAAATCCACTGAGTAGCAAATGTGAGTGCAGTATAAGAGCAATCCAGGCCAGACGAGTGCAACATATGGAGTTTCTAAATCATACGTGAAGGATATGCGATGCCGTTTAGAGTTCGAGTACTGGACTGGGTATGGGGTGTCGGTTTAGGGTTTTAAAGGTGATAAAGGTATTGATTTGAGATGTATAGTACTGTAGAGAGGTCGATTTAGGGTTTAGTTGGTGGGTTGTGGCTAGAGATGATGGATGGCTAGGGTTAGAGATGATGGGTGGCTAGGGTTTCTGGTAGGGTTAGAATTTCTGGAGATGGCAGACGAGGATGATGACTTTTTTTTTTTTTTTTTTTTGGGTTAGGGTTTCTGGAAATTTGGTTAAGACGGTAGAGAAGGATTAGGATCAGAATGCTCTGATACCATGTTGTTTGAGAGAGAGAGAGAGAGAGAGAGAGAGAGAGAGAGAGAGAGAGAGAGAGAGAGAGAGAGGTGTAGGGTGTTAATGAACCCTAACACATGAAACCTTTATTTATATTATGGGACGACTAGATACATTACTTAGCTAGCCAATGTGGGACAAATACTAATAAGCACTAATAAGCTATTCTAACAGTATCCGATACGTTTTTTAAAGTATCCAGAATTTAAATTTATTTTTTGGTATTCGGATACGTTTTGGATACGCTCGGATACGTTTCGGATACGCTAGGATACGTTTCGGATACGCGTATGTTATTACTTCAAATATATGGGGTAAAATTGCAATTAGATTTGGTGTTATGTTGTTTTGTACCTCTAATAAGCTAAATTACACTGAAATCCCCCAATTTAAGTTCCTATCATTTTATATGCTCTAGTATTTGTTATTATATCAATTTATGTTCGATTCCAGTGAGTGAGTAAGAGAGAGAGAGAGGGTAAAACCTTTTTTCATTACTGGTAAACAAACCTATACAGCAACATGTATACATAGGTAAAAGGAACAATGACTAAACTACCCTTAGGAAATAAATACATAACAAATACAACCCTATAACTTAACACTCCCCCTCAAGTTGGTGCAAAGATATCTCTTAAGCCCAACTTGAACACAATGGGGTGAAAACTTTTACTACACAGACCCTTAGTAAATACATCAGCTAACTGGTTTTCAGATCTCACAAAAGGCATGCAAATCAAACCGTTGCTCAGCTTCTCCTTTATAAAGTGTCTGTCAATTTCGATATGCTTCGTTCGATCATGTTGGACAGGATTATGGGCAATGTTTATGGCTGCCTTATTATCACAGTAGAGCCTCATAGGACCACAATCAGGGAAACCCAAATCACGCAATAAGGTTTGGAGCCATAAAAGCTCGCAAACACCATGAGCCATAGCTCTGTACTCGGCCTCTGCACTGGATCTAGCCACCACGGACTGCTTCTTGCTCCTCCACGTAATCAAATTCCCTCCAAGGAAGGTGTAATAACCAGAAGTAGATCGCCGATCATCAATAGAACCAACCCAGTCTGCATCAGTGAAAGCTTCCAATCTCAAGTGACCATGATTAGAAAACAGAACCCCTTTACCGGGGGCAGATTTAAGATACCTCAAGATACGATAACCAGCATCAAGATGACTCGTACGAGGTTCATGCATGAACTGGCTCACAACTCCCACAACATAAGAGATATCTGGTCTAGTGTGAGATAGGTATATCAGGCGACCCACAAGTCTCTGATATCTCTCCTTATCTGTAAGCTCCCCCACATTGCTACCAAGATGATGGTTGACCTCAATGGGAGAATCGGCTGGCTTACATCCCAACATACCAGTTTCTTCCAGGAGATCAAGGATGTACTTCCTTTGAGAGATAAAAATGCCTCTGTCAGATCTAGCCACCTCCATTCCAAGGAAGTACTTCATAGACCCCAAATCCTTAATCTCAAACTCTTGAGCAAGAAGAGCTTTAAGACTATCAATTTCATTCACATCATCACCTGTCATGACTATTGTAGGCATGTAAAATTTCTAGCCTATCACAAATTGCCACGTGTTGCTAGGGCACGCAAATTGGCCAATTAAAGGCTGCCAAGTGTCACAAGTCAAAGTCAAAGTTTCACGGACGAGCCAATTAAATGCTGCCAAGTGTCCGTAGGTCAAAATACCAAGCACGACAAATGGCCAATCAAATGTTGCCACGTGTTTACAAGTCAAAAGTCAAAGATATGTGAAAGGACCAATCAGATGGCGCCACATGTCATTATGACAAGAATTTATTTATCAAGTTTGGCCAACTAAATTATGCCACTTGGTCAAATAAATTATTTATCTCATTATATATAATTATCTTTCCCAAATTAAATAAAAGAAAGATATTTATTATATTTTAATTATTTTCCTTTAAATCAAATAAGGAAATAATTAGATAGAAAGATATGGAAAGAGTTGCAGTCGTGCCATAACTCTTCATCTCCCATCCCTATAAATAAAGGTGCCCTCTCTCATATTTGACGGACACATTTGGAGACATCCAAGCTTCCATCAGCAAGCAGAGCTCTGAAGATTCAAGCATCCAAAAGCCCTTCAGAACTCTTCAATTCTACATCAAGCAAGGAGGTTCTTCAAATCAAAGCTCAAAAGCTCAAGAACATTCAAGCTACATCATCAATCTTTTCCACAAATCACGGAGAAGATTCTGCCTTTTGATTCGAGATCAAGCTTCAAGCCCTCGTTTCAACATTCGAAGAGAAGAATCAGAGGATTATTTCTTTCATCAGAAATTCACACAGAGATTGTAAACCCTAAATTCTTACATCAATAAAATCAACTTTGTTCAGCATTTTTCCGTCTTTTTCGCAGACTCGAAATTTGTGTGAAACAACTATGTCATCCACATAAACAATAAGAATGGAAATCTTACCATTACTTCTCTTGATGAACATAGTATGGTCAGCATGACTCTGCTTGTATCCAAATCTCAACATGGCTTTGAGAAATCTGTCAAACCATGCTCTAGGAGATTGCTTCAAGCCATAGAGTGCCTTCCTCAATCGACACACCTTTCCCTCGGTCTAAGATGAAGAAAAACCCGGTGGAATAGCCATGTACACTTCCTCCTCTAATTCGCTATGGAGGAATGCATTCTTCACATCAAACTGGTGAAGAGGCCAATTCAAATTGGCAGCACAAGAAAGTAGAACTCGCACAGAGTTCATCTTCGCTACAGGGGCAAACGTCTCCTCGTAGTCAATACCATAGGTTTGTGTGAAACCCTTGGCAACCAGTCTGGCCTTGTATCTCTCAACCGTCCCATCAGCTTTGTGTTTCACAGTGAACACCCATTTGCACCCCACAGGTTTCTTCCCTCTTGGAAGAGATACTAGCTCCCAAGTGCCATTCTTTTTTAAAGCCGTCATCTCCTCTACCATAGCTCCTTTCCACTTAGGTATCATGAATGCATCCTGCCAATTCTGTGGAATAGATATAGAAGAAATAGACGAAACAAAAGCACGATGCAAAGGAGATAAACGGTCATAAGAAACAAACTAGGAAATGGGATGTTGAGTGCATGATCTAACTCCCTTTCTAAGAGCAATAGGAGAACAACAGTAGGAAGAGAATCATTACCAGATGAATAAGCGGGAGAGTCCGAAACTGGAGTAGGTAATGAAGATTGGCAAGGTGGCACTGCACATGTAGACTTGCCTTTATTCCTTCGAGAAAAGGTCTGCAAATTTGACCTATCCAGTCTTTCCCGAACATCATGCTTTGCTCCTTCTGCAGGTAAAGGTTCTTTCTCCCTTCACCATGACAAGGTAAAGGATAAGACCACGACTCAGGAGTATGAAATGTCAACATCTCTTCCTGTCTATCATTCTCCCCCTGAAGAGATGAAGTGGACAAAGGATAAAGGGATTCTGTTTCCCAAAAAGTGACATCTATGGAGACATACATTTTGCGAGAGTGCGGGTCATAGCATTTATAACCCTTTTGAGTGGGAGAATAACCAAGAAAAATACACTTGCGGGCTTTGGGATCCAGCTTACCACCTGGGTGTTTAGGAGCATGAACAAAACACACACAACCAAAGACTTTGGGTGGGAGAGATGAGACCCGAGAACAACCTAAGAGAACCTTGATCGGAGTTTGGAACTGAAGAACACTAGATGGCATGCGATTGATAAGAAAGGCTGCAGTAAGGACAGCTTCGCCCCAAAAGTGTTTAGGAACATTCATGGTGAACAATAAAGAGCGGGCTACCTCAGCAAGATGACGATTCTTGCGCTCGGCAACTCCATTTTGTTGTGGAGTGCCAACACAAGAAGTTTGAAAAAGAATACCAGAGTCATTAAGATATGCCCGAAAAGTTCCATCTATATACTCAGTCCCATTATCACTACGAAGCACTTTGACATTCGCATCAAATTGAGTACGCACCATTTGGTGAAAAGATTTAAAGCACGAAAAAACCTCATTTTTTGCCTTTAGTAAATACACCCAAGTGACACGAGAATAACAATCAATAAAGGTCACAAACCAACGATAACCAGACAGAGATGTGACAGGAGAAGGACCCCAAACATCAGAATGAATGACCATAAATGGCGAATCACTTCTGTGATTGACCGGAGCATAAAATGAGCGCTTATGTTTCGCAAGCTCACAAGCTTCACAAAGGAATTGACTCCGAGAACATTGTTTAGCCAAACTAGGGAACAATTTTTCAAGAATCCCAAATGATGGATGACCAAGTCTACGATGCCATTGATGTAACAAGGAAAGAGCAGAACCCGTATCTGCAGCAAGAGCTTGACCACATGACAAAGGTGGACAAACCGGATTAGGTGCAGACTCCAAAAAATAAAGTCCCTCATGAGCTTTACCACTGCCAATCATCCTCCCCGTATCCAGTTCCTGAAAGACACAATGTGTAGGAAAAAATGTTACGGAGCAATTTAAGGATTGGGTAAGACTACTAACAGATAAAAGGTTAGTAGAAAAATTGGGAACATGAAGAACTGAGGAAAGAGAAATGGTTGGAGAACAATGAATAGAACCTTTCCCGGAAATAGCAGATAAAGAACCATCTGCTACTCTAACCTTATCCTTACCAGAACAAGTAGAGTAGGAATCAAAAAAGGACGAACAACTTGTCATATGGTCCGTAGCACCGGAATCTATGATCCACGGAAGAGAGGCAGTGGAAGTGGAAGTGGAAGCATTAGCATGTATCTCTTTGTGAGCAAAGAGAGTGGTAGAAGCTGTGGTAGATAGAGTGTCAAGCCTAGCCAATAGGCGCCTGAGAGTTTGTAACTCCCCCTCAGAAAAAGAGGCGCCAACTTGAGTAGCTGTGAAAGCCTCCATTGTACCAACAATTTCCGTTTCAAATCACCTTAAACCGACCCCGCGAATGAATCCGGAACGTCGAAATTAGTCTAGAACACGTCTCGGTCCTCCCAAAAATGGTCTGGAGCAGTCAAAACACGTCTGTAACAGTTAAATTACCTTAAACTGACCCCGCGAATGAGTGCGGAACGTCGAAATTAGTCAGGAACAAGTCTCGGACCTCTCAAAAGTGGTCAAAATTGGTCAAAATGGGTGCCTGAACCTTCCTAGGCCCTCTAGAACCCTCCAGATGAGCTTTTGGACCCCTTTTATAGTCGCTGAACCCTCCAGATGAGCGTTTTGGACCTTTTCCTAGTCGTTGAAGCCCCGCTAGACCACTTTGACTTGCGGAATGGACCCCCAGATGGTCCCTTGAACCTTTTGACTCGCGGAAGCCCGTTGACTGAACCTTTGACCGACGCAGACCTGGGTAGACTGAACCTTCCTCGTGCGTGTAACTCACGGCTGAGAGTAGATCTCACTCTCTGCCACGCACCAACTTCAACCGGCGCGTGAGCACTATCCCGACGTCGGCCGGCGTCCGGCCACCTACCACCGTGATCGTCGCGACGTAAGAAACAAAACCCTGTGCTCCAAATTGCTCCTCGATCCCTCTAAGTACGATTGGTGACAAACCCAGGTGGGTTTTGACCAAGAAAAGATCGTACAATGGTCGTGGTAGCTCGTTGGAGACTGTACAACACTCTCCGGAGCTCGTCGGAGGTTGTACGACCCTCGTCGATAGTCGTACAGTGTCGTCGGAGGGAGAAAGTGGTAGTCGACTCTAGTTGTACATTACCAGTGTACAAGCGACGTACCAGAAAGCCCTAGTCGACTGATAAATGGAGATAAAAAGCCTCAAACCTCTACGAAGCAAGATCAACCATGGATCTTAGCTCTGATACCATGTTCGATTCCAGTGAGTGAGTAAGAGAGAGAGAGAGGGTAAAACCTTTTTTCATTACTGGTAAACAAACCTATACAGCAACATGTATACACAGGTATCCGCTTACGGAGGGAAGTGCTTGATCGAGAGATGGAGACTTTGACGGCTTTGTTTACTAGGGTATATGGATGTCACAGGATCGGAGAAGGGGAGGATGAGATTTGTTGGAAGCTTTCCAAGAGGAGGGTGTTTCAGGTTAAGTCTTATTATCAAGCTTTACGTGGGAGTGGTAGAACTGTCTTTCCATGGAAAGCTATTTGGAAGGCGAAGGCCCCTCTAAAGGTGGGTTTTTTTGTTTGGTGTGCGGCCCAAGGAAAGATTCTCACTATCGATAATTTGATCCGTAGGCGGGTAATCATAGTCAATTGGTGTTGTATGTGTAGGAGGGATGCAGAGACAATTGATCACCTTCTCATTCATTGCCCACTGGCATGGGAGTTATGGACGGCGGTGTTGTCATGGTTTGGTATTCAGTGGGTAATGTCAAGAAATGTTATGGAACTTCTTATTGCTTGGAGAGGTGGAAGAGTGGGTATGAGAAGGAAGTGTGTTTGGAACATGATTCCTCTCTGTGTGATGTGGATAATTTGGCGAGAGAGAAATCAGAGATGTTTTGAAGGAGTAGAGAAACCCTTGTGCAGAATCATTAGTTTTTTGGTGAATAGTTTGTATAGTTGGGACAAGAGGGATTGTTATCCTTCTCTTGACCAATTTTTTGATTGGTTTGAGCTTTTACTTCCACGTGGTGGCGTATAGGGCCTTTTTGTCAGTGGCCTCCTCTTTTGTAATTGGGCAGCATCCCTTATGCTTTCTTTTTTATATATATATTTACTTATCAAAAAAAAAAAAAAGGAACAATGACTAAACTACCCTTAGGAAATAAATACATAACAAATACAACCCTATAACTTAACAATTTAAGACCCCAGCTTTTATATATTTTATTTTCTATATCTAATGAAGCATGGTCAAACTATAATATCTATGTCTTTACTATTATATAACGTATATTTCATTTTTTAGGAATTAAAAATTATATATATAAAATATATTTTTTATTTAGTTTTATATTCAACGTATCCCCCAATGTATCGTATCCTACTTTTTGGAAAAATCACGTATCCGCGTATCCCTATCGATCGTATCCGTATCCGTGCTTCATAGGATGTATGTAGTCCCCTCCTCGTGGGCCTCCCTCAAATCAAACGCTCATTGTCCTCTCTCTCTCTCTCTCTCTCTCTCTCTGACACAATGAGGTGGGAGAAGATTCTGCAAAGTAGTACAAAACAAAACACCAATCTCTGACCTCTGACCCCATTTAAGGTAGGAAATTGGAGAAGTGGTATTCATCCGAACATACTTTTAAAACTTATTTTTTAAAAAGTTCGGCCAAAGTGGCCAAACGAAAACAGCCTAAAATTTCCTTTCCAATCAATCTGCTTAATGGGTGAACTGGGGTTGTTGGTCCAAACAATAGGGAACAAGCTAATGGAATTGGGAATAGGATGAAAAGTTAGGAGAAGAAGGATTAAACAAAATACTACTACTAGGGTGTAGCAAAGGAGGAGGTAGCAAAAGTCACCAAGAGGGAAGGTGCTAGCCTCTTGATCACCAGACTGCATAGAAGTTGCACAAGAGGATTTTAGTGATGTTATATTGTTTCATATCTCTATTAAGTAGAACCTGAAAAGAAAAACAAAAGCGTAGGGTGACTAAAAGATGAGAGAGGAAGGGTGAATCGTGCAGGACAAGTTCAAAAAAAGTGGCACTATGATGATTGAATATTGTCCCTCACTTGATTGCTTCTCTTGAACCTTAATCTCCCAATCACTCTGATGATATTTGATCAGAGTTCATCTTGTTAGTGCCTTTTCTTGTCCTCTGGGGCAGCCGTTGCTATTTTTTTCTGCTTTCCTCCAAATTAGCATCTGTGGTTTGTCGGGCCATACTGAAATTGTCATTTTTATGAAGTGAAGGAGAATAAATTCTAATCATATTGCCTATGAATGATACATTTGTACAGGTTCTAAAAAAGGCAGATATGATTCGTAAAAATGCTGTGGAGAGTATTTTGGCAGAACGTGACATTTTAATATCAGTTCGCAATCCTTTTGTGGTGAGCAGTGACAGCAGTCTAGCTTGTAAACATCGCTCAATAAGGGTTCTCTCATTTTAACTTCATTGTGGAATGTATCAGGTTCGATTCTTCTACTCATTCACTTGTCGTGAAAATTTGTATCTTGTGATGGAGTACCTGAATGGAGGGGATATGTATTCACTGTTGAGAAATCTAGGCTGCTTAGAGGAAGATGTTGCTCGAGTATATATTGCAGAAGTTGTAAGATTTGTTTGCTCTTTGTATGTTGTTTTAACTATTTCAATATGCTTACCCTTAATCTGAGATTTTATGATGAGCAGGTGCTTGCTTTGGACTATTTACATTCACTCCGGGTGGTTCATCGTGATCTAAAGCCTGACAATTTGTTGATTGCACATGATGGACATATCAAGGTGAACTTGTTTGCTTTACTTTCATTGTAATTCAAATGAGCCAAGAAATAGAGACACTTTTTAAAGGGGGCCAGGGCCACGTCCGTGTCCGACGGCTACACTGCTACAGCAAGCTGAGCTAAGCTTCACAGAGCCCTGAAGACACCAAAAGACCCTCTCACGATCGAAGGCTCCGCAACACATTGGAGCGCTTTTAGATCCATTTAACAATGGCACTCCTGCGAGACAATTAACCCAAGGCCTCTTTCGAATTCACCACGATTCATCACCCTACTTAAAGCTTCACCTTGGATGCGTCCTTTTTAGTTGAACTTGAACACGTGACAGACTTATTTGGTGCTTCTCTTGATAGGAAGTTCTGCATTCTTACGTACCAAAAACTGAGAAGGGACCAGCGTTCTGGGAAAACAGGTCACCTTTCTCGAAAATAGTTGAAACATTTTAACAAGATTACATTATGTGCCCCGATTAGGAGAACGTAAAATGTGCAATGGACTTCTGTAATTCGGTTTAGTTGTGCTAAGAGTTTGGATTATGTAAATGAAAAGTTTTCAACTTCAACATTCACGTTTTGCATCTTTTAGTATTGGTACATTGACTGTATATCGTAAATTTGCATAAACGGTGCATTCACATTTCGTGTCTGTGCCATGTCTGAGCTGTTGACTGGTGTCTATTCTACATTGCTCACTAGGAGTTTAGTAGTGGGAGAAAGAAAGTAATTTTAGCTTTTCTTGTAACCTCAGAAAATAACAAATGATTCTTAGTTTCTGAAACCATGAGGAGGAAACTGCATTTAACAGAAATGTCAGGGGAGGTAATTATCATGTGGTTTAGCTCACACAGACATTTTGTTTTATGCACAGTTAACAGATTTTGGGCTTTCAAAGGTTGGTCTCATCAACAGCACTGACGATTTATCTGGTCCAGCAGCTAGTGGAACTACGCTACTGGGAGAAGATGAAACTCAGTTATCTATGTCTGAGCATCAACGAGACAAGCAAAAAAAACGGTCTGCTGTTGGAACACCTGACTATTTGGCACCCGAGATTCTATTGGGAACGGGACACGGTTCGTTTGGCTCTTTTTCTCATTTTCTCATTTAGTGTTGCTGTTACTACTGTTATGAGTCGAAAATTTGGGGCTAATACGTGGAGAGATAATCCAAGATAAACTTTTTTCATTTTCTTCTCTGCATTATTTGACTATGATGTTCTTTGTTCGTTGTCGAGTGATTAGAGGTAGGACTCACCATGATGTACTGTGCCATTTTCCTCAGGTGCATCTGCAGATTGGTGGTCAGTAGGTGTGATTCTATTTGAGTTGATTGTTGGTATTCCGCCTTTCAATGCAGAGCATCCTCAGGTTACAATCTCTCACCTATTTCAGTTAACTTGGTTTGTTCTATTGTCTTCTAAAATATATGATCCTAAGCTTAAAAGATTTTGAGTCGAGACCTTTGAAAGTAATGAAACCAAAAAAAACCTCTATTCAAACAAGATATTTGGGTCCACGTATTATTCCGCCAGGATCAATAGGCTAAGTTATTGTATTCTTAAGGCTACTTCTCAAATTAACGGGAATGGACAATTGAGTGATTGGAAATTATCAGACTAATATTAAATTGAGCAATGAAATTTAAAGTGAGTAGGGTTTCAAGGTAAAGAAGACTTAGGGTTTGAATCCACTAACCGGCTCGGAACATCGTCAAATGCTCCCAAACAGAAGTTTTTGGAGATTAAAACAAATTGACTAGAAAAAGTGTTTAGGAAAGATTAGAGTTCTTTGACTCATTTGGCAAATGTTTAAATTGATATCGCTCTAAGCATCACACGTGCCAAGAAGAATTAACCCTTGGCTACGTGAGATCAAAGAGATTAACAAACCCAAACTTTGGTACATAAAATCGAACCTATCTCTTTGACAAACAAGCGGTGTTTTCTTTTTAACGAGAAGAACGGATCAAACCTAAGAGTAATCACCCCATGACCTAGCCTATTTGAACTACTCACAAAACATAGTAGAAAACATGGCTAGAAAGTTGAAGGAAATAAAGAACATGACAAACTTGAATATAAACTTGATTTTGTAGAAGATCTAACAAGTAGCTACAACATTAATAAACGAGAAATTAACCAAACATAAAAACTTACAAGGATTCTTGAAGAAATAAGAGCTTCCAAGCTATGGAGGAAAGTTACTTAAAGTGAAACTAGATCTAGGAGGAAGAAGTAGGAGAGGGAGAGAGGTGGGTATTTATACACAAGCCACTCTCTCTCCTCAAAATATCCCAAAAGCATACCAAAAAAGGAAAACTTTCCATAAAAGGAAAGTAATAAAGTAGCTTAAAAGTCACCCGGAACAAGTCTGTATCGATAGGTATCAATACCTTTGATTCAAAATTTCTCCCCTAGTGAGTGTGTATCGATACCTAACTTGTCTGTTCGCTGGCTAACAACCTTGTATCGATACCTCTTGAGGCAAGTATCGATACACACTCTCTTCATGCTTCAACTTCATTTCTTGGTCACCCCTTGGCCCTTGCGTGCTTCCGGACTTCTTCCAAAACACTTCTTCAAATCATCCGGGAAGGGTGACACTTGATTTCGTGGACTCTAGGCTTCCCGAGCTTTAGCCAAATCTTCATTCCTTGGCTCTTTAGGCTCGGTAGTGGGATGCCGTGGGCACTTGGCTCTTGGATTCTTAGCCCTTCAAAAGCGCTTTATTCCCTTCTTTGACTTGAAACTACCAAAAACACACTTCGCGCAACATCAATCATATAAAGCACTAATATGCGCGTGTGTGTGAACAAATGAGCGAGATGATCCTGGATATATACAACATTCAGGGCTTATCAATTTTAATGGTTAATTCATGGCTTCCAAGAACTATTACTGTTTTCTAGAAGAATGGTGTAAATAGGAATCAATGTAGTTTATCTTTGATTTGCACGGATGGTTCTCAAAATGTTTTGCATTGTCCGTATTCTCTAAGCATGACTTATTGAATTTTTTTAATTATGACGACAGTGAAACCAATTTTATAGCAATATGTTTGAAATCACAGAACCCAAACATATTCAATAGAGAGGAAGAATCTATTCATGATTATAGGTCCAAAAAGTCCCAAGTAATGCAAGCATGAATCACTTGTAAAAATCTCTAAATGACATAGAAAAGTAGAAGTTGCTTGTTAGGTTTCGTCTACGCCCAAAGTTATATTCACCACTCATGGAGCAGAGAAGATACAAAAATACTTTCTGGAATCTTCCTAGAAAAAGCTTCAAGATATCCTTGTTCTTTTCTCTTGCTTCTTTTTTGCCACTACCAAAGCTTGAACCACCCCCAAAACTAATCAAGAGTTCCTTTTTATATCTCTCTGTCAAATCTGCTTTGAAAAAATAAAATTAAAACAAGGCGTGTTTGTCTCTCAAGTAGTAATTACACTCAACGTTCTGACCTTTAACAAGGTCACAAATTGGTCCACAGGCTTCGAGAACATTCACTTTTGTCCCCAAACTCACTTTGTTTTTACCCTTCTGAAGTGGACTAAACGAGTTGTACATATCCAAAAAATGGCTAATAAGTGTAGCTGTGTAGGTTGGAGGGCCTTAATATGCATATTACAGTACTTATGACCAGTTTTACCGGAGATCGCTCCCCCCCCTGGCAATCTGCGATCTGGAACTTTCCTTCCCTATTGCGGATTGTACGGGATCCGGAATGGCGAATGTAGCGATCCAACAATGAAGAAGAAAAGGTGAAACAAAGTGCTGTAATGTTTGGCGATTTTTATCATTATCGGCGCCGACAGAATGAGGAATCCACGATGTCTTGTCTTGTTGTTTGCTCGTCCATGGTGTCTTCTCTGGTCTTTATTTTCATTTTCTTGTCAGCCGTTCTCGACTTAGGAAGAAGACGACAGTGCTATAAACCCTATGAAAGGCTTCTTTATCCCGTGGGCACAACTTACGTCATCTAATTTTTGCGCCACCAATAATGTGCCACCTGTATGAGTATATTACTTTGACCTTTGTATTTGTCTTCTTCTTGTCAGGTGTGCCACACCTTTTTGTAACACTCCTTTGGGTCAGATGACATTTATGCCTTTTATCTTTTACAACTTTACTACCTCTTGATATGCACCACAACTGGAATCACATAAACACAATAATAAATAAATACTCCCTCCGTCCCTTTTTAAATGTGTTGCTTCGTAAATCCAACTTATTAAAGAAACGTCATCATTACACCTTTCACATCAACTTTTTCTTCCACTTTACACTATTCACATCAACTTTTACCTCTACTTTCCAAAATTATCCTCCACTTTTACCCATTAACTCTTTACCCACTAACTTTTCAAAAGGGCAAAATGATAATTGTACAAACTTTTACCCATTAACTTTTCAAACCACACACTTATTTAGGGACAGCCCAAAATGGAAAGTTAAACACTTAAAAAGGGACGGAGGGAGTAAAAGCCTAATGATAAATAAGTCTTTAATCTTTACCGACTCACATTAATATATATTTCATTCACTGACATTCACAAGGTAAACCCCGCCCTTCTCAGGAATAGTAGCAACAAGAAAGCTTAATCTGCAAACAATCGCAATATGGCTTACTAGGGATGAGTTTATAGGAGAAAGAATATGACCAATACTAAAACAACAAAGATCTCCTATAATCCTTTCTTAGGAGATAACCTCAAGATAGTGGACTTTATGTCAACAAAATAACATGCGTGCACACAGCATCCATTCATTATGAACACCCTTGCCACTATATGTACCTGTAGATTTCCTTGGCTAAGTTGCACTAACACCCTCCAAGAGGTTTGTCAAATAGTTAAATCACAAGTTTAATTAGTTAGACCTGATAGGTAGCATCTGGGAAAAGTAGGTGTGTCATCTATTTGAAACTTCAACCTTGTACTACAAAATTCAGGCCAATTAGCACGTGTTTTGATTTTAAGGTCAACTTTCGTGCCTTTCATTGCCCGTTATGAATGTGTATGTGGGTATTTATGGAAAGGTTTTGGTGGATAGATGGTAGTTTCAGTTCTTTTCAGAATGAATTCCTCTTACATTCTTACTTAATTATAGGCTGTTACTAGGGTATATACATTGTACTATTATCTATGCTGTATTCAACAAGTCTCTCAAATGGATAATTGGAACTTTGCATTAGTAGTACTGAGGCACTAATACCGATTTTATGTATATTGTCTGGACACTTAAACTGTTCTGTCATATTACAAAATGATGTCTCTTGCAGAAATTTTTTAGGTTAGTATTATTTCATGGTTATTTTCATTATTTGTTTGATTGAGTTCCCTCATATGTCTGTTTTGTTTGTTCCTGCTCGTAGTCAATATTTGATAATATTCTCAACCGAAATATACCTTGGCCGCGGGTACCTGAGGAAATGAGCTATGAAGCACAGGATCTTATTGATCAGTAAGAAAACTCTTTTTGGTTGCATGAATCGTGGTTTTTAAATTAGTCAGTTAGGTATTTATTGTAAGAGAAATATTAGGTTTTTGTTCTGCCATTCTATAGGCAATTATTTATAGGGTAGTTAAGTGTTTGCCGGTGCATTTGTTTTCTAGGTTATTGACAGAAGATCCTCAGCTGAGGCTAGGAGCAAGAGGTGCATCAGAGGTGATACTGGTTCTTTATACAGTTTGAAGCTTTGAGCTTTTGGCCATCTTTAACTTCATCTTCTGGTAGACTTAGTCAAATGTTGATATGGGCTATAATTTCTGACAAAAACTCTTATCCAGGTAAAGCAGCATCCATTTTTCAGAGATATTAACTGGGACACCCTTGCAAGGCAGAAGGTTTGTTGTCTTTATATTGAAGATTTTGATTTAGTGAAGAAATAGAAATATATTCCAGTTTCTTTGACCCTTAGAAAGACACTTTGGAGTCCAAGATTCAGCTGAAGGAAAAGGAAACTAATAATGGAAACACGAAATAAAGAAAGAGATGTGAATAGTTGAAGTATATTAAGGAGAATCCTAACAGATGAGTCGGGTAAAGACTTGATCGGTTCATTCAAATTTACCTTGTAAAATCTGACAGGAACCAACTAAATAAACTGATCAAGCCCTTACCAATATTCAAATGAGTTGATTTTTTAAGTTAATCTTAAATACATATTTTGAATAAATTGAATGGCTCCAATCATTCGCGTGGGGTTCAGAATTTTTTTTGTGTATAATATATATATTATATATATATATATAATATATATATAATATATATATATATATATAGGATCAACTTCTAATGAGGGATCCCTCATTTTAAATAAAATGAGGACCAAGCAATTTTTCTACTTTCCGAAGTGAATTTTGACGATCCGAACCGTTAGATGTGTTTAAAATGTGTTTTTAAAGTCCACCGCGAGGATTCGTCCAAAAAAAATATCCGTAAGGGCTTCATCCGATCAGTTTTTGTTAAAAACGTTATATATAGTGTTTTTAACAAAAAATGATCGGATGAAGCCCTTACGGGTATTTTTTTGGACGAATCCTCGCGGTGGACCTTTTTTTTTTGATGAGAATAAAAACGGTTACAACTTAAGGTTTATCTCTAACCAAAATCGCATCTAACTCGGGCGGAATACAACCCGTATAAAGAACGACTTTTCTGCTCAAGCAATTTGCGGCTACCCAATGGGCTGCCCTATTCATCTCTCGACAGCACCACGTAAAGGACCAATTTCTCGAGCTTGCCCATTTCTTGATATCCTCTACAAGTACTGAAGTCTCCCAATCACAGTGATGGTCTTCTTGATTCAAGCTTTCGATAAGCTCTTTACAATCAGACTCGAAAATTGCTTCTGACAAGTCCATATCAACAACCATACCACAAGCTATTCGAAGGGCCCAGGCTTCCGTAACCGCAGCTGTGTTAGCCTGCAAACGACCATAGTGACACATTTGAGCTACTCCACCACTATCCCTGGCAACAATGCCAAAGGCAGCTAGGCTGCGGGAGGAAGAAAAAGCTCCATCGCAATTAAATTTGATAACAGAACCAGTCGGAGGAGACCATTTACCTGAACGGTTAGCCTTTACAATTGGAGATTTCCTCCCCTCATAGGCCACTTGGAGATAATCAGAGCTAGCTAAGCTGGCCTTAAGAATAGTTTTCTCTGGGTTGGGCATAATATCACTGAACACATACTCATTTCTAGCCTTCCAAATTGCCCAACAAATTTGAAAAATAGAAGCCAATCTCTCTGGGTCTGATTCCTTTGCAAGGCACCCACATAAAAGGTCCTCCACCCATTTATCAGCAGATTTCAGGGGGTATTCAAGTGTCCAAAAAGATAGGCCACTACCAAACCAAACCGCTTTCGTCCATGGGCAACGAAGCAGGATGTGTTCGATGGTTTCATTCTCCTCCCCACACCTTAATAACACATTTTAAACACATCTAACGGTTCGGATCGTCGAAATTTGGTCGGGAAGCATGAGGTCCTCATTTTATTTAAAATGAGGGATCCCTCATTAGAAGTTGATCCATATATATATATAGAGGCCCGATCAAGTCCGGGAGTCCCGAATCCGGGACTCCACCTTCCCGATATTTTTTTGACGATCTGAACCGTCCAATGTGTTCAAAAGGTGTTTTCCAAGGTCCACGCGGGAAATCTTCAAAAAAAAATACCGGGAAGGGCTTGATCCAAGCATTTTTCCGCAAAACTGTAAATGTACATTTTTTTGCGAAAAAATGCTTGGATCAAGCCCTTCCGAGTATTTTTTTTTGATGATTTTCCGCGTGGACCTTGGAAAACACCTTTTGAACACATTGGACGGCTCGGATTTTCCAAAAACATTTTCTAAATGCTTCAAAACGCTTCAATCCGGGATTTCCGGGATCCTTGACAGGATAATTCGTGTATATATATATATATAGAGAGAGAGAGAGAGAGAGAGAGAGAGAGAGAGAGAGACGCGTGTCCATGCCATGTCCCCCTCCAAAAAATAATTTAATTTAAGGGAAACGCCACATGGCGTGTCCGATACGTGTCCAATACGCGGACATGGCGACCTCTAGGAGTGTCGGTGCTCCATAGGTGGTGGCTATTGTTTGGATTAGACTTCTCATTTAGCAAGTGTAGTGCATTTGTTCCAATATTCAAATAAAAAGTTAGTGTGTAGTGATGGGTAAAATGTATTACAATAATTAAACAGATAGTAAATTGTAAAAGACAATTCACGAGGGAAAGTGCAAAATAATAATTTTAAAAAAATGAATTCAGTGGGTGAATGGGGCACTACTGGGCCTACACTATCTCCGCCGCTGAAAGCCATTTAAAAGTTCATAGAACAATGAACAACTTCAAAAATCACAGTAAGTACTTATTACATCAGTCTGCATTGAGGGAAGATAAACAAAATAAAAGATAAAAAAAATTTGTTGTCTGACCCTAATCTATGTCCAAAGTGCGCACAAGTTAGACAAACAGAATAATTATGAAGATCCGTAGCATTAAAAGTTGTTTGGGATTGCTGATGCAATTTGTAATTTTTCTTTTCTCCCAGGCTGCATTTGTTCCTTCCTCGGAGAGTGTTCTTGACACCAGCTACTTTACAAGTAGGTTCTCATGGAATCCTTCAGATGAACATGTTTATGCAGCCAGTGAGTATGACGATAGTGAGAGTGGTAGCACGAGCGGTAGCAGCAGTTGCTTAAGCAACCGTCATGATGAACTGGTACTATGTTACAAAATTTTACCAGTTTTGCAAAATCAAAGAGAGCTTTTAAATTGGTTATTTTCAATACATTAGAGTTATTTTATTTTTTGACAATAATGTCCAGGGAGATGAATGTCGGGGTCTTGCAGAATTTGATTCAGGCTCTTCTGTCAACTACTCCTTTAGCAATTTCTCCTTTAAGGTATCTTTCAACAGAGTTGGCTGGATAAGCGTATACTATTTTGTCTTGTTTGCTCTGCAGTTACACCAGCTATTCATCGACTGCAGCACAATGCAGAGAGATTTTATTCTCTCTTTGCCCTCTATTCCATTGTGGGTTTGTTATAACATTCCATTGTGGGTTTGTTATTGTTATTCTTTCAGTCGTTTCACTCAATAACAGGCAAATTTATATTTTACATGCTTTGAACGAACTCATGCAATTGGATCAGCAGTTAGCTGTTTGCTTAAATATTTACTGAGTACTATTTTTCTTGGAAAAAATTTTTGTTTGACAAGATTTGTTGGTTTCTGTTTTGCACTTATTCCTTTGCTTGTATTATTCAGAATCTATCCCAGCTTGCGTCAATCAACTATGATTTGCTGAGTAAAGGTTGGAGGGAGGATCCACCGTCAAATCATAATGTTTAACTACCCTGTCAGATCGCAAGACAACTTCAACATATGAAGGAATTGATCACCTTAGTGATTTTGGTATACTCTGTAAATGTATGTTTCTATTGTTCCTTGCCTCGCTTGTTATCAATTTCGCATAAAACACTGGAACTAATTTGGCTTGGTTTACTGACGTTGCAGATATAATAGAAGAAAGTTTGAGCTTGAAAATGTTCATTTTGGCAACAGCTGAAGTTGAATGATTCAGTTGCTTAATTTGGTGTCAATATTTTGATACAACTTGTCTTCTTTATTGAGCAAAAAAGGGAAGGAAGAGGCGAAAGAGCTCCTACCCGCTCTGGGGAGCTGGAGAAGAGGGGCTAGAGGGCCCGGCAACCTTAAATGTATCTTAATTTGCCTGCCTTGTTGTGTGGAGGTGGTTGGATACTGCTTTTTCTTTTTCAGAAATGAAGAAACATGCCTTTGTCTCATATGCTCAATTTGTTGGGTGATAATTTTCCACTATTCATACCCTTAATCCTAGCAGGTGCTGTGTTCGACGTGCATCCTGGCAACCAAAATATCAGAAAATACCCTAAGAATTCAACAGAAGTTGATTTACACATAATCATAGAGCAAGTTCCACTGACCTCTTTTAGGAAAGCAAGCAGGGTCTGCCTTTTCTAACATTATCAACAATTCCTCCTATGGTTAATTTGTCTGTAAAAGATGTTAACTTTGTTACAAACATAACTTTGCCCTTCCATCTCTCTTTGCCTCTGCTCCTCTTGTTCTATATCCTCTTCGCAATATCTATTCTTGCCCTTTTGATCCTATTACTTGACACCACTACAACCGTCTATCTAGTGGTGACTGCTGGTTCGACTGTAGCAACCAGAGAGCTAGCTGGTGCTAACTGTTGGAGGTAAAATAAAGCTGTTACAGAATGATGGATTCAAAAGCAATCGCCGACTGAGGAAGGTTGACTAAACAAGCGAGTAAAGCTCGAACAAATGCTCAAATGCTCGGCACAGAATGGCCGATGTTCCATGTAAGCTGGCCAATGAAAGGAATACATCGTCGGAATGTGAAGAGCATCTTCAATCATACCCAGATTGTGTCTGAATATTCTGTGGGAATTATATTATTGTTGTGGTTTACGGCGAAGGTTGAACAGTTCTAAAACATCACGTCCACTGATTAGCGAGAGTAGGGAAAGTTCCATCAGCTACCTATCCCTTGCTAGATCTCTCCTAAATTGTACTCTTTCGAATCTTTGCATATTGTTGCATTTGTTCATGCGGAGGATTGTTGGAAATATGTTTTCAAACCATACTGTTAGAGCATCTTCAACACTACTATAGGCATTTTAGCTAGCCAAAAGTCCAAAAAAAAAAAAAAAAAAAATACACTCTTTACACTTTTTTACCTATGCATTCAAACACTACTCTCTATTGTTGCTCTCTAATGAAACTAACTTAACTAATTTGCAAATGCGGCATCTACATAAGATGACATGGCTAATGCCGAGCAAAAAAGGTTTATTTCTCTACCATCTTTGATTCTATAAGTTTATTTCTTTTGTAATAGAATACTCAACATAATTCTATACGGCTCCGACTTTGATGATGAATTAGGGATGTTGGCGATAGGCGATAGCTGCTCTCGAAGAAGAGAGACTCACTAAACAGAGACGATCAAGATGTCATGATTCCGTTCAATGTCGTGCAGTTATTGATCGTAATAGAATTGAAGGTCATAATATTTCCTAACAAGCAGTTCAATCATCTAAAAAGTCAACAAAAAATAGGTTCAATTTGTACCATACTAAAATGGGGGAAATGACTTTTCAGGGGGAAGTGGGGCAAAAAATGCCATTTAAATTTGCGTAAAAATGACCAAAAATCCCACTCCACCCCTTCACCAAATCCATCACCAAATTTGGTCATAAAATTTGCTAACAAAATTTTTCAATCATCAACAAAATCTTTCAACAAAAATAGGTTCAAAATTTGTACCATACGGATAAAATGGGAATTGACAAAATGAAAAAAAAACGAAAAAAAAACTGTTTTTGACAAAATGGGGGAAAGCCAAAATGAACAAAAAAAACAGTTTTGACAAAATTTTGCCATTTTCATTGAAGGGGTGTTATCAAATTAAGTTTTTGGAAATCAAATTTGAGTAAAAATTTGGTCCAAGAGTGGAGATGCTCTTAGTTGATGGGTGGAGGAATAATAATTCCCATTTCATGGCATGAGTAAAATTGTTGGTCCAAAATACCCTTGTAAAAAATCACGGTGAAAACCCATCCCAAACCCTTCCCCTTTCACACCAGAAATTTCAAAAATCAAAAAACGAAAATCTCCAGTGTTCTCTCATCTCCCTCTCTCCATCGAAGAAGAAAGTCTCACTCTCTCCATCATCCGCTCTGCACGTCGGTGGTCTCTCGTCTCCCCCTCGGTGTGTCCGAACGGTCACGACGGTCAACCAGGTACCTCCTCTCATCTCTCCATCTATCCCTGGTCTTTTGAAGCAAAACCCTAAACAGGGCTCTCTCTCTCTCTCTCTCTCTCTCTCTCTCTCTCTCTCTCTCTCTCTCTCTCTCTCTCTCTCTCTCTCTCTCTCATCACATAGGGTTTACAGTGAATCGAGCAATCACCATTGCGATTCCAGTGATGGCAACGATCAAACCCACCACTGGTCGTCTTCGTCTTCGTCGTTAATGGCAACGATTCCAACGTGTTTTTAATTTCCGGCCACATTCAGGTATGATCCGATGCCCCTTTTTTGGTAATTTTCAGTTGGGATTGTGAGCTGTTAGAATGACTATCCTTTTTTGGTAATTTAGAATTAGGGCCTTCTATGGGGAGTAAAAAACAGATGGAAAATGGAACAAATGATATTTGGTTGTATAAGATGAGTACAAAACCAGGTTTACTTCGTTGGACTTGCTCTTACCCTTGAAATCTCCAGCACTATTCTTCCATGGAGACTGAAAAAGTCTCAAACAAACATCTCGAAAGGGAAAAGAACAAACATCAAAGAGCAAATCTAACTGATCTTAAAGAATCAATTAGAAGGCCCAAGTGGCATGCCTCTTTGAAACAAAAATGAAGTCTTAACAAAGTGGAAGAGCTTTGATGAAATGAAAACTTTGGTTTGAGAATATATAGTTTTGTTATACAACCTGAAGGTCTCTCAGGGGGCATTGTCATCTGTTGGAATAAGCCAGCAGTTTTGGAGTTTGGTGAATCAACACAGCACTTTGTTGATCTCTTCAGCAATTTGGGATCAAGTAGCGTAGAATGGAGGTTATCTTTTGCTTATGGCTGTCCAAATTATAGTGATTGTAATATTTGGAGGAATTATAGCCTAGTTAAAGAGCCCTCCAGTGTACACTTCAAACACACCAAAAAATCGAAAGTTCTTAACTTTGTATCCATAACATTCTATTATTTCAGCAACCCTCAATTTGTTTGCTGGATGAGGGGGCTTAGATTTTGTACCCTTGCCCTAGTTATCGCACTTTTAGTTGCAAAATTTGGCAGTTTGGCACCAATTTGACAATGTCCTGCGATCCCCGTATAGGGACGCAATGGTATCAGGTTTGGTGCCCAATTTGGCTGCCTACATTGGGCTGGGTATTGGTGTCTAGTTAACTCTTTTGTATTCTTTAGTTTACATGGCCGTAAATGCTTTGTTATGTGTGGTGATTTTTTAACATTTTTTTTTCACTTGTTTACAGACGTGAGGATTGCGATTCCTTTTCTTTTATTGTGTCCGGTTAATTTTCTTTTTTGACATGAACAATGATAGTCTTGTTTTTGTTGTTGTTGGTAATATTACATCCGACATTTATTTTTTGAGGTGCAAGGGTTCAAGGGAGAGGAGATTGAGTTGGTCAAGATAACAAGGTTCCCCATTTTATTTTATTTTGGACGTGTGTGTGTGCATGGGTTGGAGTGGGAGAGTGAGGGGGCTTGCTGGTCAATCACATAACTCTCAATAACTCGGTTTATACTGGACATTAGTCATGGGCTAGTCAATCACATAACTCTCAATTGCTTTAGCCTTGGCTGGGGTCATGTAGAATGTAACTTTGACATTCGAGCTTGACTTTATGTATAGGGTGAGTATTTCTTGTTGATTATGCTATCACTTTGTGCAATATAACTATACTTTTTAATCCACTTGTCTTTGCATCATTCATCAAAATGTTTTTGGAAGCCCTAGTTTCTCTGACGAAATAACCAATTTTTCAGACTCGTTCAAAATGACAAAGGAGAAAAGTGAAGTATTGCACTAGATATAATTTATATAAACCTTAGGATTCATATCATTCTCATGCGTCCTCTTACCTAAATATTATGCACGGTTATTTATTTTTTTAACGGAAAGTTGAACCCCTTTTGCCCGGAAATTTCGAATTGGACGATTAAGAGGACGGAGGGAGTACTTTTTTGGGGAAATGACTGTTCAGTGGGAAATGGGGTAAAAAATCCCAATCCCATGACACACTTCTTGGAAATCATTAGTTGATGGGTGGAGAATAGGGCTTCGTCTCTCTCTCTCTCTCTCTCTCTCTCTCTCTTTGTTGTTAAATAATGTGGCTTTAGGGTTTTAATTTGCTTTTTTTATTTTGTTTATGTGGTTTTGTGGAATGAGTGTTTAACTCGGCTTTTGATGAGCAATGCTAGGGACACATCCGAGTTTACATCCATTGTTATGTCCTCTCTCCCAAGTGAATGCGGAACCAACAACACTACTTTTTCTTTTTTGGCAGAAATTGCAGGAGTGGTTCACTTGATTCACCCCCGTCTTGTGTTATTGGGTTTATCTTTTAAGGCTCTGTCATTCATTTTGTTGAATGCATAACTCTTGATTATGATCTGTTTATTTTATGAGATACATAAGGTTTTGTTGCAATCATTTTTGTAGATTCATTTATTTCCATTCAGTCTTGGTTTGGATTGCAGACAAACTTAAATTTTATGCTACTGCAGGGAATTGAAAAGAAGACTGCCAAGCTGAAGGGAAGTGAGAAGGCTGTAGTCACAAGACATGAAGCTGGTCATGCAGTAGTAGGGAGTGCTGTTGCAAATCTTCTTACTGGGCAGGCACGTGTTGAGGTAGCATATGCATGTGATTAATCATATTTTTGCTTGAACCTTGATTGAGATTTATGGATTTGGTCTTATTCAACACTGCTCCAATACCATACACGAGTTAAACACTCCTACTGTCCTACATAGAGTAGTATACTATGAGATTTTTGTATTCAACAATGCTCCCATACCATACACGAGTAAAATACTCCTACTGTCCTACATAGAGTAGTATACTATGGCTATGGGGCTGGTGGTACAATGTGTTAAAATCCCTTCCCATTCATATCGGTATTGACAATCTTTGGTGTGTATTTTGTTATTTGTAGTGGAGTTTTTGTTATGAATTTGTGACTAGTGGCCATGTCATCCCCAAATACTTTAGATTGTACATAATTTTTTTTTTAAAACTTAGGTATCCGAGTAAATTTATGTGCATGTTGATTAATTTTGAGGACTAATCCCATCTGCACTAGTGGAGCCCAATTAGTCGGTGTGAAACTTTGTATTGACTGTGTAAAGACCCAGAAAATTTAATTACTTTTTGAAAAAAATCACTTTTTGGAGAAGTTTCGATTTGGTCGATAAAAAGTCCCGGTAATTGTTCCTTGGATTTTTCTAATAAAAAAATGGTATAATCGGAAGTTATTTTTTAGCAAGGCAAAGTCATCTTTCACCCATTTTCTTCGGAGAAAAATGTGCCCATTTTCGGTTTTGTACTAAAAGTGGGGGGATGAGATTTTGATGTGATTAGAATTTCAAAATTTTGTAAATGCCATTGTTTCCAAATGGGGGGTACTTCCTTATTTTCATAAATAAATTAAAGTAAAGAATTATGTCTTTACTTAAGTTTGGTTTATGAAAATAAGTATTGTGGTTACATATTACATACACAAGTCACATTTGGGTGTGTAGTGTAATAAGGGAATTATATTAGTAGTGTGTGGGGGAAGATTTGCAAAATTTAAAACATTTCACTCTCTACTCCCTCCCCAACCCGATCGGCCCCTCTCTCTCCTCTCTCTCCTCCATTGTTGCACCTCCCAAGCTCAAGTTAACCCCTCCTCACTCAACCACTTCAAGAACCTATGCCATTTTCGTGTTCTACGCACCGTGTGGAGTTCGGGTTGCTTTGGATTCGCACCGGGAGCTCAAGTTTCGGGATTTGAAGGTTTCTACATCTAGGGTTCCATTCATCTTCCATTTGGAGCTTAACCCATGAGGTAGGGAAACAATTACTACCTCTAGTTATATACTTGTGATATGTTGAACATATCTTGTTCTTGGCTTCAATTTCCTTGAAATTCATGTTTTCCCTCTTTGTGTGGGTTTCTCTCACTTTAATTTTGTGTTCTACGAAATTGATTGTTGATTGATGAAATTGGGAGTGGAATTGACCTCCCTCCATGTTTAATTGTTGCCTAGCATCTCTACTTTGAGCTTAAACTATCCCATTTGTGTTTTGGGTTGAAATTCCACACCTTAGAGGTGAAAATCTGCCATTTTCTGGACAAGGCAGCTGCTGCCCCTGTTTCTATGTTGCTGCCCCTGTTTTCTGGGTGGTTTTCGGCCACCCTTTGACGTCCGTTTGACCTCCAATCGTCCGGAACTTCGTATACTTGATATATAGCAATGTGGTAACCCCAAAAACCATTTTGAAATCGTTAAACTATGACTTTGACACGTGTTTTTATTGGACAATTCGTTATACGTATCGGACACAAGGCATATTGGATTGGTCGCCCCTTTTGGCGAAAATTGTGGCATTTCAAAAGAAAGGGCACTTTGGTGAAATGAAATTTGAGAAATGGACTTGTTATAAAAGTTTTAATGAAATGTTTGTGATAATGAGTTGTTTTACACCAATGCCATCATTTGGTAATTTTTTTTATAAAGGCACGCGGGGCCTATGGAACCCGGCAGAGGCAGGCGGGGCCTATAAATACCCAGCAAAGGTGCGCGGGGCCTATGGAACCCGACAGAGGCAAGCGGGGCCTACAAATACCCAGCAAAGGCACGCGGGGCCTACGGAACCCGGCAGAGGGATTAAATCCCTAGTTTTAATGAAAATGATGGTTTTCTTCAATGAAAGAAACGGGAAATGAGAATTTGGACTATCTATGGTGTTTTGTCGAAACTCGACTTGTGGACTTGGTTTTAAACTTGCGTGAGTAACTTGGGTAGTTTTTGTGAAACAAAGATGGAAACTTAGGTGGTGTTGAGTACTGGGAAATGAAAATGTTTTGAGGTACATATGGTATTTTGGTAACAATGGATACTTGGACGCGGTTTTGGACACGTGTGATGCTTGTTGATGATTTTGACAAACTTGATGAACTAATGGGTACTCTGGGACACCTTGAAATCTTTTTGGACACTTGATATCACTTTGGGCACGTGGGCACTTCTTGGACATGTATCCCTTGTTTTAGCTTCCGTTGTGTTCCTTTGAGCATCTCTTATCTTGGCAAACCACATCATGTGCACTCATCATATTTATATGCCTAGCGGTTGTAGTATGGTTTTTCCCTACGAGCTAGTGAGCTCACCCTATCTTTCCCAGGTACACAGCATGGAGCATGAGATCGGATGCTTGTGGAGTGATGCATTATGTGAAGCTTATGCATGCATGAAGATATTTTTCCATCTCAAGTTCTGTATTTTGATAAATGACAATGTAACTTTTGGTTATTCAATCTTCTAAGAATTTGGACTTATGTAATAACTTATGGGATAATATTTGATTTCACCTTTGGGGCAAGGGTGCCCAAAATACTTGATTTGCCAATGGATTAATGATGTACATTTTGAATGGAAACCTCTTGGGGAGGATTTATGGAAATATTTTATCATTTGACTTATTAATTGTAAGGAGTTTCTTTATTTTTGTTTTTATAAAAATGAGGGCGTGACAGACTGACTGGTCACCAAAAAAGTTGATACCACCCGGACAGATTTCGAACTTGGAATGACTCCAAGCCAAATCAATCTTTGCTCCTCCTTATAAACTTAGAAATAGACTCCTCAGTACAACCCTCTGGTTCCTTTAATTTTGTTATTGCTCTATCTATCATCTGCATTGCAAGGGCCTCTGGTTCCTTTAATTCTGTTATTGCTCTATCTATCATCTGCATTGAAAGGGGACCATAGAAGGTGAAAACTTAAGCAAAACAGAGAATTTTAGAGAAACAGCATGACAGGGAAGGGTAGAAACATAACAAAACATACACCCATAAAGAACAAGTAATATTCAGAACACATAAAAAGTAACTAGAAAAGTTGCAGCTATGCAGTACTGTAGCCCTGAAGAGAGCTTCTCTGAATGGCTATGACAGTCAGTTGGAGTCCAGAAAAGCCATAGAAATTCAAATAGCTAATTATGAGGTGCATTGTAAACTATAAAATGATAAATTGCATGGTTGAGTCATGGCTGCTCAAAATCTGAATTTCCTAGTTCAGTAATAGTACAAAAGAATTCTTTTGATTCATGTATAAATTGCTTTGTTGATCAAGTCAAGGTAATTATGGGGATTAGGGAATAAAATTCTTTTATACTTCTTATTCATATATATTTTTTTTAGATCCCAGATGTTGTGATACTACAATGAATTCTTCTTCCTTCTTTCTTGAAGGTGTGTCTCCAATTATTGACTGTGTCACTTGTATATGATCTCAGGATTGAAGACGTGGATCAAAACATCAGAGAGAATTATCCGTGTAGTGCTTGTGAGGGCGGCACTACTGAAAATACAAGTTTACCCTTGTCATTTTCCACGGTTGAGCTTTGTCATTGTGTAATAATAAAAGAGTAAACAAGCATTAGTTGCCCAACATTCTATTTATTAAACTCTATGCCCAAGTTGCTATTTATTTAACACTTTGGAATCTTTAACTACATTATAGCATTTGTGGAAGAACCTAAATATGTTGAGACATACTAGGTGGTGGGCCTACCAGCTTGGCAGTTGTACATATTTGTTATAGTTTGTTTATTTTGTTCCGTCTCTGGTTGTCTGCAAATGATAATGATAGTGACTGTGAACCCCAGAACCGACTTTTCGACTACTACCACTTTCAACTCGCGGCTCCTGCAAAGAGTATTCGTTGAGCTGGGTCATGGAGAGGGTACACCACTGAGATTGACAAGCTTTGGGGGCGGAGGGATAGTTCAGAACCAGATGAAACTAGGGTTTCTTCTTCCCCGTTGGTTTCCTCCTTCTGTCGATGTCGATGAGAGAGAGAGAGAGAGAGAGAGAGAGAGAGAGAGAGAGAGAGAGAGAGAGAGGCAGCGGGCTCTTTCAAATTTTTAGGGGTTTTTACGTTTTGACAGAGAGGGAGAGGGGAAATCGATATATGGGAGGGGTTTTTTATTTAATTACAGTTTACACCCTGAGGGGTAGTGTTGTCCATCTCTTTTATGGTACCACTTATGTGGAATTATTTTTCTCCTTCCCATGGCTGCTGGCATTGCCAAGAAGTGTGTCATGAAAATGGGATTTTTGCCCCACTTCCCACTGAAAAGTCATTTCCCCTACTAAAATCCACAAATTTAAACCAATACAGCTCCTCAACTTTTAATTCATTAGCAACAAAGAAGCAAGAACAAGAAGCAGGCTCAAATTTGAATTAATACGTGGCAATCTATGAGTAGCAATAGAACAAAAACAAAGTGGCAATCACCTGATTCAACACTTAACAGTAACCCCATTCAAATTAAACACTCACTTCCTTAATGTTTTGTCCGTATTAGATGACAAGGCAACACATCACTAAGTAGAAATAATCGTGCTACAGGCACACCAAAGTGCCACACCGAAAGTCACACTAGGGGTAAAATATTTTCAAATTGGTAGATGATAGTGACATTTGGTCCTTTTGTTTTTATCTCTTTATTACAAAATTTTCCCTTAATAGTTTTAAAATCTCTTATACTACTATCAATAATAGGATTATGTTCTACTAAAAATATTCAAGTAATCTTGGTAAGCTTTCAATAGCAGGTTTATAATAGCTATATTATTTATAACTTCTTCTAATATTTCGACAATAATATAGTTTTTTAATTCTTCTTCACTACTCCCTCCGTCCCTTTTTAAGTGTTGACATTTCCATTTTGGGCTGTCCCTTAATAAGTGTGTGTTTTGAAAAGTTAATGGGTAAAAGTTTGTAGAATTATCATTTTGCCCTTTTGAAAAGTTAGTGGGTAAAAAGTTAATGGGTAAGGGTGAAGGATAATTTTGGAAAGTGGAGGTAAAAGTTGATGTGGAAAGTGAAAAAGTTGATGTGAAAGGTGTAATGATGATGTTTTTTTAATAAGTTGGATTTATGAAGCAACACATTTAAAAAGGGACGGAGGGAGTATATATTAACTCTTCTAAAAGATTATATTGTAATATTCTAAGATGTTGTTTACTTCTTTGTATCCTCCTTGCTTTAGCTAATATTTCTGATCTATTTAAAATATATATTGTTAAAGATTTTTACCAATGGTTTGGAGATCTAGGCGAAGAAGGTTCAATTGGTTCACTTTCTAATCTTTTCTGATTCTTTTGAAGTAGTATTATATGAGTACGTGCATAAAAGTTCTTTTCTAAATAAATTCTATATTCTTCAGTATCTTTATCAGTTATGTCTAAATAATGTCCTAAACGCCGAAGAAAGAGTTCTATCTGGATTATGTCTTTTTGACTATCAATATATTGCACAAAACGTTGATATGGACAAAACACAAGGTAATCAGTCATAAAACAAAGTGGTTTTAACAGGTTTTGAGGGATGTATAGTGTTTTCCTTACTGTATAACATTCTTCATGATCATTTAGTAGGTTTCTAGTATAAATTAACAAGGGTTCACTATGCTTCCGTAAAAATAAAATAAAAAGGAATTATACCTTCTTTGACGCTTTGAGCTTATCTGGATCGGGTATCTGCTCCGGTGTACGACCATGTTTCCACAGACGCCTGGTAACGACTTAAACCACACCTTTCACCTCTGAACTATAGTGACTTTCGCCTAGTGGCTACTGATCGGACGGATCTTTTACTGTAGGCGCTCAAGGGTAACAACCCTTCAACCCAGTAAACCACAACCCTATTACGTTTCCTACCAAGGGTGTATATCAAAGAAGAGATAACAAAGAGAGTGGATTGGAAGCAATAACTGAACAACACTCTTTTATTCATAGAAACCTTCTGAAACAATCAGAAGTTTGTTACATAGATAAGTACTCACACTACACTTGAAAGCTTAGCAAGCCATATTACAATACCTAACTTCTTTCTAAATGGTAGAGGAAGATCTCTCTTACATTCTGCCTTCTACAATAATTTCAGAGCTTATTTATAGACGTTGGGGCATACCCTGAAAGTCATTGCTTACGTTACTACCCACTCAAAGTTGGTGGGTAGCAGGTAAATGGTGTTTTCAGAGCACCTCATTTTCTTGGGTTGGTGCACCTTTTTGACATAATGTGCATAAGTGGTCCTCCTCCATTGAAAATGAGTCACAATAATAGAGGCAAGTGTCCCCTATTATGATAATTTGGGTAGATGCGTAGTCATCAAAGATTCCTTTCAAAATCTTCATGTCCTATTCTTTTGTCTTCTTTGTGGTAGATGAGAGGACTAGGCAATTTTGATTGTATTGGTAAATCCATACACCTTGCTTTTCCAGAATAAAGTTGAGTAGTTGATTGTATATGTCTCTGAGGCCCCACACTCTCCTTTCTGGTATAGTGCTCATACTTTCGGTGGTGATATGCTTGGTGCATGCACTGTTTGGAGATAGTGGTTTCTGAGTCACTCCTATCTTGATAAGATGATTTCCTGGAATATATCCATCTTCTGCTCCCCATTCAGGACCGGTTGAGTAAAATCTGATATAGACATTTGAATGTCCTAGGATGGAAATAAATTCTTGAATTCCTTTTAAGATAAAGGCTGGGAGACTTTGAAGTTCCGTTAGCTGAGGACTTGGATAGATTGTACAAATTAATCCTTGTTGATAGAGTCTTGCAACTATATTGGAGGGTGCTCCAGAATATATACTACATTTTTTATAAACTCCATAATCAAGAGTTTTCATCCAGTTTTCAATTGTAATATGTTCACAACAAAGACGATTATAAATGATAAAATTCTCAGTAAATTCTTCAAGAGTACTTGGTCTTTTTGGGACTTTGATAAGGGCTAATTTGAGAGAATCTCTTTCGGAAAAAATATCAGGCTTAATTTCTGGCTTTGGATCCTCTTTGGTAAGAGTGGTGTTTTTTACTGGAGTAAATTGTCTTGGATCAGAATATCGGACTTGGTAGTCATATTTTCCAGTTTCTTTTCCAAGGGGTCCAATGGTTGTATCTCCTTTTTCATATCTGGACTTAAGTTCTGCATCAAAATTATATTTTGGATATTTTGCTCTGAGCTCATCAAGCTTTTTGTACATTGAACTGGCAAGAGTGCCTAAATTGTTGACCTCTTGGCCTATATTGTTTAATCCCAAGACGAGATTATTAATTTGCATAGCCAATTGGCCTCTCTCGTTTTCCATCTGCAACTTCTCTTGTGAGGACATCTGCAAGGCTATTTTCTCTTCTTGCAATATATTCAATATCGAAGTTGAAGTTTGCAAACTAGACTTGCCATCTAATAAGCCTTTTATTTGCAATAGTGGGATCAAGGTTATTTTTATAAATGCTTTAACTTGAGTATTATCAGTTCGAACAAAAAAATTTGTTGGTAAAAGGAAAATCTCAAACTTGGCAATTCCTCTTTTTATAGCAAGTAATTCCTTTTCATTTATATGATAATTTTTCTCTGCATCTTTGAAAGCTCCAGAAGAGTATCTACAAATATCTTCAATATGTTCCTTTTTACAGGCTAGTTCTTCGCAAATTAATTTAGTTTTATGGTTCCTTTTTCTTTTCAAAACTGCTTAGCAATAATCTTCAGAAGCATCTGTTTCTAAGATAAGAAAATCTTCATCAGATGGTAACTGTAGTAACAGAAGATTTTTACATAGCTCCTTGATTTGTTGTACCTGCAAAGTATCGTCCGGAGTCCAGTTCCAAATATATGTCTTTTTTTTTATTTATTTTGAAAAGGTTGTCTTAGTCCAGCAAGATCTTTAATAAATTGCTCTGCATAATTAAGACATCCTAAAAATCTTTGTAATTGTTTTTTATCTTCTAATTGGTCTAGAAAGTCTCTTATTTTTAAAGCAATATATGTGGCTGTAATTCTATATTTCCTTGATCAATAATTAGTCCTAAAAATTCTATTTTAATTTTTGCTATCTTAGCTTTCTTTTCAAATAATATAATTCCATGTTCTTTACATATTTTTTAAAATGCTTTCAGATGTTCTTCATGTGTGGTAATATCTTTTGAAAAGATGAGTATATCGTCTACATATACAATACAAAATTCATTTATTGGCTTGAATACATTATCCATTCTCCTCTAAAATATTTGTGGTGCATTTTTTAATCCAAATGGCAGGACTAACCATTCATAATGGCTTTGAGGTGCACTAAATGTTGTTAAAGGTATAGACTCTTCTGATAACTTGATCTGCCAAAATCCTGATTTATAGTCGAATTTTGAGTAATATTTGTACCCATATATCCTTTTAAACAATATATCTTTATTTGGTAGGCAGTATCCATCAAATTTTGTAGCTTCATTTAACTTTTTATAATTAATAACCATTCTTGCTTTCCCCTTTTTTACTTATGCATGATTTCTTACCATAAATGATGGGCTACCATGAGGGCTTGTACTTGGTTGAATTAGCTTAGTTTTTTGCAATTCGTTGATTTGTTTATAAAATTCTAGAATATCTTCATTGCTATATCTCATGGGTTTTACCCTAATGATAGTATTTGGATTTATAAGTTCTATTTTGGCTATAGTTTTATCAATTTTCCATTTTTCTATTGGGTTTTCGCTAAAATTTTGTCAAAAATCATTAATGATTTCACTTTCAATTTGGTAAATAACTAATGCTGGTATTGGATTTGGCAAATATTTTTGGTATGTTTGTATCCCACACGCTGGATTGTTCGACTTTGAAATGGAATGGCATAATCAGCTTTTCTGATTGCATTCATTATTCGTGGAGTAATTATTTTATGATTACATGGTGTTGTAAAGTAAACGTGAGTAAGAGTTTGTGTAAATGGGCTATATGTCATGATAAAATCATTTCCTAAGAGTATATCTGCCCCTTGACTTTCACTTTTATATAATAATGGTATTTTGATGATATAATTGCCTATTTGGATTGATATATTTTCTGCATACCATTCATATCTTAGGATTTCTCTGCTTGCTATAACTCCTTTAACTAGTTTAGGTGGCTTGTTACGCCAATAATGTTTTGGTAGTACGTTTTGTTTGGCCATGGATATTCCTGCTCCAGTATCTAAGAAGGCGTGATAATTCCGTTCTAGATATTCAGGATATTTGAAGATTATTTCAATGTACAAGCTATATGGTGATGTTCGTATCATATATATAGGTTTATTTTGAGTATCGATTCGGGGAATTGTTATTTGTTGATTGTTAATTGTACAGAGTAATGCATTGTATTGTAGAGTAAATGGTTTGGTGCTATTAAGGAAATCATTTCCTAGTAATAATTGTAGGCTCTCATCCATGTAAGGATTAACTAATATTTAGTATATTTAGATGATGTTGGATTCCTTGTTTATCTGTAAAACAAATAGAACATATAATATACGAATTTATCTGGAAGGTTTTTCAAGCTTTTTAAAGGGTATATGTTTTACCCATCCTATATAAATATAACTAGATGTTGCACCGGTACCCATTAAAGTTCTTAATGGAGTCCATTCATTGTTTCGGTCCATATATTCTGTAAGTATATAAAATTGGTCATTTTGTTGTGAACTCTGAATTAAATCAAGATCCTTTCTTTGATATTTTGGTTCATTATCTTGTATCAATAAAGCTTTTCCTTTTAATTGTGAGACTCTCAAGAGAGAGTTTGTTCTTTTAAATATATTAATTTGATTATTGCTTCTATTGTATGTAAGACTATGTCTAGGTTGCATTCCTATTTTATTTCTAAATTCTAGATTGATTTCCTCGGGTAAGGATATATTCTTTTCTCCTATCCTTGTTGGAGGTATATATTGTTATAGAACAATGCTCTTCTTTTATTTCAATTGAAGTTCCCGTATAATTTTTTATAATTTCCTTGTGATGAGTATTTGTAAATGCATATAGTGTTTTTGTAGTTATACTATACACTTTGGCTCCATCAGGAATCTTTATTTTATCTAATTGATAATACAAATTTAAATTTTTATCAATATGTTCATCTTTAAGTGATACAGAATAATCTGGTTTTAGGGTAAATATTATTTTTTGATAGACTAAATTTCCTGATACTACTCCTAAGAGTGCATCTATAGGATCATTTAGAATTCTATCATCCATACAAAATATTTGGATTGAACTATCTATTCATTGTCTAAAGTATGCTTTAATTAATATTTGAACAACTCCTATAGCTATATTCTTAATTCCACTTTTAATATTTGATCCTATTTTGCTTAATTCTTTGCTAACCATTTGTCTAGTTAATAAATGAATTATTGTTTTTCCTCTTGTTGTACTTATATCGATTGGGTATTATGACATTTTGGCAACATATATGGCCCTTTGCTTAAATCTAAACAGGTTGAATCCTTGTGATTTAAAGATATTTCTTTCTCTTATATCTAATTCTCCTTTGGTAATTTGCTTATATTTTTCCTCATCAAATATGATCATTTGGTGATTTCCTTCTTCTAGGCTGTCCTCTTTTTCCATATATGTTTCCTGAAGGGTCGTTTCTATAGGTTGCATCATGAATAGAGGTTGATTTTCTTCATCTGTTTCACTTTCGCTAGATGTGTCGTATTCACTATCAAATTTGCATATACTTTCATCATTGGATATATCACTATCTTCTACTAGTTCATATTCATTTTTGAAACTTTCGATATATATTTCTAATAACTTGGTATTAGTCATTTTCCCTTTTTCTGGACACTCATTTGCATAATGTCCTTGTTTTTGACATAGCCAACATTTGCATGTTTTTCGCTTTGGCCTGAATTGCTTATTGGGTTGCTTATATATTTTTCTCTTCTTGAAATATCGCTTTTTTGGATTTTGGTTATAGTGTTTTTTGAATCTTCTCTTGAATTTATTCTTATATTTTTTGAATCATTTTTTAGGTATTATGTTGCAACCCCAATTACTAGGTCTCGTTGTTTTTGGACAACATAGGCCTCTTTTTTGTGTTTTGTAATATAGTCTAGAGTTTCTTGCTTCTCACACCACTCACTTATTTTTCTTTTAGTGAATTCTATTCGTCCTCCTAAGGTGTCTCGATCCTTATTAGGTCTATTGTTATATGCATCAAGTATATTCATTCCCCATGGATAAGGTAATTTTTGCATAAATAACTCTAAATAAGCTTTCTTTGTTTCTGGTACACTTAACGTTGGTGCTATAGAATAATAGTAGTCACTAAATTCACATATATAATTATCTAAATAACACATATCACAAATTATTAGATTAGCTATTTTTCATTTTGCTTCTTCAATTCGTTTAGCTGTTAATTCGTCACTTCTTGTTTCCCAATATTCTCCTAGAAATTCATCTCGTAATGCTCTTTCAAAATTTGATATTAACTGTCTTTGAGATACCCATTCTTTGTTTGACGCTCCTTCTGTTGTATATTTTATTAGGTTCTTTGAATTATCGCTAAAATATTTCCACCATTGTGTAACGTTACCTTGAAATGTATGTTCTATAAAACTACATGTATGTTTACTAGTTCATCCTTTAAGTTGACTTGTTAAATGAGTATTTTTTACCCACGCTTCTATGGCTTTATCAATGTCCTTTACACAGTCAAGATCTAGCCATATTCCATTGGCCCTTATAGGTTTTTCAAAATCCTGTACTGGTGAATATTTAGATTTAGTTCTAGGTATTCTTCGATTACTACTTTCTCCCATGTCTTCTCTACTAAATGGAATTTTACTTCTAGGATCTCGTCTATTCCGTTCTCTAGTATCCAGTAATCCATAAGTAATTCCTCGTGTATAGCCAAAACTACTAGGAAAATTACTCAGTGTCCCAGTTGTTCCACTAGGAGTATTACTTGATGTTCCAGCTATTCCAGTAGCTATTGGTCATGAACCTGCTGCACTTGATGCACTTTCCATTTTTAAGTTTTCTATCCTTTGAGTTAGCTTTTGTTCTTCTATTTCTATTACTTTAATTTCTTCTAGAAAATCTGGTGGTGGCTATAGGATAGTTGGTTCTTTATATTCTAAAATACCTACTTGCGTTAAATTATTTAATTTTATTAATATATTGTTTATTACTGTAATTATTTGTTCATAGTTCTTTTTATTTTCTTCCTTTAGAAAATTATATCCAACTATTTGGGCATAAATCGGGTTCATAAGGATATATTCGGCCATAAGTCTCATCTATTCTCTTAGTTCGTTAAGACTTTCTGGAAGAGGGACATTTTTATCAAAAGATTGTTCTAATTGCTTATATTGTTTAGTGAGAGTTAAAAATTCTTGAATTATATTATCACAAACGTCATTTGGTTGGGTTACTCGAATCATCAAGACGTTTTCATTTTCTTCAGATTCTTTGATTGTTTCATCTATTATGGGTCTAGTTGGTATACTTATTCCTAATCTTTCGGCTATTTGGTTGATCTTATTTTCTATATTTTTTAGGTGTTTCAATAGACTTCCTTCGTCTCCTATCTGATTATTTATTTGTTCTTGGACTTTTTGTAAATCTTCTAGGTTCTGTATGTGGTTAATTTTTAATTTGACTTCACTAAAAGTGTCAGATAATTGGTTTCCTAGTTGGGCTAGACGCTCTCTATTTGTCATGTTTAAAATTCTTATTTCATTTATTTCATTTAAATTTTGGAATCTTTTGTGCTTATAGGTTTATATTCTCCAAATTTGTTTAGCAAATATAGATTGGTCCAGTTAAGTTGATCTGATGACCATAAAGCTCCATCTCCTAATGTTACAAAAGGAGTGAATTTTCCAAATTGTGTTGTTGTCCATATATAACTTGAATTTGGAAGATTTTCTTTTCTTATATCTTGACTATTTATAGTCGAATGAGGCAACTTCTTCTCCATCGATTACTACTATATATTTTTTATGTTCTGTGTCTAGTATTATGTTGGTTTTGTTGTAAGATTGTATCAAGTATTGTCCTATAATTCGTTTTATGTCTTTGGGTAATTCTATTCGATTGACTAGGTTAATTCTTAGTATAATTGATACGTAATTTTTTACTATTTTTCTGTGTGGTGATTTATATCCTTCTAAGATTTTATACCTATTTTCTTTCTTAATTTTTTCTTCGTGTTCGTAAATCCAAGTATCTACTTGGTTGCCTAAGGGATTCATTTATACATTGCTTTCTATGATAGTCTTGATATATTTTTAGTATTAAAAGTTGGCTTATTATAAGCTTACAATTCTCTAGTAAATCTATTTCTTTTAATTCTATGATAGTCTTGACAATGTCGATAATATTTTCTAATTATTAAGTCAACTTTATTTCCTTGTAAAACTATTTCTTTTCATTCTTTATATTGATCTGGTATAGGATCATACCACTTTTTTCTTGGCTTCCCTATGTTGAATCGTTACAGGGCTCTGATACCATATATTGGAGATGCGGAATTTGATGGATGAAAAATTTGATGGAATGTATTACAAGTAGTGGGGTTTGTAACATCCCGACTTTTTCCTTAAAATAAATAAATAAATAAATAAAAACTAGTTTTATATAAATAATAAATTCTTCCATTTTCTGTTTTCACACTTCTTTCTTATAAAAAAAATACAGATTATTATGTACTATATTTATTTTTGGTGTTCTTAAAAATCAAATAACTTATATTTTGTTTTTATAAATATAGTTGAGTAAAATTTAACATGGTTTCACGAGCGTATATATATTGGGCCGCTTATTTTAGTATAGGGCCGACTATAATTTTGGTGTGGGTTAGACTTCTATTTGGAATTATAAGTTGGGCCTAATTTAGGGATTTCCTAGCAATACAGATAGTTAGATATAAAAAAATAGAAGGGTGAATTCATTTTTCGTTTCAAGTTGAGATCATTAGGGTTTATACCTTAGAGCTATAAAACTGCGGTGAAGAGACGGAGAGCTCCGGTCGCGAAAGAGAGAGACAGAGAGCGTACACGGTAGCGGATATAATCAGTGGTGAGTCTACACCTTTGTTTACTTCACCTTTTTCTCTAACATTTATGCTTTCACGCCACATATAGCTGAGAGTAACAAGTGTTACTCTACATTTTCTGTCGTGTTATGCATGTGTGTTATATGACCATATAGAATGTGAGGACAAGCATTGAAATACTACATGGTTAAGGAAAAACGTGGTGGTCTGTTGGGGTAGATTTTGGTAATTAGAGTATTTATTAATCTAAGTATTAAATTATTACTAGTAATGTTCGAGTAGTAGTCTAATTGCTAGGTAGCATGTGATTGATTATGGTTTTGTACACTTTAATTCAGATTAGCAAGTACTCCGAGCATCGCATTTTGTGATCAATCGTTCCGGTCAAGGTGAGTGGTTAAGCATGTGATCCCTTCTTTTGGAACCCTCTTGAGCCTATCAATTCTTGACATATTATTTAATTCGTTGTGATGGATAATTGTATTCTCATTCGTTGACAATTTATTGACAATTGACGTACCCTTCGGCATACAAGGTTAATTGATAATATTTTTGAATGATTGATTACTCTCATTTCGCTTGTTATCTATTCGTTGATTCCATGATATCGCTGAAATGTCGTTCTTTTGTGTTTGGGACCATGTATATATTTGTGAAAGTCCAAGGGAAAGTCCCAGGCGCCATCCTGTGGTGACTTTGGCCACTAGGGAAAAGACTTGTGAAATACCATGTGACTCTAGTGCTCAACGGATAGGGAAAAGACTTGTGAAATACCCTGTGACCCTACTCCGGATCGGCTCAGGAAAAAGACTCAGGCGCCATCCTGAGGTGACTCTAAGTACGGTGTTGGATCCAACGGGCTAAGCCCTGAGAAAATATTTGGCTTTTGGCAATGGTTATTATTATTATGGTTCCCACATAATTTGATTGAGACTCCAATTTATTGTTGTTTGTCGTTCAGGAATTCTTGGACAGGCTGATTGGTTCAACGCATGTTTTGGTGAATCGATTATTGTTCTTGTTATTCGCTAATCCGATATTCATCTCTTTCATACTACTTGTTAAGCCACCGACCCTTGGTTATTTGAAACCGTTTCTTTGGAGCTCTCACTATCGTTCTTTGATATGTATGCCACGTTGTATCCTAAACCCATAGCATGCTTAACTACTCATTGAGCTGTGAGCTGACAGATTTATTCCACATTCTTTTCAGGTTAGTTCGGGGAGCATCATAGTGGACTCTGAGACAGTGTCGGGACCCACTGTTTGGACCTCTAGGGCATTTGCATTTTTATTTCTTTTAGTTATGTTAACAGCTTCCGCGCTTTTATTTATTTAGCTTTTATTAATAAATTTGAAGTTGAAATATTTGGGATGTTTGTACCCAATTTGCTATAAAAAAAATGTTGGTTTGGTTCACATTTTGAATTATATAATTCAAATTTTAGTTTAATTAATTTGGGTTCTGAAATTTTTTTTTATTTTTTATTTTTGTTTAGGCCTCGTGTTCCAAGAAGTATCTCTTGGTTCACGGCCGATCATGTTTCCCAATTTGGGGCGTGACAAAGGTGGTATCAGAGCCAGGTTCAAAATTTTAAACTTGCATCTTGCATTGCATCTTGTCTTAGATGAGGTCCGGGTTCCCTTGAGTTTACAGGCTTGTGAGTCTTGAGTCATATAGGCATGTGAGATTACTAATTATTTGTTTCGGTTTGCATTTAGCTTAATTTTTGTTGTATTATATTTCAAACAGTTTAGGGTGATGGATCGTACACGACGTGTAGGGGGTGCAATTCACGTTAGCCTGTATCACGTGCAGGCTTGGCTCGACCCTAAATCTGCAAGACAAAGAAAGGGTTAGAGCACCTTCGCCTCTTGTTGGCAAAGGCCCTCCGATGCTTAAGTTAGTACTGGACTACCAAATAAGCCAAGAACACAATGCGTATAACTGGGTGTTACAGCGTACCTCTCTTCATGAGTATGCTGTTGTATTTATAGATGTAGATGCTCATCATTTTAGGCATCTTGTGCCCCCTGTTTCCCATTCTCTTTAGGAATCCTTCTCCTAATAGGATTTTCCCTATTAAAAGATAACTTCCATATCCTGCTAGATCTTGTCTAGCAGAGAGGTCTTCCCTTCCATATAGGATTCTTTCCTATATGGGGATATACTTCTAATCACATTAGGATTCCCATATCAATCCCTTGTTTTACGGGATTGTTCCTTATCTCGTAAGGACCCATTATAGAATATTCTGGAATGTCTCACCGCCTTATTCGTGGCGGTGCTGACCTCCCACGTAGCTCGGAAGAACCCGTACATAGCTCAGCTCATGATGCCGAGCTGAATTATGCATTCCAGAGGGCTATTTAAGCTATACACGTAGCTTATATAGCTCGGTCATGTCAGGGGGATCCCTTAGTGACGTTCGCCGAGCTAATGTATCCTGGCCTATTGACTTATTCTTATTACCTCGACCTTACTCATGATCAGTACAGCTCGGCACAGGGTTTAAGGATCCTCTACGTAAGGCCGAGCTATTCACCCTTTCGTGGTGAATGTCATAGGCATGTGCTATACCTAGTAGTAGGATAATCAGACTTTACCCTCTCCAATCGCTCCCCAGCTCTGTTACTACTGTTACTCATTAGTAGTGCACAGAGCTTCAACGACTCTTGATGCACCCCTCGCACGCCTCCTCTCCACGTGGGTGGCAATGCTGATATCGCATTAAATGTGAAATGACCCGTTGGTGGCTCGGATAAGCCCAAAGGACGATTTTGCTTACGTTTCTCATACGTCACGTTCCACTTTTATGGGGTTTCGGGCGGGATAATCTTTACTTTTCCCCCCTAAACCCCAAAAACCTCTCCCCTTCTCTATCACTTCATACTCATCAGAGGCAAAGGAAAGAGAGAAGAGAGCTTTTCGTTCGCCATTGTCGTCGCTCCAAGCTTCTTGCAACCCCACTCTTTTTCCGGTTTTCGTCGGAAAAACGTTCTCCGCTCTCGTCGGAAAACATCACATTAGGTACATCTTTTTCTCGTAAGTGATCTTTCTAGATTTTCATTTGTATTTTGTGTCCGTCCTCTCGTCTGTTCATATTCTCGTTCCCTGAGTTTCGACTGCAAAACCCTAACTTTTTAGAAGAAATGGTTAGGCATACAGCCCTTCTTAGTACTCAAGAAAAAATAATGGAATTTCGTAGGGAATATGAGATCCCCGCCGATGTACGATTCCGGCTAGGTAGGTCTGAGGACTTAGTGGAAGAGGGTCAGAACGAAAACACGATTTATATCCCCTGATCTTTATCGTGGAGGGTGGCCTTAGGTTTCCCCTTCATCCCTTCTTTCGTGAGGTCTGTTCTAGGTGCCAGTTGAACCCTAGGCAACTCTGTCCCAATTTTGTCAGGGTAGTCATGGGCACAGTGGCCCTTAATAGGCTGCTCGGCCTCCATCTCGACTGGTGGGACTTACACTATCTCTATAGTGTAGTCCCTACAGCCGAGAAGAATTATTACTTCAAGGCAAGGGATCCCAAACAGAAGCTTATCACTGACCTGCCGAACTCCTCAAAGGGAGAGGCGGATGACTTTCTCGTAGCCACCGGCAATTGGGAGCCTAGAGATGCCGAGGGGAAGACCATCGGCTCGGCTTGCCCCAGGGCTGCAGGCGGATTACGTTAGTATTACTTTTTCCCTGGTTGGTTTATTCTTTATCCTTCTAGGATCTGCAATTGACCATCCTTTTGTTATTTTGCAGCGGCTAACCTTAATCACGGCGGTCGCATAATTCACGGCAAGCTCCACCGTGAGGACATCGCCAAAGCACTTTGGTTCGACGGTTTCGAACCGACTCCTGTAGGGCTCGGCCGTGCAGCTCACCGGTTGCTGGGTTATACCCCGTTCTACTGGGGCAATATTCGAAGAGAAGGAGAGCATAGAACCAGACACGCTTGGCCGCCACCTTTTTCCGTGATCGCCACAGGCCGACCAACCGATCGAGAACGAACTCGCGCTCGCAGAGGCCGAGCTACAAGGAGATCATCACGGTCCCAAGCCCCTGATATCCTTCAACGGTAAGTCACTTTTGCCCATATACCTGAGATTCCAACTGCCATCCCTATCCTTGCTCGTACCGACCAGGAAGCTAGCACATCTGGGAGGACGCTGGTGGAAGAAGAAGAAGAAGAAGAAGAAGAAGAACTTGACCACCGTGCCGTCGTTCAATCTTTGACCGAGAAGGGCACCCTTCTCGCAGACTCAGACGATTCTCCAGGCTACTCTCCTTCCCCAGAGCGAGAAGTCATGCCTCGCGAGCCGATCAACCTGCTCGACGTGCTAAATATTGGCGGAGCTTCCCGTGCCCCACCGGTCTCTCACATCATCACTCCCTCCCAGACACCCCCCCCTCCTCCCTCTGATACTTCGAGGGACAAGAGGCCGAGAGAGAGTCCAGAGCATGCCCAACCCTCCCCTACTAGAAGAAGGACTGGAAGCTCCAGCTCCAACCAGACACTCTGCGATTCTTCGCCCTTGGTTCAGCCTTGGGAGCCCGTCCTGGCCCGTCCCAATGGCACACCCCTTAACAAGATCGACAAGATCTCCTCCACTGATGTGGCGTTCGGCGTGTCCAGGGCTGCCCTTCTTCCGCTTGACATGGAGAGAGAGAAAGGCAGTTCTTACGATACCCTTATGAAGACAATCTTCCAGTCGAGTGTCAAGGTAACAAATTTCCTCCCTTTAGTTTCCTTCTATTGAACCTTCGTTTTGTCTTTACCAATTGTGCCTTGTTTTGCAGATTATGCAGAAGGCTTCCATTGGTTTCGACAGAGCGAAAGAAGTCGCGAAGGAGCTAGAAGATGAACAAAAAGGGCTGAGAGGGCGGAGAGAGAGAGAGCGCTCACCATGCTCAATCTTTGAAAGACGCTCGGGAGGAGGTGGAGAGCTTGAAAGGAGAGAACGCCGAGCTGAAAAGGAAAGCTGAGGAGGTCGAGCGGGATCTGCGTCAATAGCTTGCTACTGCAGAGGCTAAGGCTGAAGCCGAATATGACCGTGCCGTTACGGTTATCACGGATAACTACACGGCTCAGATGCCGGCCGTTCAGGACGCGGTCTGGGGCATGGCCTGGCGGAGGTGCCTTACCAAGCTCGGCGTAGACGAGTCGTCTCCTCACTGGACTAATATGGAATTGCCGAGCGTGGTGGTCGCTGCCCGGGATCAACTTGCTTGGTCGGTCTCGAAAATCCGAGCTCGGCTGAACCCCTTCCGGAGCAGACCCCTTTGGAAGGCGCTATAACTGGTGATGCTGCTGAGGGCAACGCTGGGAGCAACCTTGACCCCAATCTTGCCACTGATGCCGACCGGCACGGTGAAGAGGCTTGATGCCTGTCCTTTTTGTTGATCCTGCGTGGTACTGTTCGGCCGGGTGTGGCCTTTCAAATATTTCTTAAGTCTCTCGTACTTGTTCGTACTTTCTTGTTTTGATGGTTGGTCCTGCGTGGCTTGATTTGGCCGTATGTGGCTATTGATACAAAAATGTTTGCTTTTAACATGCTATGGTATTTCTGCAGTCTTCGTTGCATGTTTAAGCTTCTCACGCCTTAGAAACCTTATTGCAATATTCGTTGCAAATACAAGTTTTTTCATACTTAGAGTTTTTGCAATATTCGTTGCAAATCTAAGTGTGCTCACACTTAGAGTTTGTTTGCAGTATTCGTTGCATATCTAAGTGTGCTCACACTTAGAGTTTGTTTGCAGTATTCGTTGCATATCTAAGTGTGCTCATACTTAGAGTTTGTTTGCAGTATTCGTTGCATATCTAAGTTTTTTCATACTTAGAGATTTGTTTGCAATATTCGTTGCAAATCTAAGTTTTTTCACACTTAGGGACTTGTTTGCAGTATTCGTTGCAAATCTAAGTTTTTTCATACTTAGGGACTAAGTTTTTTCATACTTAGGGACTTTGTTTGCCGTATTCGTTGCAAATCTAAGTTTTTTTAGGGACTTTGTTTGCAGTATTCGTTGCAAATCTAAGTTTTTTCATACTTAGAGATTTGTTTGCAGTATTCGTTGCAAATCTAAGTTTTTTCATACTTAGAGACTTGTTTGCCAACATGGTTGGAATGCCCGTACTCTCTGCTCCCCAATAGGAATCCACATTCTTGTGAAATTTTGGTTCATATTTAAAAGAAACTGAAATCTTGTTTGTGTTTGGAATAAGGATAAGGGACCTACATAAACATATTACTGAAAAGGAAAAAACAAATGTGAATTTTCTCGTATTCACCTAAAAGGGGTGTGGTTGTATTCGTAATCACATAAACATATTACTGATAGAACTTTCTCAAGTTCTGAACATTCCATGGCCGTGGTACTGGGTCTCCATCCAGGTCGGCCAAGCGGTAAGCCCCAATGCCAGCAATCCCAACAATCTTGTATGGGCCTTCCCAGTTCGGCCCAAGCTTCCCATTAGAGGATACTTTGGTGTTTGCCAAGACTTTCCTTAGGACGAGATCTCCAATCTTAAATTCCCTTGGCTGCACCTTCTTGTTGTAGCTTCTTCGTAGCTGCTCTTGGTATGCTGCCAATGTGATAAGTGCACGTTCTCTTTTCTCCTCGGCGAGATCGAGCTGCTCGGCCAAGGCTTTGTCGTTACCACCTGACTCTACCGGAGTGGTGTGGATGGTCGGCAGGCCAACTTCTAGTGGAATTACTACCTCAGTGCCATAAGCAAGGGAATACGGCGTCTCTCCCGTAGATCGTCGTGGAGTGGTCCTATATGCCCAGAGCACAGCTGGCAGCTCGTCTGGCCATTTCCCCTTCTTATTCTCCAACCTTTTCTTGAGGCTTTTCAGGATAGTTTTATTTGAGGCTTCCGCTTGCCCATTGCTCTGTGGGTAAGCCGGAGTTGAGTAGTAGTTCCTGATGCCGTACTGGGCACAGAAAGCTTTGAACTTCTTGCCGAACTGGGACCCATTGTCCGAGATGATGGAGTATGGTACCCCAAACCTCGTAATGATCTTGTTCCATACGAACCTTTCCACCATAGCCTCTGTGATTTTGGCCAAAGCTTCCCCCTCTATCCACTTAGTGAAGTAGTCAGTGCCAACGAGTAGGAATTTTCGTTTCCATGTTGCCATGGGAAGAGGACCCACAATGTCCAATCCCCATTGGGCAAATGTCCAATCCCCATTGGGCAAATGGCCATGGCCTAGTCAGAGGTAGCAGATCCTCCGCCGGAGCTCGGATGAGAGGGGAATACCTTTGACACTTCTCACATTTTTTCACAAAAGCTTTTGCATCTTCTTGCATATAAGGCCACCAATATCCCTGTGATATTGCTCGGTGGGCTATCGACCTTCCTCCAGTGTGTCCTCCACAAGTTCCAGCATGGATCTCGTGGAGGAATTTCTGAACAAGAGCTGGGTGTACACATAATAAATATGGGCCAAGAAAAGACTTTTTATAAAGCTTACCTTCTGGAGAGAGCCAGAAATGTACTGACTTGGTTCTGATCTTGTGAGCCTCCCTCTTGTCCTCTGGCAAGGTCCCATCTCGTAGGTATGCCACTATTGGGTCCATCCAGCTCGGTCCAAGCTCCGTTTCCATCACCATTTCCACCGCTCGGCCAATGCTTGGTTCGTTTAAATAATCTACAGCCACCGTGCGTCGGTACTCCGTTTGGACTGCTGATCCTAAGCAGGCCAGTGAGTCCGCATGTGCATTCTGTCCCGAACTGATTTGCTGGATGTGGATGATGTCAAATTTGTCGAGCAGGTCTTTGGCTATTTCTGAGTACGCAGCCATTTTCTCGCTTCTTGCAGCATACTCCCCTGAAAGCTGATTAACAACTAGTTGTGAATCACAGAATACCCTTAACTTACTGACTTTGAGCTCCATGGCACTCCTGAGTCCTGCAAGCAAGGCTTCATATTCTGCCACATTGTTGGTGGCGCTGAACCCCAATCGCAACGCTTGCTCAAGTACCAACCTTTCTGGAGAAAATAGCACTACTCCTGCTCCTGACCCTTTCTTGCAGGCTGATCCATCGACGTACAATCTCCATTCTTCTGGATCTAGCTCGGCCGATCTCGTCGGTGGCTGGGGGTTGATACTTCGCTCCTTCTCGTGGAGAGCTGGGGGAGGTGGGGCTACTGTTGGAGCGAATTCTGCTATGAAATCAGCCAAGACCTGTCCTTTTATTGCTGTCTTGGGCTGATAATCAAGGTCAAACTGGCTTAGTTCAATAGACCATTTGGATATTCGTCCAGAGAAGTCTTCCTTCCTAAGCAAGGCCTTTAGTGGATGTTCAGTGAACACAGTGATGGGATGCTGTAAAAAATAGTGAGGAAGTTTCCGTGCAACTATCACGAGAGCGTAGACCAGTTTTTCCAACGGTAGGTAGCGTGTCTCTGCATCTAACAGTGTTTTGCTCACAAAATAGATTGGAGCCTGCTCTGTCCCTTTTATTCGTAAGAGAACCGAGCTGACCGCATGATCAGATACTGCTAGATACAATATCAGCCGCTCCCCAGCTTCTGGAGTAGAGAGTAAGGGTGGTGATGACAAGTAGAGTTTCAACTCCTGGAAAGCATGTTCCTGCTCGGCTCCCCACTCATATCCCTCTCTCTTCTTCAGAAGTTGAAAGAATGGTCTGCAGCGGTCCGAGGATTTACTGATGAAACGGTTAAGGGCGGCCGCCATCCCTGTGAGCCTTTGGACCTCCTTCGTGGTTTTTGGGCTTTGAAGTTTTTGCAGAGCCGTGATCTGATCTGGATTTGCCTCAATCCCTCTCTCTGTCACGAGGTGCCCTAGAAACTTTCCCGAGCTAACTCCAAAGGCACACTTGGAGGCGTTTAGCTTTAATTTGTACTTTCTCAAAATATCGAAGGTTACTTTGAGGTCGGCAAGATGATCAGGTTTCAACTTGCTCTTTACCACCATGTCGTCGATGTAGACCTCCATGGTTTTGCCGAGCTGTTCTTTGAACATCTTGGTAACCAGCCTCTGGTAGGTCGCTCCAGCATTCCTTAGCCCAAACGGCATAACCCTGTAACAGTAGAGTCCCCTTGGTGAGATAAAGGATGTTTTCTCCTGGTCTGGCTCATGCTTTGCTATTTGATGATATCCTCGATATGCGTCAAGGAAGCTCATCCTCTCATAGCCTGACGTGGCGTCCACTAGCTGATCGATTCTGGGGAGTGGAAAGCTGTCCTTTGGGCATGCTTTGTTGAGGCCGGTGAAATCCACACAAACTCTCCACTTCCCGTTCTTCTTTTTGACCACAACCGTGTTGGCTAGCCAATCAGGGTAGTTTACTTCCCGTATGGCCTCTGCTTCTAGCAAGTGATTTACTTCTTCTATTACAGCGTCAGCGTGCTGTGGTGCCGACCTTCTCGCCTTCTGCACAACTGGTTTGTGCTGAGGGTCCACGTTTAAGTGGTGGCAGATGATTTCGGGGTCTATCCCAGGCATTTCTTGGGGAGTCCATGCGAAAACATCGATGTGGTCCTTCAAAAAGGTAACCAAATCCTTCACCTCCTGTTCGGCGAGTGTTTCGCCAATCAGGAAGTACCTTTCCTCATCGTCTCCCTGAATCTGCATTTTCTTTAGTCCCTCCACCATCTTCTTGGTGGGGTCGCCTCCAACATCTTCCAAGGTTGGCTGATCTGGAACCTCAACTGTCTGCACTAGCTCGGCCTTTGGGGATTTCTTCAGTACCATGTTGAAACATAGGTCGGCTACCTTTTGACTTCCTCTGACGCACTCAATGCCATCTGATCCTGGGTACTTGATCTTCTGGTGGTAAGTTGAGGAAACTGCCCTCATTTTGTGCATCCAAGTTCTTCCTATAATCGCGTTATAGGAGGACGGTAAGTCTACCACCAAAAAGTCAGTTTTAAGGACGACTGATCCTGCTTTAACATGCAACGTGACCTTTCCCATAGGCCATACTGTCTGGGCGCTGAAGCCGACCAGAGGAACTAAGCACTTTTGCAACGAGCTCGGCGAGAGTTCCATCTTCTTGAAAGTATGGTAATACATGATCTCTGTGCTAGCCCCTTGATCCACAAGGATTTTCTCTACATCGTAATCCCCTATCCGTAGGGTAATCACCAACGCGTCGTTGTGGGGTACAACTACCCCATCCAGATCATCATCTGTGAAAGTGATTGGAGTCTCTATGACTCCCTCAGCCCTTGGCCTCTTCATGCCGAGCTTCATGACTTGCTTTGCTTGTCCGTTGACCCTTTGGATGTGTCTGATCTCGTTGTTGGTATAGAGGGCCACCAGTCCATGTATCATATGGATTGTCCCCTTTGGACCTTTCTCGTAGTCCATCTCTTCTATCAGCTTGGCATCGTTCTTTTCACCCGCCAGAAACTCCTTTAGATGGCCTTCTGCCACTTTTTCATCCAAGAATTTCTTGTACTCCACACAATCTTTAGTCATGTGTCCCCAATCTCTATGGTAGCTGCAGTGCTGATTGGTAGCCCTCCTTTTTTCTGGGTTGCCTGTCATTTTTTAGGGCCTCCTGAACCATGGTTCATTCTTAATCCTGTATAGCATTTTGTAGGTCGGAATGTTGAATGTTGCCATGACGCTAAAGTACGATTTGGGGTCCGGATCAGTTTTATCCTTTCTTTGCTGCGTAAAATCCTTCCGTCCTGTTGTGTACTCCTTCCTGTACACTTTTGACTCCAACGCTTTCTTTTCCGGAAGCTGGGGTTGTCCTGCCACAATCTTCCCTCCAGCTTGCAGGATGTCATCTTCTACTCGTGCATGCTCCTGGATCCTTTCCATAAGCTTGGCCACGGTTTTTACTGGATGCATGGTAAGCGATTCTCGTAGCTTACTATGTATGGGCAAACTTGTCTTGAACGTTGCCAGAGCATACTCTTCACTGCAACTTTCAATCTCGTTGAAAGTTTCCTAGTAAGGTTTGGAATACTGCCGCAGAGTCTCCTCGTCCCTTTGTCTCATAGAGGTCAGTGTATCAAAGGTCTTTGGAGCCGCTCGGCTAGTAAGGAACCGAGCAGTAAATTCCTCAGCTAGTTGATCCCAACACATGATAGACCCTTCTGGGAGCTTGTGGTACCAACTCAGGGCCACCTTCCCCAAGCTGGATGGGAACATCTTGCATAGCAGGGCATCATCCTGCTCATGCATGAACATGGCCTGTTGATAATGCTGAATGTGGGCCACCGGATCCGTACTTGTTTCGTAAGAGATGAATGCTGAATGCTTAACCCTGTCTGGTGTCTTTTCTGCTCGGATCCAATGGGCCAGTGGTGACTTTGAGATCTGGCCTAGGGCTTCTTTGGCTGCTTCTCGTGCAGTTCTAGGGCCTTCGTCAGCTCGGCAAGCTTCCCTTCCTCTTGCATGCTGCTCGGGAATATGCTCATTGGAACCAGACCTCTCGTACCTGTCCCTGGCATGCTCCCTTCTTTCCTTCTTTTCAACGGAAACACTTCTTTCTCTCCGTTTTCGTGGAGAGACTGCCCGGTCTGTAGAGACATCCTCATGGTGATGGCTCCTTTTTCCTTTCTTATTTTGCACGGATCTCGTCCGTGAGCGTAGATCTTTTTCCTTCTCTTGGAGTTGCTTCTTTAAGTCATGGATCTCTCGTTCTCGCCGAGTGACTTCACGGGCCAGATCTTCTGCCTCCTGCTCTTTTCTATCGAGGCTATCTTCTCTTTCTCGGTCCTTCGTGTGTTTACGTCCCTCCTTCCTTGGGGGGCTCCTCCTCCGTTCACGTCGGTTGGAGGCTTCCCCGTCTCTGGGTGGAGTCGTTGAGTGCTTTCGCCCTCCCCTGGTTCTTGGGGACTCATAATTTTCCAGGCGTGTATCTCTGAATTTTGGAATCTCAGGGATATGCCATATGTTGAACCTCCTTCCAGCGGGTTTCTTCCGCGGAGCTCTAAGAATTGAAGGAGCCTTGTCCACCCTTGTACTCTTTCTCGTAGTGTACACAAGGGTGGTTCCGCCATTGTCTTCCACGTCTTCCCTCCTTGGGGTGTACAGAAGAGGTTCTGAAATCACCATTGTTGAGTTTCTTTTTAAAGGAACAAAGCTTTTCGTAAGCGTTTCCCACAGACGGCGCCAATTGTAGGGGGTGCAATTCCACGTTAGCCTGTATCACGTGCAGGCTTGGCTCGACCCTAAATCTGCAAGACAAAGAAAGGGTTAGAGCACCTTCGCCTCTTGTTGGCAAAGGCCCTCCGATGCTTAAGTTAGTATTGGACTACCAAATAAGCCAAGAACACAATGCGTATAACTGGGTGTTACATCGTACCTCTCTTCATGAGTATGCTGTTGTATTTATAGATGTAGATGCTCATCATTTTAGGCATCTCGTGCCCCCTGTTTCCCATTCTCTTTAGGAATCCTTCTCCTAATAGGATTTTCCCTATTAAAAGATAACTTCCATATCCTGCTAGATCTCGTCTAGCAGAGGTCTTCCCTTCCATATAGGATTCTTTCCTATATGGGGATATACTTCTAATCACATTAGGATTCCCATATCAATCCCTTGTTTTACGGGATTGTTCCTTATCTCGTAAGGACCCATTATAGAATATTCTGGAATGTCTCACCGCCTTATTCGTGGCGGTGCTGACCTCCCACGTAGCTCGGAAGAACCCGTACATAGCTCAGCTCATGATGCCGAGCTGAATTATGCATTCCAGAGGGCTATTTAAGCTATACACGTAGCTTATATAGCTCGGTCATGTCAGGGGGATCCCTTAGTGACGTTCGCCGAGCTAATGTATCCTAGCCTATTGACTTATTCTTATTACCTCGACCTTACTCATGATCAGTACAGCTCGGCACAGGGTTTAAGGATCCTCTACGTAAGGCCGAGCTATTCACCCTTTCGTGGTGAATGTCATAGGCACGTGTTATACCTAGTAGTAGGGTAATCAGACTTTACCCTCTCCACGACGTAATTTGAGGTCTTCAAATCGTGGTCGTGGTCGAGCCACTCCTGTAACTCGTGGCTGTGGTCGTACCATTCCAACAGTCCGTGGCCGAGGTAGTGAAATCCCCGCTGATCACGAGGATATAGTTGACCCAGGAACTACTGCTGATCCAATTGTAGAAGCTGTTGCCAATTTTGTTCCACCTATGACTCCTATTGACCCCACAGCTGCTTACCAGGCTATTCAAACATTAGTGGGATTGTTCACCGGATAACAGGCACAAACAGGACCACCAAATGCCACAAATTCTATGAATTTTGATAAAGGTACAGTTTTGGATAGATTTTTGAAGACAACCCCTCCGTTATTCGTCGGGTTTGATAAACCATCTGATGCTGAAGCTTGGTTGCTAAGAATGGAAAAAATATTTGACATCTTGGGCTGTTCTGAGACACCAAAGGTATCATTGGCAACATATAAGCTAGAAGGGGATGCTGAACATTGGTGGCGTATGGCTAAGCAGAAATATAAGGGAAGAGAGCATGAGTTAGTTTGGAGTGCTTTCAAGAAGGATTTTGAAGACAAATACATTCCACTAGCAGTTAAGAATCAAAAGCGCATTGAGTTTCTTAATTTGGAACAAGAGAGTTTGACAGTGGTTGAATATCAACGAAAATTTGATGAGTTATCAAGGTATGCAGGGAAACAATTGGAAAAGGAAGAAGATAAAATGTGGTACTTTCTAAAAGGGCTTCGATCGGATATCCATGGACGAGTTTCTTTACTTGATGTCAAGACATCACCTGAACTTGTGACTAAGGCCCTAACAGCAGAGAATGATATAAAGAGGAAAATATGAGCAAGGAGCATCAATTTAAGAGAAATCGGGAATGGTGGCGAACAGGGCAGAGCAATGAGTATGGTAACTCTAATAAGATGATATTTAATGAGGGACATCACGGTCAGCGGTTGTGTGATCGTTGTGGGAAATCTCATTTTGGTTATTCTTGTGATGGCACCCCAAAGTTATGTTATAGTTGTGGTCAGCCAGGACATATAGCTGCTCGTTGCAGGGGAAAAGGAAAAGATGTTGATCCGTCTCAGGGGCAAGGTGTTATCTCGTTTTACTGGATCTACTATGCGTATTATGGTTTAATTTACTGGTGCGACGTGCTAAGTTTAGTTTCACTATTTCTAAATTTCGAGGACGAAATTTCTTTCAAGGGGGAATGATGTAACATCCCGACTTTTTCCTTCAAATAAATAAATAAATAAAAACTAGTTTTATATAAATAATAAATTCTTCCATTTTCTGTTTTCACACTTCTTTCTTATAAAAAAAAATACAGATTATTATGTACTATATTTATTTTTGGTGTTCTTAAAAATCAAATAACTTATATTTTGTTTTTATAAATATAGTTGAGTAAAATTTAACATGGTTTCACGAGCGTATATATATTGGGCCGCTTATTTTAGTATAGGGCCGACTATCATTTTGGTGTGGGTTATACTTCTATTTGGAATTATAAGTGGGGCCTAATTTAGGGATTTCCTAGCAATACAGATAGTTAGATATAAAAAAATAGAAGGGTGGATTCATTTTTCGTTACAAGTTGAGATCATTAGGGTTTATACCTTAGAGCTATAAAACTGCGGTGAAGAGACGGAGAGCTCCGGCCGTGAAAGAGAGAGACAGAGAGCGTACACGGTAGCGGATATAATCAGTGGTGAGTCTACACCTTTGTTTACTTCACCTTTTTCTCTAACATTTATGCTTTCACGCCACATATAGCTGAGAGTAACAAGTGTTACTCTACATTTTCTGTCGTGTTATGCATGTGTGTTATATGACCATATAGAATGTGAGGACAAGCATTGAAATACTACATGGTTAAGGAAAAACGTGGTGGTCTGTTGGGGTAGATTTTGGTAATTAGAGTATTTATTAATCTAAGTATTAAATTATTACTAGTAATGTTCGAGTTGTAGTCTAATTGCTAGGTAGCATGTGATTGATTATGGTTTTGTACACTTTAATTCAGATTAGCAAGTACTCCAAGCATCGCATTTTGTGATCAATCGTTCCGGTCAAGGTGAGTGGTTAAGCATGTGATCCCTTCTTTTGGAACCCTCTTGAGGCTATCAATTCTTGACATATTATTTAATTCGTTGTGATGGATAATTGTTTTCTCATTCGTTGACAATTTATTGACAATTGACGTACCCTTCGGCATACAAGGTTAATTGATAATATTTTTGAATGATTGATTACTCTCATTTCGCTTGTTATCTATTCGTTGATTCCATGATATCGCTGAAATGTCGTTCTTTTGTGTTTGGGACCATGTATATATTTGTGAAAGTCCAAGGGAAAGTCCCAGGCGCCATCCTGTGGTGACTTTGGCCACTAGGGAAAAGACTTGTGAAATACCATGTGACTCTAGTGCTCAACGGATAGGAAAAAGACTTGTGAAATACCTTGTGACCCTACTCCGGATCGGCTCAGGAAAAAGACTCAGGCGCCATCCTGAGGTGACTCTAAGTACGGTGTTGGATCCAACGGGCTAAGCCCTGAGAAAATATTTGGCTTTTGGCAATGGTTATTATTATTATGGTTCCCACATAATTTGATTAAGACTCCAATTTATTGTTGTTTGTCGTTCTGGAATTCTTGGACAAGCTGATTGTCACGCCCTCATTTTTATAAAAACAAAAATAAAGGAATTCCTTACACTTAATAAGTCAAATGATAAAATATTTCCATAAATCCTCCCCAAGAGGTTTCCATTCAAAATGTACATCATTAATCCATTGGCAAATCAAGCATTTTGGGCACCCTTGCCCCAAAGGTGAAATCAAATATTATCCCATAACTTATTACATAAGTCCAAATTGTTAGAAGATTGAATAACCAAAAGTTACATTGTCATTTATCAAAATACAAAACTTGAGATGAAAAAAAAAATATCTCCATGCATGCAAAGCTTCACATAACGCATCACTCCACAAGCATCCGATCTCATGCTCCATGTTTTGTACCTGGGAAAGATAGGGTGAGCTCACTAGCTCGTAGGGAAAACCATACTACAACCGCTAGGCATATAAATATGATGAGTGCACATGACGTGGTTTGCCAAGATAAAAGATGCCCAAAGGAACACAACGGAAGCTAAAACAAGGGATACGTGTCCAAGAAGTGCCCACGTGTCCAAAGTGATATCTAGTGTCCAAAAAGATTTCAAGGTGTCCCAGAGTACCCATTAGTTCATCAAGTTTGTCAAAAACATCAACAAGTATCACATGTGTCCAAAACCGTGTCCAAGTAGCCCTTGTTACCAAAATACCATATGTACCTCAAAACATTTTCATTTCCAAGCACTCAACACTACCTAAGTTTCTATCTTTGTTTCACCAAAACTACCCAAGTTACTCACGCAAGTTTAAAACCAAGTCCACAAGTCGAGTTTAGACAAAACACCATAGATAGTCCAAAATCTCATTTCCCGTTTCTTTCATTAAAGAAAAACATCATTTTCATTGGTACTAGGGATTTAATCCCTCCGCCGGGTTCCGTAGGCCCCGCGTGCCTTTGCTGGGTATTTGTAGGCCCCGCCTGCCTCTGCCGGGTTCCATAGGCCCCGCGTGCCTCTGCCGAGTTCTGTAGGCCTCGCGTGCCTCTGCCGGGTTCCGTAGGCCCCGCATGCCTTTATCAAAAAAAAATTACCAAATGATGGCATTGGTTTAAAACACCTCATTATCGCAAACATCTCATTAAAACTTTCATAACAAGTCCATTTCCCAAATTTCATTTCACCAAAGTGCCATTTCTTTTGAAATGCCACAATTTTCGCCAAAAGGGGCGACCAATCCAATATGCCTTGTGTCCGATACGTATAACGAATTGTCCAACAAAAACACGTGTCAAAGTCGTAGTTTAACGATTTCAAAATGGTTTTTGGGGTTACCACGTTGTTATATATCAAGTATGCGAAGTTCCGGACGATTGGAGGTCAAACGGACGTCAAAGGGTGGCCGAAAACCACCCAGAAAACAGGGGCAGCAACATAGAAACAGGGGCAGCAGCTGCCTTGTCTAAAAAATGGCAGATTTTCACCTCTAAGGTGTGGAATTTCAACCCAAAACACAAATGTGATAGTTTAGGTTCAAATTAGATATGCTAGTCAACAATTAAACATGAAGGGAGGTCAATTCCACTCCCAATTTCATCAATCAACAACCAATTTCGTAGATCACAAAATCAAAATGAGGAAAACCCATACAAAGAGGGAAAACATAATTTTTCAAGAAATTGAAGTCAAGAACAAGATATGTTCAACAAATCACAAGTATATAACTAGAGGAGGTAGTAATTGTTTCCCTACCTCATGGGTTAAACTCCAAATGGAAGATGGATGGAACCCTAGATATAGAAACCTTCAAATCCCGAAACTTGAGCTCCCGGTGCGAATCCAAAGCAACCCGAACTCCACACGGTGCGTAGAACACGAAAATGGCATAGGTTCTTGAAGTGGTTGAGTGAGGAGGGGTTAACTTGAGCTTGGGAGGTGCAACAATGGAGGAGAGAGAGGAGAGAGAGAGAGCCGATCGGGTTGGGGAGGGAGGAGAAGTGAAATGTTTTAATTTTTGCAAATCTTCCCCCACACACTACTAATATAATTCCCTTATTACACTACACACCCAAATGTGACTTGTGTATATAATATGTGACCACAATACTTATTTTCACAAACCAAACTTAAGTAAAGAACTTTTCTTTACTTTAATTTATTTATGAAAATAAGGAAGTACCCCCCATTTGCAAACAATGACATTTACAGAATTTTAAAATTCTAATCACATCAAAATCTCATCCCCCCACTTTTAGTACAAAATCGAAAACGGGCACATTTTTCTCCGAAGAAAATGGGCAAAAGATGACTTTGTCTTACTCAAAAATAACTTCCCATTATACCATTTTGATTAGAAAAATCCAAGGAACAATTACCGGGACTTTTTATCGGCCAAAACGAAACTTCTCCAAAAGGTGATTTTTTTTCATACAAGTCCTTACATCACACCTAAATGTCCTTTGTTAAAAAAAATTAATAAATGTGACCCCATCTCACAAATTTTCAATCCAACACTAGTCAACAAACATTTTACAACATTTCTCACAAAACCCCAACTTTTATTTTCAAAAAGTAATTAAATTTTCCGGGTCTTTACACTGATAGGTTCAACGCATGTTTTGGTGAATCGATTATTGTTCTTGTTATTCGCTAATCCGATATTCATCTCTTTCATACTACTTGTTAAGCCACCGACCCTTGGTTATTTGAAACCGTTTCTTTGGAGCTCTCACTATCGTTCTTTGATATGTATGCCACGTTGTATCCTAAACCCATAGCATGCTTAACTACTCATTGAGCTGTGAGCTGACGGATTTATTCCACATTCTTTTCAGGTTAGTTCGGGGAGCATCATAGTGGACTCTGAGACAGTGTCGGGACCCACTGTTTGGACCTATAGGGCATTTGCATTTTTATTTCTTTTAGTTATGTTAACAGCTTCCGCGCTTTTATTTATTTAGCTTTTATTAATAAATTTGAAGTTGAAATATTTGGGATGTTTGTACCCAATTTGCTATAAAAAAAAATGTTAGTTTGGTTCACATTTTGAATTATATAATTCAGATTTTAGTTTAATTAATTTGGGTTGTGAAAAATTATTTTTTTTATTTTTGTTTAGGCTTCGTGTTCCAAGAAGTATCTCTTGGTTCACGGCCGGTCATGTTTCCCAATTTGGGGCGTGACAGGGTTCTTGTGTAATATATCAATAGATGATGGAAATACTTGTAATATTTTGGTTTTTGAAAGTGACCTGACCTTTTGCTTCTTGATATTATTTTAGAAGAATACCACCATTTTGAAAGTGTTGTGTGGTTGGATGTGTGGTTGGAGTGTGTGTCTCTAGTATTTTTGAAATAGAAATTAACTTGGAAGGCTCCAAAAATGGTATGAAAACCTTTAAGTTGCAGTACCTCGCTAGAGATTGGGACACTAAGGATAGGTGTGAAGCTAGGGTTCTTCTTGGTGACCTTAGATTGTATTATAGATGGTGTCGCCCCAAGCATAAGGCTAGGTATCGTGTAGCATAATAACTGGTAAGATCGGGTCGAATCCACGGGGACCAAATGCACCTTGCGTGATGGTTGATTTGGGAGTGAGGTTTTTAGCCTTAAAGCGGCAAACTGATTTTTGTGGTTTGATTGGTGGAATTCTCTCGACTTCGAGAACGACTCGGAAAGTTAAATAGACTAATTAAACAAAGGCAAAGTCTAGGGGATTTTAACGACCATGACTAGGGTTAATTCGTCCTCTCTTGATTACCGGCTCAGGACATCGTCAAATGCTCCCGAACAGAATATTTAAAGCTTAAAACCATTTTACTAGAAAAAGTGTTTATCAAAGATTAGGGATTTTCGGTTCACTTGGCAAACGATTTAGTTGACATCACCCCAAGCATCACACGTGCCAAGTAGTCAAGCTCTTGGCTACGTGTGATCAAAGAGATTAACAAACCCAAACTTTGGTTGTAAGGACCCGTGTTTTTAATTATTTTTTCGAAAATAAAGTTGGGGAAATGTGAGGAATTGATTGAAATGTTTAAGTGATGGATTGTTGGGTGTAGTTAATTAGTTTGGGCCTTTTTGCACTACACAAGCCAATACAAGGGTTGGGGTGTAATAATTTAAAGTGTGTATGTATTTGTGGTGTGTGAGAGGAGAGAGAGAGCACTCTCCCTCCCCAACATCAGCCAACACCTCTCTCTCTAAACCTCCATTTTCTTCATTTATTCCAACAAATTCTCCCACAAATTCCACAAATCCACTAACCCCTTGCACAAATCCTTCAACCTTTGATCTTTGGAGCTTGATATCTTCTTGTCTTTGCTTTGGAGAAGCTTGGGTTGGTGATTTCTAGAGTTTGGAGAAGCTAGGGCTTGGAGTCAAGTTGGGTCTTGAGCTTTTCTTCTTTGAGGTAGGGAAATTTCTAACTCTTCTAAGTGTAAATGTGGTGTATATGTGTGTGTAGGCTTTTGATTGCTAAGTTCTCCTTTGGCTTGTTGATTTCTTTGAGCAAAACTCATTTTCTAGTCAAACTTGTGTTAGAACTCATCATCTCCTAGCTCCTTTGTTAATCTCCTATTGATTTGGTAGATAACTCATGATTTGGTAGATAACTCAACACATTGTTGCTTGATTTCTTGGTAATGCTTGAGAATTGTGTGAAATCCACTTTGCACCCATTTTTAGTCCATTGCTTGAATATGGGGAAATAGCAAATCTTGTAAATTGGTGGTATGTTGTGTTACTTTGTTGTTTGAACCTCTTTTTGTTCTTAATATGTCCATTTGGAACCAAGAAATGCCCAAAGAGAAGCCCCATTGATCACCCCTTGAGTTGTAAAATTTTGGATCCGGTGCTTTCCTATCGATAGGACTTCATCCCCTATCGATAGGAATTTTTCTCTTTTCGTTTTGGCCAATCTGATGGTTGCCCTATCGATAGAACTTGATCTCCTATCGATAGGAGCCTCTGACGCCCTATCAATAAGACTTTACCTTCTATCAATAGGACTCTCTGATGCTTTAATAGTGGTCAATCTGATCTGTCTCCTATCAATAGGACCTAACCTCCTATCAATAGGACCCCTTATATTTTTTTGAAAAATTTCTTGAATCATGATTCGTTCATTGTGGCTCGTGATAAGTCCCCAATATTGTAGATAATCGGGGCTTATCTCGCTCATTTATTCCATGCACACACGCAATTTCGCGCTTTATTTGGTTGATATGCGTGTAGTGATGTTTTTGAGAGTTACAGGTTTAACACACTAAATAAGCGTGTTTTGAGCGCATTGGAAACCGTGCCGCACGCTCACATGGACTCCCGGTGGTATCCGGGAGTGAAGGAGCACCTCCCCCGAGGGTCGCACAACTCATTTAAGTGTTTTGGAGGAAGTCCGGAAGCACGCAATCCAATGGGAGTGATCAAAGAGGTCAAATTCATGTTAAGACCAATCCGGACCAATCCGAAATTATTTTGGACCGATCCAAATTCGTCAAGGTAGAAGCAGACCAATCCGGACCGATCCGAAATTATTCTGGACCGATCCAGATTTGCCCAAAGTCTTCCAGACGATTCCGAACCGATCCAGAATTATTCTGGACCGGTCCAGAAATGCTCCGAACCATTTTTTTTGCACTTTATGCACTTTCTATTAATGGCAAGTTTATGGTTGTTGTGAGAGCTTTATGGATATTTGTAAGAGAGAGAAGTGGAACACTATATTGGGCCCTCTCTCTCTCCTTCTCTCTCACTTTTTACTCTTTCATTTCCTAGTTTTTATTTGCTTTCCATTGGAGGCATTTGGAGCTTTATCTCTCTAGAAATCTCCCGTAAGCTTTCTTCTCTTAAACTTGTTCCTCTTGGTTAGCTCTTTCAATATATGTAGTTTATTTTCAATTCTCTCAAGTATTTAATTTTCATGTTTCTCTAGCTTTTTCCTTAGTTAATCCTAGTTCTAATAGGCAACTAGTGGCCTACCAAAATGAGTGTGGACAACCCACGGAAAACGGTCCGGTTTTAGATTCGAAAAGATTGTGATTGTTTGAGTCGCCACCCGGATTTGAGGTCCGAACCCGAGAAACCGATAAAAACATGACTCGTTTGCCCATTTGAAAAAGATTTCACTGAACTTGGCGGAACCAAAGATTTCTCGGATTCGGGGGTTTGGTTACGAGAGGGGAAGGGTTTTACGGCACCCCTCTCGCCCGGTCCGTGAACCGGTCTCTACTCAATGTTTTGTGGGATTTTGGAAATATTTGAAATTCGATTTATTCATGAAAATAGGGAATCGGGGACGGGAATCACGTAAATAGAGAGAATATAAAATGCGGATCTAAGTGGATGCTTGTGCATGATAATTTACATGGAAATGATGATAATAATAAAGAAAAATTACAACAAATATTTACAGAAGGTGATAATAACAAAAATTATACAACAACACGAAAAGTTATGAACACGAGGCTTAACGAACAAACTTGCAATCTGGACCCCAGAGTGGGGGTTGAGCGCTCAATGGTGATGGCTTGAGCGCTCAACCTTCCCAAACTAGTTTGAGCGCTCAAAGCCCATACATTGAGCACTCAAACCAGTTTCTGACTCCTGTGAGTTTAACCCTTTTCTTATGGCTTCTCTTCTCATTCTTTGTAAGATCAATCACTAATAAACCCTTTTGATGAAGAAATAGACATAAACATGAAGTTTTGATCTTTCAAAGAATGATAAGAGAAGAGAACCACTTTAAATTAACAAAGGAAAACACCCAAAAGAGTACATGAGAGGGAGATCCAGACTACAAGCACAAATATAACAATACACACACACCAGAAAGGAATTAGCCCTTGATCCATCATCGAAACAACCAGCAACCAACAAATGGCCATAGAACAGCTTGAGCGCTCAAAGGGATGACCTTGAGCGCTCAAGCCATAATATGGCTTTCTGGCTTCTGACTTGAAAATAGGTTTTAGGATGATCCTCGGGGCCATAAATATACAGACAAAAGATATTTGAGGCTGAACAGTCACTGTTTTACTCTTTACTATGAGTTTTGTAAAGATTTTTATGCTTGATCATCATAAAAATAATTAACTTACACTCATGCATGTGATTTGGAAGTATAAATAAGCTATTTTGAGGGTTACATGAACTTCGTTAACTATTAAACAATGATCAAAACCAAGAGGAAGCACAAAATCAGCAAAACAGAAACTGTTCAGAGCTGGGCTTGAGCGCTCAAGGCCTGAGGCTTGAGCGCTCAACCCCTGTTGTAACTGCAGATTTTGAAAGTCTTTTTAAACAACTTTTAGACCTTTGTGAGTCCAATGCAAGTACAAAGAACTTGCTTGAACTCACTGGTCTTCCTCAGAAGGATCAAAACAGTGAGTATTTCACATGTTTAACTACCTTTTGAACTTGGTTGAAAACTTGAACTTGATTTTGGGCTTGGGAATGGACGATTGTGGATGTTTTTGTTGATGTTATGGATGAGTGAGACAATGTATGTGGTTGATTGGGAATCAGAGATCGAATTTGGAGTTTGAAGAGTGGTTTTTGTGAGTGGTTTGGATGATGAATGAGTGGTTTTTGTAGAGAGAGAGAGAGAGGATGTTCTCTGGAAGATTTGAGGGCTGGAGTATGAGAATGGGTAACCTGGAAACCAGGGGTGGTGAGTGGTTTTTATAGAGTGAGTGGGAGGGAAGAGAGGAGAGAGAAGAAGTGGGTTTGGTATTTGAAATGGGTTAGGGGTAGTTTTAGGTGTAGTTTATAGCAATGTAGGGTGTATTATACGTGTAGAAGACGTATACAATCAGTTAGACGCTCCCCTCTGCATGAAATCTCAGGATGAGATACTCTGCAGATTCCTGACTGGATCAGAGTTGAGCGCTCAAAGCCGTAGGCTTGAGCGCTCAATGTGTTTCTCAGGGCTGAGCGCTCAATGCCTCAAGCTTGAGCGCTCAAGGTTCTTGGTGGAAAATTGATGGTTTGGCTTGATTCAACAATGCTTGGGTTGGTTTGGGCTGTTTTGATTGCTCGGGTGGTGTTTGGTTGATTTCAATCAAGTTCAAGTCATTCTCACAAGTTTCGGGTAGTCATAATCGGTCCATTTCATCATCATCGGAAATGCTCGAGCGCATCCCGGGTTCAAAATCAAGGTGTCTACAATGAGGGAAGGCAAAATGACTAGGGTAGTAGAGAGATTGTTGGAACATATTTAGCAATGTGCTCTTGGCTAGCTATAATATGCAACATAGCCTATGTGGGCCCTCTTGGAGATATTCTTAGCAAACATTGCGCTACTATAAAATGTGGGACCACACATCTTTTGGTAATGGTTGAAGCAATTTGAAAGGTTTTGTCTCACACTGCAAAGAAAGCAGAAGTTAAAATGAGTATATATACACCAAATATGACATGGGCCCTCGGGGCACTCAAGTTTTGTAGGGGGGAAAGATCGTGGGCTTTGGCCTATGGGTAATTCTATTTGCAACCCCTTTTTTTTCCTCCATACAACCCACTTTCTTCATCCAACCCACACCTAAAATTCCCCAAACCAATTTACTCCATACAACCCACTAAATACACTTAAAGTCTTAAACTTCCCAAACTACCCTTCACCTTAAAAAAGCCCTAAATCCTAAATCTTCTCCTATACACCACCGACATCTATCGTCTCTCTATTCTCTCGTCTCCCTCTCTACCTCCTGTACACTATCAACGCTGACGTCTGCCAAAGCCACCGTCAACGCCGTCGATCCTCCATCGTCCAAGCACTCCGGTAAGCTTCTCCTTTCGTCTCTCTCTCCCTCCTGCGCTACTCTCTCTCTCTCTCTATGTGATTAGTATATGCGTATATATGTGTATATACGTGTATAGTTTGACTAAAATCTGAGGACTTCATGATATATGTGTATAGTTCGACTAAAATCTGAGGATTTCATGATCTTCATGTTAATACATGAATAATGTGACTTGTTTGTTAATGTGGAAATTTGGAAAACCACTTTGTACTTTGAATGTCGAAATACACACCCATTTTCGACAACCACATGTCGATTTATATTGAAATTCAAAATTTCAAAAATTGGACCTTGTTTATTTTCGACATCCTCATGTCGAAATTTATGTCTCTATTCAGCTTCTTAATGTCGAACCAAATACTTGTGAAATTGTGGGAAACTTGGACCATGTCTATGTTCGACATCATCCTGTCGAAATGTATGTCTATATTCAACTTTCGAATGTCAAACTAAATACATGTGGATATAATACTGTTTTCGACAATGACATGTCGAAATATAACCATTTTTTCAGCTTCTTAATGTCGAAATTTGGGAATCAAAAAATCACACCTTGTTCATATTTCGACAGCTACATGTTGAATAGAACGTCTATTTTCAAACTGTGAATGTCGAATGTACAATTTGAAATATTAAAATTAGAAAACATGAATGCTGCAAAAATTAATATTGATCAGATTATTATGATCAATATAATACAAGAACACATTTGTCTTGAGATAAATAGTTTTCATTTCAATATGCCAACCTATTTTTCTTAACATAAGTATGTACTGAAATCATATTCTTAATACTCGATCAACATACTTTTTGGCACCAATTAATGGTCTAATTAAGTTCTAAAAAATTAACCGTTTTGATCATCAAAACGGGCTCACACAAAGAGCTCATAAATGCCCTACTTTGGACGGTCAAGTCCTTAAAAAATTAACTTAGATTCATGAACATGTTCTATATTTAGGTAGTTCGAACTCGTTACATTTTTATTTTAGAGTCATGGCATACTGGAACAACTTTTCAATAGTTTGGATTGGATTGACTCTACGAAATCTACGAAATAATTGGGGCATTTAACCCATTCTGTTGCGAAATAATTGGGGCAATTTAGCCCAAAGGTTCTTTTGATATATTAAGAAGCAATTCTAAATGTGGGATAGCCTCATTTCATCTAGCCCATTTCTTAGGTATATTGGGCTTTTTCCAAAATCTGTCTTGCAGTCATAAAGGGCCATACTTGTAACTTCTAAGAATCGGACCCGTGGACATTGAGATTTGGGCCTCAACTTTGGGGTCAATGGCAGGGCCATGAGCCACTCTACTATGATCTTCCTTTTTTCTTTTTTTGAAAGTGGTCTTTACAATGATAAACTAGTGAACAGGTTTGCAGTATTCAACACTGGTTTGTTGATATGTAGGCATTATTTCAACATGAACATGTTGACTGAAGTAATTTTATTCGACATCCTAATGTTCAATTTTATACTTGTGCATAATACTAATTCACATGTTATCAGATTATATATATCAGACTTTAACTTATATTTTGTGATTTTCATATAGGTTATGGATCGTCCACCACTTAGAGGTCGATGCCGAGGCGGAGCTCAAGGAGGAGGTAGGTTCCGTGCGGAGGCAGAGGTTGAGGATGAATCTTTGTCTGGTACAGAGGTTGAGGTTGAGGATGAATCTTTGATTGAGGTAGAGGTTGAGTCTCAGGAGGTTGCAGTTGACACTCAGCCTCAGGGTGGACCGAAGGACAGGAGTTTGTTGGTGAGTTTTGACACGCATGTGGCTCAAGCAATGGCCAAGAACGATCAATACTTAGACTGCACCACTATCCCAATTACCTAAACAAGTGGGAATTAAAGGACAGGAGGATGCAGGAACACATTAAAAATTCAGGATTGCTCCCGTTGTGTGGGATTACACACTACATATGCAATTCCCATAGAGTGTCTACGTTTGTTGAAAAGTGGCATCCAGAGACAAATTCCTTCCACTTTGACTTTGGAGATCTCACCACTTAGAGGGGAAAACAAATGGTCTATAAATCCGTCATTTACATTATGTTACAGAATTCAAAATTAAAATGTCGAAAATCATAACATAATTCGGGAAACAAATGTTGAAAAAGTCACATAACTTCAGGATGTAGTTGTTGAAAATTGAACAGAATAATAAACAAACTTCAACCAAACATGGAATGAACTATCCAACAAGTTCCAATGTACAGTGACAAAATAAGATGAAAAACTACACTAATCTACATCATAGGACTCCACAGGGTGAATCTTTGACTGAGGCAGAGGTTGAGTCTCAAGAGGTTGCAGCTGACACTCAGCCTCAGGGTGGACCGAAGGACAAGAGTTTGTTGGTGAGTTTTGACACGCAAGTGGCTCAAGCAATGGCCAAGAACGATCAATACTTAGACTGCACCACTATCCCAGTTACCTAAACAAGTGGGAATTAAAGGACAGAAGGATGCAGGAACACATTAAAAATTCAGGATTGCTCCCGTTGTGTGGGATTACACACTACATATGCAATTCCCATAGAGTGTCTACGTTTGTTGAAAAGTGGCATCCAGAGACAAATTCCTTCCACTTTGACTTTGGAGATCTCACCACTTAGAGGGGAAAACAAACGGTCTATAAATTCGTCATTTACATTATGTTACAAAATTAAGAATTAAAATGTCGAAAATCACAACATAATTCGGGAAACAAATGTTGAAAAAGCCACATAACTTCAGGATGTAGTTGTTGAAAATTGAACATAATATCAAACAAACTTCAACCAAACATGGAATGAACTATCCAACAAGTTCCAATGTACAGTGACAAAATAAGATGAAAAACTACACTAATCTACATCATAGGACTCCACGGTTGCTACTTCACAACCAATTAACCGTCTAAAATCTGCAATTTGTGATGCAAAAGGCTTTTCCCAACCCTTGGCCTCATCGTGCCGATATTTGTACCAGTTGTTGGCTACCGGTGGCATAGGCGACCGTTGTCACGCCCTCAATTTCAATAAGCCAAAATACAAATAAAATCCACGTAGGATCGATTGGAGTCAAACAATTTCCCATAGAAAGTCAAAGTACAATAAGCTTCTACTCAAGGGTACCCGTACCCATACAAAAAAAATAACAAAGGTTTTAAGTTATTACATAAGTTGAAATAGTCAAAAGCTTGGAGAAATTAAAGTTACAGGATTATCTTCCAAAAATGTACTCAGTATGAAGATGAGAAAATAACTTCATGATCATAAAATCTTCATGGCATGCATTCACACTCCAAGCATCCGATCTCATGCTCCATGCCGTGTACCTGGAAAAGATAGGGTGAGCTCACTAGCTCGTAGGAAACTTTTCTACCAACACTAAGGGTATAGAGAATGAAAAATGCACATGAAGGTATGATACACATGAATGAGTAAGCTAAGATGGACCAAGATAAATCAACTAGATGATAGAGTGCCTAGGAGATGCCTCAAAGATCCAATGAAAATAGAATGTCCATAAGTTTCCTCATAACCGTTACATTTCGTGTTGTGGGTTCAGTCTCTTCAAAACACAGTCATTTACACACACATTTCATTTCACAATATTTCACAAATATCCAAAACATCCGAAATAACCCAAGTATCCTTTACATTTATCACATACATCTTATTGCTTTTAATCATTCATTTATTCTCCGGGCATGCCATATAGGCCCCGTGTCACTCCGGGCATACCCTCTCGGGCCCCGTGTCACTCCGGGCATACCCTCTCGGGCCCCGTGTCACTCCGGGCGTACCCTTTCGGGCCCCGTGTCACATGTTTCACATTTACATAACCATTTATCAACACATAAGTTCAACTTAGTGCCCAAAGCCAATTCACGTATCACAATACCATTTCACAAGTGTCCAAAACATTCACACAATCATCTTTGTTCAAAAACTCAAAATGTGTCGGTGATGGTCAAATTAACACGTATCCAATGTGCGTGAGAAACCAAGACAACCAAGACAAAGCATAAAATGCACCATGATAGGTTACCGAAGCTTAGACGTCAATTCGAGAAGCTTTGAAATGGCCAATGAGGGCCCGAAGCGATGGAACATGAAAATGGAGCTATAAATCTCAAGAAAATGCGACATGCTGATAGTAAAAAGCACATTTCTCTCAAAATACAAAGGCTATGAATATGAGACCAATTGGGTTTGAAATTAGACTCATAGAGCTTTCCAACGGTTCAAGAATCACCTCAATCGGAGTTCGGACGAAGCCGGGGCGTGCCCGCGAAGTTGGTTCAATAATTTGCCTGAACAAGAGGAGTCTGGATCGATCCAAAGGTGTTTGGATCGATCCAAAATGGTCCAAAACACCATCAGATTGTTATGGATCGATCCAACCTATGTTTGGATCGATCCAAACGGGTTTCGAGTGAAATTTTGACAGCTTAGTTCCAAATGAATGGGGCTTCAATCCAAGGAAAAATTAAGGTTCCAAGGCACAACAAAACATCATTGTAGCATGTCTAAAACACGCGTAGATCACGGATTTTAGGTTGATTCTTGAAGAATATAAGTGTGGAGGGTGGATATTGTGGTGAGATGAGAGAAAGGTAGAAGAAGGGTAGAGAGAGAAAGTGTCGGTGTAGAGTGGAGAGGGAGAGGAGATTTTTGGGTAGAAAAAATCTGATGTGCACCCCTTTTAACCAACCCCCTAATTACACTCTAACTCCTTTGTGTTTCTAATGTATCTCATAAACACCCCAATGGATATACTAACTCCACATTGACCCCACATTGCATTGTTTTCATTTCTTCACACTTCCCCCAACATTATATCCGGAAAATTATTTAAAAACACGGGTCCTTACATTCTACCCTCCTTAGAAAAATTTTGTCCTCAAAATTTGAAACAACAATGCACTCATCATCCACCACATGTTCATGCTTGATATGCTACATATACCCAACTCGTAAACTCCAAAAATACAAAACTTAGAACCTGTACTCATTTAGTTAAAAGGAAAACAACTCAGGGCGTTTCTCTTTCATCTTGTCCCCTTTATCCCACATCGACTCATCTCTAACACAACTGTATAGATATTTCCCCGTAATACCTATTTGCTCACCGCTAGGATACGTATCGTCTTCTATCTTAACTCTAGATCATTCCAATGTAAGGAAACAACTAGGTTTATACTATCTCCAAGTGCAAAACCATAGCTCTAAGGTTCAATTCTATTCTAACCATAGATCCTCTAGGCTTATTACGCATACTAGTCGTCTACTCAAAGCCTACGCTATTGCATTCTACTCGACATCACAATCACTTTATAATCGCTCAAACACTTTATCCCCATAATCTTATTATTATCTTAAGGTCTTAAATGTAGAATTTTACTTAATAGGCCAAACTTTAAACCATACTCCTTCAATCAGGAAAATCAACACTGAGCACTTTGATCTAGATTCATCAACCAAAACCACTCTCATAATGACACCAAGATAAATCAATCCTCAAATGACGACAATAAGGCTAAGTTCCCACAGTTCTTGATACCAATCACACTCTATCTGTATCCAAATGCCCGAACTAACCCATAGCGCAATAGTAAGTGTTGTCTCACCATACCCTACCATCATCTGCCAATCGATCAAAAATCTGATTAACCAAACATTAAAGCTTTCCTCCCCTAAGTTATGACATTAACGGTTACCCTTGGTCCCATTAGTTACAAGTACATTTACAGCCAATTCCATGTAACCCTTTCTTATCACTAGTCAAGAAACCCAAACTTCTTGAAACGTTATACCCTTTTTTACCATGTAAATGCACCATCTCCACTCCTTAATACACATTACTAAGAATAACACTAGAGGTCAACATAATCCATCATCATTCCCTTGATCTCCATTGACATCCTCAGCTAACATCACCAACTCTAAACATCTTATGTGTTTTAGTCAACCTCTACTTCCCACCATTTTATCATGTGACTCTCATTTTTAAGTACTACCAAGTAACCCACCGGTTTTATTAAATATGAGCATAATTCCTCTCACTAATTCTCTCGTCCATTGTCACGATTAACCCAGTAGACTAAATGCTCTATATCTCGCGACCGTCATCACCAGGGTCCAAAATTTAACTCAATCGTACTTTAGGTTTATATATAGACTCACATTCACATTAGCTTCCCGGATATGTTGGAATCCTATATACAGTATTTATGGGCTAAGGAACTTAAATATCAAAGAACTATGACCCCTAAATCTCATACAACGCGTAGAAGAATGACTTTCTCACAGGGTTGGAAAAGAATCCTCAAATATTCCACAAGTTCGTTCTGCTGAATTCTCACAACATTGTCCTTGCATACCACTCGGGTTTTCAAAACCAAATCCATCCTCCTAACCAGCACCACAATTTCTCAGATCTAACTATTTCGTCTAGTCTGATAACTACTAGAGTTCTAACCATTTAAAGACTCAATTTTATTATCATAGTGACCTCACACGATTCTTCCTAAATTGTCGTACAAATCATGCCCCACACAATCGCCTTCCGCTCAACACTTTTACTTCATTCTATCAACATATAAGGAAACACCCTAACTCATCTTTCTAACAGGAGCCATACAATTAGGATATTCACCCATCACTTGAATTCTTAAAGTTTATCTGGTCATTACATCTATCCATAAACAATAAGACATATAAGCCCCACATTCAAGCTATACACACCCTCAATTGGTCAATGATACTACCACTATGACTAGCTAGGATGATAAACAAGTAAACCTCAAGCGCCCACTTTTACTCTCAGACAGTCTTCCTTCAACATATTCCTAAACTCATGCGAGTGTTGTATTAGAAAGATTCGAGCCGCAACACGACCAAGCTTACAAACATTTCTCGAATTGCCCACCTGAACCGTCCATTCATTTCTTAGCTTATCCTCATCTAACCTCATAACAATCAAAATTTTGAAATTACATGCACATCCTTTTGACGTAAGTTCAAACCTTCGCCCGTAACGCTAATCATTGGCATGTTCACAAAATAAAGTTCAAATTATACTCAATCTTATCTCAAGGACAACTACTCCAAAATAGAAGGAATAACCATAATCGATTCACCGACCACACATGAAATCAACACCGAAATGGGAAGAACAATTACAATTCAGTCTAATCCAAACTGTGTAACTTAAACTCCTCCGACCACTACGGTTCATCATTACCAATTATATACCCTCAAAACACAAATTCTAATCTCCTTGATATAGAAATACTTAACACTAGCTTTATGATCCAACATGTCATCTCTTGGTCCTTAGTTCCAACTAATAGTGAGCTCACCCTATCTTTTCCAGGTACACGGCATGGAGCATGAGATCGGATGCTTGGAGTGTGAATGCATGCCATGAAGATTTTATGATCATGAAGTTATTTTCTCATCTTCATACTGAGTACATTTTTGGAAGATAATCCTGTAACTTTAATTTCTCCAAGCTTTTGACTATTTCAACTTATGTAATAACTTAAAAACCTTTGTTATTTTTTTTGTATGGGTACGGGTACCCTTGAGTAGAAGCTTATTGTACTTTGACTTTGACTTTCTATGAGAAATTGTTTGACTCCAATCGATCCTACGTGGATTTTATTTGTATTTTGGCTTATTGAAATTAAGGGCGTGAGAACTTGGTATCAGAGCGTAGGTTCGAAAACCTAGAGACCGCGGGGAGACTTAGGGTCTCGGGGCTTAAACCAATGCATTATCATCAACTAAAAATGTTTTCTCATTCATTGTGTGATTGTGTGACATTCATGAATATAGTATCACAGTGTCGTCATACTTGTGGGTTTAGGCATAATATTGAGTTCTACACCTGTGTTGGGGTAGTGTTGGCAGATTGGCGGCTTTGACCTTATCATGCTAATGTTTTGATTTGTGTTGAGGGAAGAAAGATTAATCTCGCGAGAAAGTAAATGTGTTGATCATAGAAATTATGTCTCCAGTAGTAAAAAGTGGGTGAGTATTCTCTTATGGTTCTGTGGTGGTTTAAGAATGACCTGGAAGCTTGATTTGAAGAGTGACTGGCCAGCACACTTCAAAACAAACTTCTAATGTCACTCTGTTACCATGTGTGGGTGTAAAAGTGTATAAAGAAGTGCATTAGATAGAGCAATTGTTGATATGTTACATCGTTACTTTGTAAACATGATGTGCTTTATGTGAATTCAGTGATAAGAGCTTAATATGACTGCAATGAGGAAATGTTTATTGAAGTGTATACCTTGCATATTATGTGTTAGTTATTTTTTTTATAGTCGTTTCTACTATCTGTAGTACCGTTATGGCTTGTTATGGGTTAGTAGTATTTAGAGTTGGTGGCTTGCTGGTTTTAACGTGTTGAAGTTTGGGGTCCCAGTTGACTGGGTGTTGATTATTTGAGATTGAATTGATGATGGGAGCTAAGTTTTGGATATGGTAATATAGTAATATCTCTTTAAACTTTTAAGTACGGTATTGATAGAAATGAACCTTTCATAAGATGTAAGAATCCGGTGTATGTGTTTTTACTAGAATCCTTAATCATAAGACTGAGTTAGGTGACAATGTTATTAAGAATAGAGATATGCTATTTGTGGTGTGAGATATGTTAGAACATGAATGTTGATTAGGTGACCATATCCCCTAGCTAAAAGAGATTAGACTTGGTTTAAGTGGTTTGACTTCCCAGAGAGCCTCTAATAGTCTTTAATGATGGTTGGATACCCTTATATTTAGGGTTTATGTGTTTTTGTGTGAGATGAGATTCAATACTCTTAATATAAGAGAAGTACTTTGTGAGAGAGATTAGGGTGAATGATAATATATGTTGATAGGATATGTTTGTTGAGACGGCTAGGCTTAGGGGTATTGCCATTGACGAGGTGGTAAGTTGATTTACCTTGTAGTTGATTAGGTATTGGAAGATGGGTAATGGGTGAATGATTTTTCTATTACTAGTAAATTGGAACCGCGATAGGTAAGAAAGTAAGAAATTGGGGTTGTTCATAGTTTTATAGAAATGGGTGTTTAAGCCATGATCAGTTTCGCTTGTAAGACCGCTAAGTAGAAGCATGAGATGTTGTGGTAAGATTTTAAATACTAGTTGGTAATACTAGTTTGTGGTGATAAGAAATGTCAGGAGTATGAGAGTGTCAAGAAGTGAGAGAGGTAAGATTCACTAGTCATAGAATAAACGTGATATGAATTGTTACCACTCTTGTTTATTAATCGCTTTGGGTCTCTTAACTCGTATGCTACTATGGTGGGTAACCTTTTGTGTGGGAAACTATGTAGGAGGGTAGTTTGGAAGTTAAAAAGTGAAAATATTGTCAATCTTGAAATTTGTGAACAGAGTTGATCTGCGGGGTGTGAAATAGTCTATGAACTAAAAGCTGTGATATATGCTATGTGTTGATTGAAGGCTGTGAGGGATTGGCTGATTAGAAACTGTGAGGGTATTGTGAATTGAGGTTTTGGTGTCGGGAAAAAGGTTATGGATGAAGATGCAAGAAATTGGGATATCCTTCTAGTATAATATATGTGAAATATCAGTCGGACTAGTCTTAGAAATCCTTGGGTATCTGTGTTGAAAATATTGCTTAGAGCGATCAGAGTTTAATGAGGATAACTTGGAGACATCGGGCTTGGCATTGTCGTTGGATATGTAGATAGTACAAAGAAGGACTTGATTGATAACTAATGTTATATTTAGGCTTTGAGGGCTCGTAGGAAACTTTTCTACCAACACTAAGGGTATAGAGAATGAAAAATGCACATGAAGGTATGATACACATGAATGAGTAAGCTAAGATGGACCAAGATAAATCAACTAGATGATAGAGTGCCTAGGAGATGCCTCAAAGATCCAATGAAAACAGAATGTCCATAAGTTTCCTCATAACCGTTACATTTCGTGTCGTGGGCTCAGTCTCTTCAAAACACAGTCATTTACACACACATTTCATTTCACAATATTTCAAAAATATCCAAAACATCCAAAATAACCCAAGTATCCTTTACATTTATCACATACATCTTATTGCTTTTAATCATTCATTTATTCTCCGGGCATGCCATATAGGCCCCGTGTCACTCCGGGCATACCATAAAGGCCCCGTGTCACTCTGGGCATACCCTCTCGGGCCCCGTGTCACTCCGGGCATACCCTCTCGGGCCCCGTGTCACTCTGGGCATACCCTTTCGGGCCCCGTGTCACATGTTTCACATTTACATAACCATTTATCAACACATAAGTTCAACTTAGTGCCCAAAGCCAATTCACGTATCACAATACCCTTTCACAAGTGTCCAAAACATTCACACAATCATCTTTGTTCAAAAACTCAAAATGTGTCGGTGATGGTCAAATTAACACGTATCCAATGTGCGTGAGAAACCAAGACAACCAAGACAAAGCATAAAATGCACCATGATAGGTTACCGAAGCTTAGACGTCAATTCGAGAAGCTTTGAAATGGCCAATGAGGGCCCGAAGCGATTGAACATGAAAATGGAGCTATAAATCTCAAGAAAATGCGACACGCTGATAGTAAAAAGCACATTTCTCTCAAAATACAAAGGCTATGAATATGAGACCAATTGGGTTTGAAATTAGACTCATAGAGCTTTCCAACGGTTCAAGAATCACCTCAATCGGAGTTCGGACGAAGCCGGGGCGTGCCCGCGAAGTTGGTTAAATAATCTGCCTGAACAAGAGGAGTCTGGATCGATCCAAAGGTGTTTGGATCGATCCAAAATGGTCCAAAACACCATCAGATTGTTATGGATCGATCCAACCTATGTTTGGATCGATCCAAACGGGTTTCGAGTGAAATTTTGACAGCTTAGTTCCAAATGAATGGGGCTTCAATCCAAGGAAAAATTAAGGTTCCAAGGCACAACAAAACATCATTGTAGCATGTCTAAACACCCAATCAAAGATTAATCCAACAAAGTATGGAGAATCAAGTTTATACAAGTTCAAACCCAATTTCCATGGAGGCACAAAAGTTATGTAGAAAATCAAGGAGAGATATGAACATTTTGCATTAATTCAAACCATATACACTTAGAGGAGGTAGAAATGGGTTCCCTACCTCAAGGATTATGCTCCAAATGAGAAGGAAAGAGGAAACCTAGACTTGCTTCCAACTCCAACCAAAATGAGCTTGCTCCAAGCAAAACCACGGAGTCTCGAACTCCAAAACACGCGTAGATCACGGATTTTAGGTTGATTCTTGAAGAATATAAGTGTGGAGGGTGGATATTGTGGTGAGATGAGAGAAAGGTAGAAGAAGAGTAGAGAGAGAAAGTGTCGGTGTAGAGTGGAGAGGGAGAGGAGTGTTTTGGGTAGAAAAAATCTGATGTGCACCCCTTTTAACCAACCCCCTAATTACACTCTAACTCCTTTGTGTTTCTAATGTATCTCATAAACACCCCAATGGATATACTAACTCCACATTGACCCCACATTGCATTGTTTTCATTTCTTCACACTTCCCCCAACATTATATCCGGAAAATTATTTAAAAACACGGGTCCTTACAACCGTGGCTCCATATACACCTATCATAGTAAGCATATGCAAATTAATCTAAATTTGTTACGGTGTGAAAATTTAATAAATTGGTACAAATCCAATAACAAATCCATACTTGTACGAAGTGATTTCCATTAACAAATCCAATAGCAATAACCTTGCGTTGCTTGGCAAGAGGACGAGATAGTAGGGGGAGAAAAGTAAGACATTGACATTGGGATAGGAAGACAAGCACAACATTGTAAATAGAAGCTATGAGGTGACCTATGTTAGGCATGGCCATCCATGTATACTCAAGTGCATGAAAATCATCAAAGTAGGTCAATCTGTGACGTAATTGTTCAGCCCCTCCCTTCTCACCGCTCACATTTTCGTAAAGGTCTAAATGTTCATTAAGCTCCATAAGAAGGGCATTCCGACATTTCCTCCAATCATTCTCGGGTAAACCCATCAAGCATGCTACTCCCCGGTACCAACAATTTCCATCCTTCAATAGTTCTACATAAAAAGGCTTGCAACAACTTTGAGCTTCTTGCGCGGGTTCTCCTTTACCACCTTTGGAGTTTTCTCCTTCACCACCTTTGGAGTTTTCACCTTCATCACCTTTGGGGTTTCTCCTTTGCCTGTGGGGTATTCACTGCCGCCTCAACATATTCAAACTCGGATGGGTCCCTATGCGTTGATGTATTTAGGCTACTTGTCGGACGACCCTTTGTCTTCGGCTTTTGTTGGGGCTCTGAGAGGGATGTGGTCGATGGACTTAAACACTCCTTGATGGTTTCATCCAATGTCGTTGGGATTTATCATTAAAGGTTTTCACTTTGGCAAGAAAATTATTGAAGTCCCCTACATTACTTGCACGATTGAAAACATCTTGTTTCGATTTTACCAAAGAAAGTGTCTTCCAATGGTTGTCAATAAAATATAGGGGTAGGGGTATACCGTTATTCTTAATTTAGCAATCTCATGAGCACAAGGTAAACCATGGGTACGGCGAATAGGACAGTTGCACTCACTATTGGCATCCAAGACCATTTCATTAGCTTTCTGTACTTTCGGCATCATATGTTTCATGGTACTCTGTGAAACAGCTCCCCTTATCTGGTTGACGATTGGAATTCTGAATATGTGTTGCCAACAAGTCAAACTCTTCTCAAATGAAGCCTTTATTCCTGTAATTTGGAGGCCAACTAGGTCATGCATCTTCGCCCAAGCATTTTCAAAATTGCCTTGGGAAAATGCAAGATGTCCTTTTTAGAAGCTTATGTGTAGACTCGGCCCTGTGGATAAAATGATAGAGTTAGAATAGAAAAATAAAATGAAGCGAGTATGCAAAAAAGGTGGTGAAATGTTAACCAATTACCGGTTGCTAGTTAGGTTGCCAAGGTGCATTACGTTGTCCGTCCAAACTGCTACCATTCTGTCCCTGTACGGTCCCAACCAAGTGTTCTCAACGTATTCAATTGCCGAACTATTCTACACCGCAAAGTCATGCTTAAGAGTAGCAAGCCTCTGCTCGTAGTCCGATATAGTTGACATGGGTACCAAATTACACCAGGCATGCTTGAATTTTTGCCAAGACTTGTCGTCGAACTTCCTTCTACACTTGGCAAAAGCATTCTTCTCAATATGCCACCGACATAGGAGATGGGTGGCCTTAGGGAACACTCTTGCAATGGCATTCATGAGAGCTAACTCCCTGTTTGTGACAACAACCTTGAGAAGTGAGTCCGGATCCATCATGCCTTTCAACTTGTCCATTATCCACATGTAGTTGTCCTCCTTCTCCCCATCCATGAAAGCAAAGGCCACAAAGATGAGGAGAACGTCATCTCCGTCGATGTGGTGCCGACTATTTGAAACAAAGGAAACATATACATGTTGGTCTTGTGCGTGCAATCCATCAGCAACACCCTAGGAAAAGCACGCAACATGTCGCCAATAGTAGGATGCGACCAAAACAAGTCGCTCACACAACCATCATCACTAGTCCAGTGCCAATGAATGTACTGGCAATCTTATAACTTAGCCAATAGATATTGCATTTGCGATCTTCCCACTCACTCCTTAACCTGGTGCTTGTGGCGTGCATTATATATGGATTTAATTGTGGTGATGTTGAATTCATCCTTACCCTTCATTACACTTAGTATTTCTCTAGGTTTCGACAAAGAAGAAATGCACATATCAACCAGCATAGTCGTTTGCTCAGAAGACAACCTCCCAGGATAGGGATGCCCCTCAAGCTGATCCGCAGGAGGACGGTTGTGATTGCTGTTGAAGACTTTCACAGTCCAACCATCTAACTCCTTCAAACACCTTAACTCAAACGGGCATTCACATTTCTTAGAGCCGGTGACGCATGGTATGTTCTTCATCCCCTTTTCGTTTACTCCTTTTGCCAATTGATTTGTTCTTGTTCACAAACTTTCTGTACTTGCCACCCCGTTCACAAGCAAATCTAATCCTAGGTTTTCGGTTTTTGCTTGTAACTAGGACGTCTTTATGACAATGACCAATCCATTTTCTTTATCGGTCGATATTATTCACTGTCTCATCTTTTCTTCGGTCGAAAACACCTACAAAACATGGGTCAAGAAAAACATTTAATACACCTTAAAAATTCATAATTGGAAAAGAAGAGTGTCCTTTTCAAAGCACTCACCGAGTCCGTTGTAAAATTTTCAGTATAATTGTATAAGGCTGGTAGGCCTGTGTTGCTTCCATGCGTTGACGCATAACCGTGCAAGTAGCAAAACTGTGAAACTCTGTATTTATTTCGGTATGAACATGTCGAAAAAATGTAACACTTTCGACATCAACTTGCCGAAAAATATGATTATTATCAACATTATCTTGTCGAAACGTATTGTACTAGCAAATTACGAAAATTTGCAAGTATAAACTTCGGCATCCAAATGTCGAAATAAGGTAATAATTTCAACATTATCTTGTCGAAACGTATGTTGACAAATTACGAAATTTTACAAGTACATATTTCGATATCAAAACGTAGAAATAATCTATAAATTTCAACATTATATTGTCGAAACTTGTAATATATGGAATTTCTCTAGTATCTTTTTCGGAATGCAAATGTTGATGTAATGTGTAGAACGAAATATTATGATGTTGAAAAAAGTAAACTAAGTTGACAATTTATTACTGAACTTTGTCTTGCATAATGTCGGTTAAGTGAAAAGTTTCAACATTGATATGTTGAAAAAGTTTACATATTTCACGATATGAATGTCGGAAAAAAAATGCAGTTTTCCAGATTTGTTCTTGGTGTTCGAATGGGAATGCTTACCTCTTCATGACATTTTGGCTCCACGAAAGGAACAACGTCCATCACAACAAATTGGTTCACCACCATTGTATTGTCTACCAACAAATTTGATTGCATTTCTGTTGTTTATTCTTCAATTGAATATAAATCTTGAAATGGATCTTTAATGGAAGGAGAAGAACCCACTATTGATTGGTTGTCTACTCCTTCATTCTCCATTGAGAGTGAGAAGAACAAGAAGTTTACAGGTGGAAAAGGGGTGGCGGTGGAGGTGGCGGGATTTTGTCTTCACAGGAAAGCTTCAAAATTTTTGGAACGGTGAGGAGGGAAACAAATAGGGAAGAAGAAGAGGATGTTTGGCTATTAAGATTTTTGTAGGGGCATTTAAGTCTTTAACCAACAATGAAAATTGAGGACATTTTAATGGGTTGTATGGACAAAAAAAAGGGTTGCAAATAGAATCAACCATTTTTTTTCACAACTTGTCAAAAGGGTTGTACGGCTTATCGTAATCTTTAAGCTAATAGCCTAAGAGCATCAGTATCAGGCGACACAAACGCCTGCAAAAGCTAGACTAGAGAGTGGAAGAGCAAAAAATTGCTCAAAATTAGGCGATACAAATTAACTCAAAGTTTTAGGGGATGAACAGTAACTTAACAAATATGAGTACCTACTGTTCACTTACTTTCCTTTATTTTACTAATTTCTCATGCCAGCACATCAACTAATTTTCTCATGCCGGATTGTTTACCTGATGCTCGCCGGAAAATTGTTCGGATATAGCACAGTGGCCGGATTAATTTCTGGAAATTGCACAGTGACAGGAAACCCAGTTGATCGGCCAACTAGATTGTTTACCTGATTTTCTCATGCCGGATTAATTTCTGGATCTGAGATGGATAAAGAGGCGGTGTGCTGGGGTGGATTGATCAGAGAGAGAGAGAGATGGGTTGATTGAGAGAGAGAGAGAGAGAGAGAGAGAGAGAGAGAGAGAGAGAGACGGTGGGGTGGGTGATCGAAGATGGAGGTCTGGGTTTAGGAAAGGAGAAAGTGATAGACAGAGAGAGAGAGACAACGTGGGTTTGGGAAAAAGTAAGGGAAAAATAATCCTGTATAATTGCACACTAATGGTATTATAGAGATTCTGATTTTGTGAGTTTTTGATAAAATGACTTGCTAATTTATAAAATGTGTTTTTGTGGTAAAATTTGGTATTTTTTTTCTGGTGAGGCTGACAAGCCACAATACGAATACTAAAAATCTTTCGAGAAGCTAATACGAATAACTTATAACTTACGGAGTAAGAAAACTGGAGTATATAATAAACGGAGCCGAGATTGGGTGTGTCGTCGTCCTCGTTATCGTCGAATAAGTTTATATACGTCTGGGCAGGGCGGGTGGCGGTGGATGCTTTGTTTTGAATTTGGATTGTACTAATACAAATGAGATAGAGATCATCACTATCAGGGCTTGGCATTGTAGTAGAGTACGAGAGGAGGAGGAGGAGGAGGAGGAGGAGGAGGAGGAGGGTCAGTCTGATTTGTTTGGAGGCGTAGGGGCAAGCGATGGTGGTGGTGTTAACACTCCTTTTTGGGTTCTTAGTTGGGGCGTTGACAATTATTGTGGTTGAAGTTGGAGCACTTGTTCTATTGATTCGCCATTTAAATCGAAGAGTTCAAAAGAAAAAAGAAGAAGAAGAAGAAGAAGAAGCACAATCTGCTCCAGGAATCTCTCAATTCGACGACTCCTTCCTTACCTCCTCTTATTACAACAAGGAGGTCAGATCCATCCATCTTTCTTCTTTCGTCCTATCCTTTCTATTACCGTTTGCTTATTTGTATATCTCATTTTAATTTTATATACGTCGTGATTATGATATTTCTCCGACTGGTAATACTACGCTCTCAGATACTTCTGGAAAGTCTTAGGGTTCAAGTCTCTTGTGGTTGTATTTGTTCCCTGTGGGCATTTTCTTTCTCTTCTTTTTCTTGGTAGACATGCCTCTTCTTCCCCTGCGTCGATGGTTGAATGTCCACGTGCAAGAAAGGGTTGCACTGAGGGAGGGAGGGCATTGGAAAGTAATTAGGATATCCCAATGGCATAACAAAAAATGGATAGCCAAAATTTGCGACATCAAATTTTGGTTAGCCCTTTAAGGGGTTGTTAAGCTTACCAATGTTGAGGTCCACAATGACGTGATCAAAATGAGTTGGCCAAAAATTCAAATCCAAGTCAGTTTTTTCTTCTCAATCTGATGGTCTATATTGAATGGCATCCTAGTAAAATAAGTGAAAGTGGAGAGCATTTGTTAAAATCCATAAAGTGACCAAGAGTGAGTTTCACCTACCAATAAAGCATTTGCTTTATGGAGAGTGAGTCTCAAACAACAAAAAGCATATGAATTAACTTTTGTGAGTAGGACTCACTATTTTTGGTTATTGAGATAAATGTTGTTAACTTCGGTTACTGAAAGGCTCAAATTTGGTTATTTGTTAAGAGGTTGCTAAGTTCAGTTATTCCATTGTAAGCCATTTTTAGGCCAATTTTGCTAACTATGTAATGTTTTTACTTTCGGTTATGCCATTGGGGATAACCTTATACTCCTGATAGCTTAAGCTTTTTGTGACAGTTAATGACTTAATGGTATAACAGGTTGAGGGTCTATTGCCCCTTCTCAAGATGCTTTCTTTCTTTCTTTCTTTTTTTTTTGGGTGCAACGGAAGTTTCTCAAGATGCTTTCAATTGCATAAGTTAGGGCATGGTGAGGATGCTTTGTTTTAATGAAAGTTGAGTCTAAAAAATGTTAAAACGAAGTCCTATAATTCAATAAAAACAAAGTCCTAAAATGAAGTAGCGTTGTCGAAAGCTTCGAGAGTTTTCCAAGTAGAAAGAGAACTGCAAAATTGTAGGAGACTTAACGAAGAAGTCAGCCAGTTGCATACACTATGATGCACAAAATGACCATTAATGCATTTTGTGCGCTCATGGAAGACATAATTTTTTTGCAAATGGCCATTAATGCATTTTGTGCGCTCATGGAAGACAGAATTTTTTTGCAATCGGAATTGCACTCTTGTTTTCCCCAATGCACAAGAGTGGGAGCAGCATGAAACTACAAGATGACTGAGTAACTGGCGCAACCAACTATTTCTGTGGTGGTGGTAGCAGTAGTAGTCATAGTAGTAGTAGTAGCACAATATTTATGAACGAGCAACGATAGTTTGCTGTTTAGTCTTCCAAGAAAAGCACAAAAGCCAGTGGTAGACTTTCAATCTATCTCAGCCTAGTCAGCATCAGAGAAAAGGTGGACGGCGACAATAAACATTGATGCAGAAAACCTTGAAGGTAATTCAAACAGCTGCCAGTGACCACTAGTTGAGGAGGAGACAGATGGACTCGCAATATGAATGGTGTACCTGACATTTTAACGGCAAGTTAAACATGAATGTCATCAAGGTGCAAATATGAGGTAGGATTGGAAAACGGAACACAGCGATTAGAAGAATAGTGTCCATTAAGTTTGAGAGGCATCTCATGTAGCTGCATAACTGTCAACCTAGCTTGCTCAATAATGTCAGCAACATATTTAGACTGAGAAAGAAAATGTCCCTGAGAAGAAGGCAATTTAATACCCAAACACTAAGATCCTTCATCTCTTACTGTTGATGCTACTGAGTTTTTAAACTAGAAATACCTTCAGAGTTGTCTGAGTAGTAATCATGTTATCAACATATAGGAGAAGAACCCAGATCAAAAAAAAAAACATATAGGAGAAGAACAATATTGTTGACTTGCATCGACCCTCTCGTCACACTATTGATGAGTATGTGGGGTGTTCTCATTTGCACCTTTCGATGTATTCAGGTGGTGCCTTTTAGTGCCTTTTTGATATATGGGATGCATCTTACATATAACAAAAAGAACCATATTTGTGTTTGAATTATAGTGCAAAAAAGGTTTCAAGATGTAAAATTGCATTATTTACTTAGCTATATTTCCATTTTCATGAAGTTCTTCTCATGGAAATGAGTTTGGTATCTCAGGGTGCAGTTTGGGTTTTAGAAGATGAAAAGGTTCCAAAGTCATGGACCATAGACAAAGTACCAAGAGATCAAAAGCGGAAGAAAGATATCTTCGAGGTCACCCCAGTCCGAAAAAATGCAAAAGTCAAGGGTCACTCACTTATTTTAACAGAATCTGATGGCTCTCACAGAGAAATTCAGCTAAAGGGTTGCTCAATAGCAGCCGTTTCTGCTACATCATTATCCTCTAGGAAATGGTAAGGTAGCATTTGCCAGACATTTTCTTTTCATGTCATAACTTATTCGACAAAGTACTGACTTGTTTGGGGAAATGCTTCTTTGGTAGTTTTTATTTGTCTAAGGTTTTCAGCATGGATTGTTTTCTTATGCGGTGTCTCAAAACTAAATTCTTCCTCTCACTGTTTACGCTTCCAACTTGGTCAAGTTCAACCCGACCTAACCTGAACTTTGTCAGCCTTTCGTATGTCCAGATCTAACGCTACGACCAATCTCAGACTAGAGTTTGTTTCATATTGACATTGGGTTGAAGTCCTAAGAACTTAGTCCCGTCCTGAACGACCACCACACTGGTATAATGTTGTGTTTTTGTTTAATATGAATTCACTCGATTCTATGTAGATGGGAACTATGATTCAAAAACCACTCTACACAATTCGGATGAATTGGACTCAAAATATCAAAACCTGATCTTTATTGACTGTTTGGTTAAGCTCGGTTTGAACAATTTGAGGTTCAGTTGGGCCATGAGGAGATGCTATTATACCATCGTTACAGATAGGACCCTATTGATGAAATTGAAAGCCAAGGCTAATTAAGGCAGAAAAGGATAGTTATGAAAAGGGAACAAAAACATGATACAAGTTGGATTTTCAGATGAATTATTTTTGTATGCATGATAAATGCTCGTGTGTGGTTCTGAGATTGTTATTACAAGTTTCACTAGTCGTAAGGTGACCTCAGGAGGGATGAATATTTGTATGTGGCTTTTGATCACCTTTTGAGAGAGTGTCGCGTGCAACCCACTTCCATTTTTATTATTGACTGAGTGAAGGTGAGTCATGTCGTGAATGGGACTCAAATATTAAAAGCTGATCTTTATTGGCTGTGCAGTTAATCTCGGTTTAAATAATTTGGGTTTCAGTTGGGCTGTGAGGAGAAGCTATTATTCCTTGGTTCAAGCTGACACCTAATGTGATAGAACGTGGCTAAGCTATTGCTGAAATTGAAAGCCAAGGTAGGCCGAAAGGGTCAATATTATACATGAGAGACGGGAATAGGAGGAGTTGGATTTTTCATTTGATTCAGTTTTGACTGCATGATATATGTTTGGGTGTGGTTTTGAGACTGTTCTTACAAGTTTCGCTAGTGTTATGGTGACCTTAGGAGGGATAAATGTTTGTATGTGGCTTTTGATCACCATTTGAGATAATTGTTCTGTGCAACCCACTTCCATTTTTATTAATGACGCAGTGCATGCGAGTCATGTGGATGAATTGGACTCAAAATATCAAAAGCTGATCTTTATTGGCTGTTCAGTTAAGCACAATTTGAACAATTTGGGGTTCAGTTGGGCCATGAGGCGACACTATTGCACCTTGGTTTAAGCTGACTTCTAATATGATCGAACATGGCTAACCTATTGATGAAATCCAAAGCCAAGGTTACTGTAGGCAGAAAGGTTTTGTTATTATACTTGGAGAAAAGGGAACAAAAATATGATAGGCGGAGTTGGGTTTTTTTATTTGATTTAGTTTTGAGTGCTTGATATAGGTTTGGGTGTGGTTCTGAGATTGTTGTTACAAGTTTCGCTAGCCTTAAGGTGACCTTAGGAGGGATGACTGTTTGTATGTGACTTTTGATCATCGTTGGAGGGAGTTACATGCTACCCACTTCCATTTTCATTATTCACCGAGTGCTAGCCTTAAGGTGACCTTAGGCTTTGTTTTTTACTTTTTGGCCCAAAAGTTGCCATCAAAATGAGTTTCGATTGGTTTTGGGCCTTGATTTGAGTGTTAATGACAACTGTCTCTTATTACAATAAATGTTTGGAGACTTGGGGCTTGAGTGCATTACTAACTTTTATGAAACCTCTCAAGAGGTTAGTAATTCTTTGCATGTATTATGCATATTCCCTCAGGTGTTAATGTAGGATAATAAGGCAACGAATCTGGAGATGTTGCGAAGTTTAGAAATTGTCTGTTTCATGTTGGAGCCACTTGGGACTCTGTATTACAATGTCTGTTTTTGTTTTGGTGACGTCCAAAGTAGTGTTACTGTAGACCCACTCCTGCAGGGTAAACCCACAGATAACTACAATCACCCACAAGTGATAGGGATTGGGTAAGCCCTAAATCACACAGAGTGTGTGGCTGTGTGCAGGTGTGGAAGTGCAAGAGTGTCACTTATTATAATTCGTAAGGTATAGAGCGCTGTGAGTGCGTTTATATTAATTTTTTAAGGTTAAAATATACTTAAAAGTATGTTTGTTATGAAACTTCCACAGGCTAAAAATATTTGGGCCTTGTTTGTTTCATAGTTTTAGTTTAGTTTAGTTTTAGTTTAGTTTTGTAATCATTACACTCATTTTTCTCTATCTCTCTCCACTCATTACACCTTTTTCCAAAACTAAACTAAACTAAAACTACTAAACGAATAAGGCCTTGATTTTTTCAATTGTAAGTTTTGTTTTGGATTTTTTTGCTTATGTATCATAAGTATTGTATAATTTTTTTACCAAGCGTCAATATCTATTATTCTATCTGATAGTTGTCATGCTATAAACAAGGACAGTGCAGCCGTTCGGTTTCCTGTTGTCTGCTTAAATTGTAAAAGTTGCAGGTTCCTTTTTCACGAGCACCTTTTCACCGCCAAAATCTTGATTGGAACCACGAAGTTGCTAACCATTGAGATCAATCCGCGACCTGTGAAAATCAATCTGCGAATTTGAGGCGAATTCGCACTGGTTTTGTTAGTTCGCACCCTAGTTCGCGGAGTGGCACATAAGTTAGGCATTGCCAATGGGAGTGAACACAAGGCCTTTGGGTTTATGGTTGATTCCTTTGAGTGTTTGACGTACTTAAACTGATGGGCTAATTTGATGGTTTTTCTATAACCAAGTCTGTTCTCATTAGTCTTTATTCATGACTTCTATTATGGGAAATGTGGTTAGTTTTCTCTATATGTTTTGGTGGTCTTCGTAGTTTGGATTATTTAAGTTATTTATTTAGTTATTTATTTTATTATCATTATCAGTTAATTTGAGCACTGTACACCTAAATTAAAGCTTTATAAAATTCTCTCTCTCTCTCACACACACACACACACACGCGCGCGCGCGCACGCACACGCGTATATATATGGTGTAATGATTTCCGCACTCCCTTTTTTTTGTCTTCTCTAGAAGCTCATAGTATTTGTCCCGGTAAACCTCGATATACGGTCAATTTGTGATGCTCTATCTTTGCACTTGCAGTTTGATAGGATTTTGTTGAGTTTTAGAAGTTGGATTTAGTTTCTCAATTATTAGTCCTAGGTAAGTTTCTTTAACCTTAATCTACTATATTAACCTCCTTTTCCCTTAGCCTATGTAATGACTCTAATCAAACTTCTAAAGAACCAAAAACAACAACATCAACATTTACGGGTACTTGTTCAGCACCTCAAAGATTCCCATAATCTTTCGCTTTTCTTTATCAAACAAAGCATGAACCCTTCTATGGATACACCATTATTCGCAAAAACTCATTTTTTTCGAACCTTTCATCACTAAACCTAGTTTCAACCAGCCTCTAAATAGAAGCTTCCAATGCTGGCATTCGTTACATGGAACTTTTCTACTGAGTACTGGCTGATTTAGTCATCAAACTGAGTTACCTCGAAGCCAATGTAAAATTATGATCACAATCTACAAGGTCAAGAATTTCCTTTTTTCGGTTTCAAAGACCATCTTCCATCCATCGCTACTCTCAGGTGCTGCTTGATAAAACTGTAAATTAATTGCTGAAAAATGATTCTAACTTTTTAAGTTGAAAGGCTGTTTGAAAAGAAATTACTAGCTGAGCTAAAACAAAGTAATTTGATACAAAGATTAGTGAATTTTGAGTATATTATCTTTTAATCATTCTCTTATACTTTATTAATGTCTGCTGTGCGTTTTGTGGTGGTGGTGGTACGATGGGGATAGAAGGGTGGTGGTGACTTGCATGTGGTGGTGCTGGTGAGGACAGTAGCGAGCGGTAATGTAGTCGTGGTGGTGAAAAAGGTGGTGTGGTTGTTGGGGTAGAAGGCGGTAGGGAGAGATGACGGTGGTCTACGAAGCATGTACGCCACACAGACACGTCATTTCTCCAAAAAATTAGAACAAAATCCTTGGGTACCCTAAATCCTTGTGTGTATATATATATATATCTAATTTTTTTGTACTTTTATATATTTTTATACATATTTATCTTTTCTCGTACATACTGAAACAAGACAAGAAAGTATTTTAGTGATAATGTTCCCAATAATTCTTTGCGGTATAAAGTAATGGTTCTAACTTCAAACAAATAAATTCCTGTGGTTGATATTTTATGAACAAACTGCCTAACAGGCCCATAAAGCCCTGCCCAGTGTTTCATCTTCTAAAGAGTGTCAGATTAGATTCAGGGTTGTCTCAAACAGAAAGGCAGCGTCTCCCTCAGCTCTTCGAGTCAACTTTTTGTTTTTCTTTTCTCCCATGGATTGAAATATGTCATATAGACCGTTTAGCAGCTTTTTGTTGCGACTGATTCGGATCCCAATAACAAACCAACCTATGTAGCACGGATATGGACACGGACACAGACACGGAAATTCTAAAAAAATAGACACGGACACGGTGGGGGACACGGAAAAAATAAATAATTAGATAAATATTTATGTGTAAAATATGTCATATATGTATGCAGTAATAAGTTATAAACATATACAAACACTTACACATATATAAACACTTTTCTTGATATGTAGGATATTTACATTGCTATGCACTTGTATATATACAAGTACATTGATAGTACATACACATATATACATGTAAGATATACACACGACGACGGAAATATATACATCGAATATATACCAGTACGTACTTACACATATATGTATAGATACATTACAGAGAATGTGGGACACTTGTGTCCATGCCGTGTCCTCGAGTGTCCCCCGAGTGTCCCCTTTTAACAAATAATTTAATTTAAGGCGTCCCCAATATGTGGGACACGGCGGCCTCTAGAAGTGTCGGTCCTTCATAGAAACCAACCTTAGGCCCAGTAACATTAGGAATGCCGCCTAACGGCTTTTTGTCGTGGTTGGGTCGGGATCTAAGAAAAATATTTTCTTTCTTTTTACCAGCCACAAAAATTTGAATACTCATAGAAGTTTTGAATGTTCTAAATCTAGTGTGTTGCAATTTTTGTCACGGTAACACTCATTGTTAGAACATAGTTGGGTTTTACATCAAATTGACCACATAATTGGAAGGATTTTCTGTACTATGTCCAATCCAGTTTGTGGCTGTCTTGTGATGGCAACAACCCTTGTCGGGATAGCGAATAAGTTCCATAAAACCAAGATTTTTGCAGTGTAAAAAACAGGGAAAGGAAAAGAACAGGAAAACGTATTTTTGGCTTGAAAAGAGAGAGAGAGAGAGGATGAGAGATTTGGGACCCACGCGTTGCAAAAACTTTCTGTGGACTATCCTTGGTTTGTGTTTTCCTTCCTTGTATTATCTGAGGTCTTCCCCTCTCTCATTGTATTTTCCTGTTTCCGGAAATACTCTCCTCTGCTCCTCTCGTTCTCCCCTTTTTCTTCTCAAAGTCCATTCATATGTATATATGGGGAGAGAGAGAGACTCCCACCATATCCTCCAATATCAGGACATGGGTTAGTTGCAACAACTGCAAGTTGTCGTTTTCTTACTTCCCTCTTTATTTGTAATTGTTGTTTGAGAGAGAGAGAGAAGTGTAGGGTGTTCATGAACCCTAACACATGAAACCTTTATTTATATTATGGGACGACTAGATACATTACTTAGCTAGCCAATGTGGGACAAATACTAATAAGCACTAATAAGCTATTCTAACACTCCCCCTCAAGCTGGAGAATAAATATTACAAAATCCCAGCTTGTTACATAAAAACTCTAAACGCGGTTTAAACAATGGTTTTGTGAAGATGTCGGCCAACTGTGCTCCTGTAGAAACGAATGGAGTAGATAACACACCACCATCTATCTTCTCACGAACAATGTGACAATCAACTTCAATATGTTTCGTTCTCTCATGGAATACTGGATTTGAAGCAATATGTATTGCCGCTTGATTATCACAATACATAGGAATAGGTAACTCCACATCAAAACCTAACTCCTTGAGTAAAGCTCTCAACCACACAATCTCACAAGATGTGTGTGCCATGGCCCGATACTCTGCTTCTGCGCTAGACCTTGCGACCACTGTTTGTTTCTTGCTTTTCCATGTGACCAAATTGCTTCCAACAAAAGTACAGTACCCAGTAGTGGATCGTCTATCAGATGGTGATCCTGCCCAATCAGCGTCGGTAAAGGCTTCAATCCGTAAATGTCCATTAGACCGATAAAACAGACCACGTCCCGGATGAGCCTTAAGATATTTCACAATACGAAGACAAGCTTCCCAGTGTGGAAGTCGAGGTGCTGACATAAACTGACTCACCACACTGACAGCAAAAGAGATATCAGGACGTGTATTGGTAAGGTAATTCAACTTACCGACTAAGCGACGATACCGGTCTGGATGAGGAAATATCTCCCCCTGATCAACACAAAGTTTCACATTAGGATCCATTGGGGTCTCCACAGGTTTTGCTCCCAATAAACCTGTCTCCTCAAGAATATCCAATGCATACTTCCGTTGGGACAAACTAATTCCATCATTGGATCTTGCTACCTCAATACCCAAAAAATACCGTAGCGTACCCAAATCTTTAGTATGAAACTGTCGCTGTAAGAACTGCTTCAACTCCTCAATACCCTTCTGATCATCTCCAGTAATAATGATATCATCTACATATACAATCAACACTATTTTTCCACGCTCTGACTGAAGAGAGAAAACAGAGTGATCCGAATGGGAACGACGCATACCAAACTGCAGCACAGCATCACTAAACCGACCAAACCAAGCTCGAGGGGACTGCTTTAGACCATATAAGGCTTTGCGAAGACGACAAACCCGAGAACGCTCCCCCTGAGCAACAAACCCAGGAGGTTGCTCCATATAGACCTCCTCGAGCAGATCACCATGTAAGAAGGCATTCTTGACATCCAATTGAAATAAGGGCCAACCTAGATTAGCAGCAAGAGAAATAAGAATCCGAACAGAGTTTATCTTGGCAACTGGGGAAAAGGTCTCTGCATAATCAACCCCATATGTCTGTGTATAGCCTTTGGCCACAAGGCGGGCCTTATACCTCTCAATAGTGCCATCCGGATGATACTTGACTGTGAATACCCAACGACAACCAACAGTAGTTTTACCAGCAGGAAGAGAAACCAACTCCCAAGTGCCATTATGATGAAGAGCAGACATCTCATCCTCCATAGCTTTCCGCCACTCAGACATAGATAAAGCCTCCTGAACAGTGTTAGGAACAAAAACGGAAGAGACCGAAGTAGTAAAAGCACGAAGGGACGGTGACAAATGATTATAGGAAACAAACTGAGCAATAGGATGTATAGTGCATGACCGAATACCTTTACGATGGGCAATAGGACGATCAAGGTCGGTGAGATCCCGCAACGGAGGAGAAGACGGAGCGGTGGGCGAAGGTGGAGCTGGTTCTTCAGATGGCTCAGGCTGAGATTGTGCTGGCTGAGATGGCACTGGTGGAAGTTTAGGACGACGAACATATACCTGCAAAGGTTTTGGTGGAGGAAGACCAGTACCTGATGGGACAACTATAGGAAACACAGACTCAGATGCAAACCGATCATTTGTACTGACAGGCTCCGAATAAAACGGGAGCGACTCATTAAATGTGACATCAGCACACACAAAATGACGACGTAAAGATGGAGAATAACACTTATACCCTTTCTGAGTCCGAGAGTAACCAAGAAAAATACACCTAATGGAGCGGGGGTCAAGTTTGCTCCGGTCAGAATCCAGAGCATGAACATAACACGTGCACCCAAAAATCCGAAGGGGTAATGAGTGAAGAGGGCGACCAGGAAACAATACCTGATGGGGTATCTGACCTCTAAGAACAGTAGATGGCATACGATTAATTAAATAGCAGGCGGTAAGAACTGCGTCACTCCAATAAGACTTAGGAACTTGCATTTGAAATAACATTGCACGCATAACTTCTGATAAATGTCGAATCTTGCGTTCGGCAACTCCATTTTGTTGTGGAGTCCGAGCACAAGAGGACTGGTGAATAATACCGTGATCATCAAAGAACTGAGAAAGACTATTTTTAAAATATTCACGGGCATTATCAGAACGAAATATGCGAATGCAAGTATCAAACTGGGTTTTAATTTCCATATAAAATGACTTAAAAATAGAAGATAACTCGGACCTTGCTTTCATGAGATAAATGTAGGTAACACGAGAGAAATCATCGACAAAAATAACATAATATTGAAAGCCAAAAATATTAGGAACATGCATTGGACCCCAAATATCAGAATGAACTAACTCAAAAGGACGCGACGCACGACTCTCAACTCTAGGAGAAAAAGATACTCTATGATGTTTGCTAAACTCACAGACTTCACATGGCAAAGCATCCACACGGCTACATGAAGGCACTAGCCTTTTAAGGTTCTGAAGTGATGGATGACCAAGACGACAATGATGTTGATACGGTGACACTGATGACTGAAGAGCAACAGAGCTAGGGTGAAAATCATCGGTAAAGTAATACAAGCCACCACGTTCCACACCGCCACCAATCTTTTTCCCCGTCTTGAGATCCTGAAACACACAACCATTAGGGAAGAATGTGACTGAGCAATTCAAAGACTTGGTAAGTTTACTAACAGACATAAGATTTAATGGAAAACGAGGAACTTGCAGTACGGAATCCAAAGTAAGAGAGGAAGTAACATGAACAAAACCCAAACCAGTAACATTGGTGGTAGAACCATCAGCTAAGGTGACACGAGATGGTTTACCGAGAGACTTACGACCGAAAAGAATAGAAGGAGTACCAGTCATATGATCAGATGCACCAGAATCAATAACCCAATGATTAGAAGAATGAGAAGATGCAATGCAAGCAGCGGAGGAACCTGTCTGAGATAACGTAGCAATGGAGGAACTTGTCTGAAGTGACAGTAGGCTTTGGTACTGCTGATACTCCTTTGCTGAGATAGTCACCCTACTGTTGGCAGAAGAATGAGTAAACTGTCTAACATCCCCAGAAATACCAACCTGATGAGACCGGGGAAAACCATAAAGATCATAACAATACTCCACTGTATGATTGGTACCCCCACAATGGGTACACTGTCGAGTACCATAATTAGAACTTCCACAACTAGAGCTACCACGTTCGAGAACTACGAGAACTACCTCCCCCTGACATGCGACCATGGCCAAAACCACCACAACCACGAAAATTAGAACCACGACCACCAAATCCAGGGCCAGAAACAACTGAAGCAGACTTCATCATAAACAAACTCAAACACCAACTCGGAATCCACTAGCAACCAAACCAAACAACCAGCAGACTGACAAACTTTGTTACTAGCCACCGTATGAAATCAACATCAAATAATAATAGAGTCAAAACTGGAACCAGAACTAGCAAACTTGTCTTCAGACATGTTGCCAAAATCAATCAACTGATCAACCACCAACCCTGTCAAATAAACCGGAAACAACTGTATCTACCAAGATGTGTATCGAACCACGAATCAACCAAGTCTCTATTACTGCCCTGATTAACCACGACTAACACCGGGAACCACAAATCACAACATGTGAACCAAAAATCACCAAATCGACTAGACCAACCATCAATATGATAGAAAACATAACCCAAATAGCAGTAACGGAACTATAATCACAAGTTAGAACTCAGGTACCTCATCAGATTACTATACCACAACGCAACCACAGAGAGGTGATCGAAGCTAATCAAATCCGAGATGAGGGAAATGCCACAGGAGCAACCCAATAAATACCAGAGATGAGAAACCCACTTCAAACGACAGACATCAACCAACAATATACCAATCACGAGGAAGAAACAGAGTCAAACAGTGTTGAAAGAAGCCAACGAGGTATGAAATCAACTAACGATGTTGAAGGACTAGTTGGGTATGCTCGAAATCCACTGAGTAGCAAATGCGAGTGCAGGATAAGAGCAATCCAGGCCAGACGAGTGCAACATATGGAGTTTCTAAATCATACGTGAACTGGGTTACAGTTTTCAGTAGGTTTCAGAGGTCGTTTGGGGCATATTTATGGGATTTCAAAGGTCGGTTTAGGTTTCAGAGGTCGTTTGGGGTGTCGGTTTAGGGTTTTAAAGGTGATAAAGGTATTGATTTGAGATGTATAGTACTGTAGAGAGGTCGATTTAGGGTTTAGTTGGTGGGTTGTGGCTAGAGATGATGGGTTTCTGGTAGGGTTAGAATTTCTGGAGATGGCAGACGAGGATGATGACTTTTTTTTTTTTTTTTTGGGTTAGGGTTTCTGGAAATTTGGTTAAGACGGTAGAGAAGGATTAGGATCAGAATGCTCTGATACCATGTTGTTTGAGAGAGAGAGAGAGAGAGAGAGAGAGAGAGAGAGAAGTGTAGGGTGTTCATGAACCCTAACACATGAAACCTTTATTTATATTATGGGACGACTAGATACATTACTTAGCTAGCCAATGTGGGACAAATACTAATAAGCACTAATAAGCACTAATAAGCTATTCTAACAGTAATAATATCAGAAAACCTTGACCCATTCTTTTGCTCCAGCATGTTGAGCATGCATTTATCCCTCAAAGTGAATGCATATGGTTACATACATTGCATGTAAGACAAGTAATGTTCTTCTTGTCTTTCACTGGGACCAATACCCTAATTCCGTTTCATTTACTTACCAAATACGGCATCAAAGGACCAGCATCAAACATGGATGAGTGGACTATGTTTTGTGGTTTGAAAACCACGTTTTGTTTTTGTTTGGCCTTGTACAAGAAAGTTACATGGGCCAACAATTAAATCAAGATGGACTGCAGGTATGCCACTTGTACATTCCGTGTAGGACCAAAATTAATTTTTTTAATCGGCCCCACAATTTATATCAAATTATCCAGTGGTGACATGCTGTCCAACTATGAGTTATGAGACTGTAACTAATTATTCCTCCCCCTTGAGGAGGCTTCCCTCGTCTTTACCTACCTCGGGGAGAGAGACCCGACAAGATGCCAAAACCCATGTGTCAGATCGTGGTTGACCGGATTTGAGCCGTGTAACGTGACCATCACAGTGACTTGGCTTGATTTCGTGTCTGTACAATCACGAATATGCTGTGAGTGTTGGACACATGACCACTAGCACTATGTCTTAGAGACGTGCCCATGGAGCTCAAGTCCTGTACTGTATCATGGCGCAATCACCACTGTCAGGAATCCAGATGTCCTCATGAGAGTGTTCACCTCACTGTGTGTACACATGTACTCATATGAACGTGTTTATGGACTACCATGAAGCACTAGAAAAACGAGAGAACTCTTGCCATCTTCTCCAATTCTCTCTCTCTCTCTCTCTCTCTCTCTCTCTCTCTCTCTCTCTCTCTCGGGTTGCTGCTGTTCTCATCCTCCCCACCTTTATTAGTTTGGTGTGTACCTGGTGCCTACCATCTTGCAATCAATTCACTCTACATTCGTCTATGCACTCTACAATCTGCATTAACTAACCTCCATCGCCCTTTGTGCTTTGGTTTTTTTAATATTGCAGGGCCAAAAGATACCCAATTAAAGTGGAGAGTAAGTCCTCAATGTTATACAATGGAAGTAAAACTATTTACATTTATCTTGAGACGCCTATGGAGAAGGAGTCTTGGTGTAAAGCCCTCCGTCTTGCTTCTTGTAATGACACAGAAAAATTAAAGTGGGTTTCCAAGTTGTGTCTAGAATTTCAGAGTTACCTGGCAACGTTAAATGAGGGACATCTTTCATTGTTGAAACCATCAGTGGGTTTCTACGCTGGGCCTGTAGACAGGTCAGTCAAGCTTGATGGTTCATCAAAGGTTCGGCACTTTCTGAAAAAAATTGCGAAGAAGGCATCTAAGAGTGGTGTAGAAAATAAGACAAGCTGCACCTTGTCATCAGTCCGTGAAGAGACAAAGGTCAATGAGAAATGGCATTCACTCCAAGATTCAGTTTTGGGCTCTGGTGTGGCGAAGACTGCTTCGATACAGGGGGCACCTAACCTTTCAGCGGAGGAAAAAATGCGTCCATCATCATCGACATTAGCTCACTCAGGCAGCAGAAGTCATAGCTCTGTATATTCTGATGTAGATTCTGAAGAAAGGCTTGATAGTGATGAGGGAACGCTTTGTTGGAATTTGTTAAAGTCACGTTTATTTTTTGATGCCAGAAGCAATACAAGGATTAAAACTTCTATTCAAGCAAGAATTCAGGTATGTAACGTTGCATAATTTTTGTCATCAGTATGTATTTGTGCATATTTAGGACATGGAAGTAATGATGAGAGATCTTTGATGTCTAGATTCTCCAGACCCTGTTTATGGAATTGCTAATAATGGATTTGGTTTTTTCAAATCAAACACACCAGTTTCTGTTTGTTGATATCTATTTTAGAGGTGGTAAAAATTGTTTTTTGGGATGGGCATCTTCGTTTTAGCTCATTGACGTGGTCCAAAATCACATAGTTCGGGTCAGCCCAAAGCTTGTATATGAAAACATCCCGAGTATAGGCTGGGAATGGTTTTCACAGAACAGGCCGATCTTGATCTTGGTCTTGGGCATGGCCTTTTTACTTCGGTCGGATGCTTGTGGGCCTGGCCTGATTTGCAGGCTTATATGGTACTCGGAAGTGTCATCGATGAAAAAGTTGAATTGTTATCACAAGCTAGGGCCTGGAAATAATGAACTTGTGATTATAAAATATACTAATTGTCGTCATCATTGCTGTCTTTCTTCGAAACTGTTTTGTTGGCATGTTCAACTGTTTTCGCATTGTTTGGCTTATTTACAACTGAATGGAAGCGGTATGTTCATTTTTTTGTTTTATGGAATGTGCTTATGACCCTGACACAGATTTTTCTTTGGTGCAATAGAGAACACTGTCCAATATGAGGAAACCTAGTTACATAGGTGAACTCACCTGTATTGGCATAGATCTTGGAAATCTTCCTCCATATATCAGTGCTATGAGGGTTCTTCCCTCGGACATGAATGAAGTATGGGCCATGGAAATTGACATTCAGTATTCTGGTGGCTTGGTGTTAGACGTTGCAACAAGGCTTGAAGTTCGTGAGCTAGAATTGGAGGAACCCATAATGGATACAAATTTAGAATCAAGCCCTGTCGAGGAGGTAACATCAGATCTTTTAGAAGGTTTTGAGTATTTTGGAAAGCAGTTAGAGCTTTCTGAAGGTGCAGATGGTGCAACTGAGCGAAGCGATGACGCAGATCCAAAACAAGGTAATTAGTGAAACCTTCTTGGTTCAATGCTATGTCCACAGTAGCAATACAAACATGCTTGTGAGTGACATTGGAATGTGAAACATTGAAATTGCAGTACAGTAATTCTGATTATTTTTGTTGAGTACTGAACGCAACCAAAGAATTTCACCTTGGGATAAGACAATAACAGAGGGACACCGGCACACTGCATAGTTTGACTAATATGTATTATTAAGGAGGAAGTTGTTTTCGAGATAGATCAAAGCTTTGTACTGAAGGAAGAATATTACCATGATTATTTCTAAATCTTCTGAGTTATCCGCATTTTTTTTTGAAAGGCTAGTTATCCTCATTATTGTCACGTGATTGGAAGTATTTGATCATAATGGCAGACATGTACTGACTGCAAAATACTACAAATCTGATTGTCTAAGTTCTCTATTTATCCTCTTCGTTATTTCATGGGAAGAAATATTTGATCATAAGAAGGCAATCAGAGTGAGGAGGGGAATCAAACAATAAGTATATTTTATTTTCTTATTTATTTGATCACTTCTTTCATGCTTTCAAATGCCTTCTGTCGCCAGTCCCTATAAAAAGGGGGTATAAGTTTTTTTTTTTGATCCGCGGGGGTATAAGTTTGGCCCAGCATGTTTTTTAGTCTGTGGTTGGTTGCTGAATAAAGAGGGCAATCAGAAAAAGTTAGAGATAGCTGGGGCCCATGTGTTTGTAGTTCAGCGTCCGCCGTCCGGAGACTGAGCATTATACCATGTGTCTGAAAGGATGGTCGTGTTAATTACATGGTATACCAAAACACGTGGGATTGTTGGGATTAAATTACTCAGGGTTACTGTTTTGTTTCGAGTGCCATTAGTGCGCTCCTATTTGGTAGTAGTAATTCTTGCATTTTCAAGGGCGATGTTTATGTCATAATATAATGGCATTCCAAGTTAATTTCATTCTCATTTTGGGTTTTATTGAGTTAGGGAGCTATCATGGTTCATTGTATTTATGGTTTCCTAGGTTAGCAGTGAAGGACATTTAGTCAATTTTCGGAACTGCTGGTCAGATTTAGTTTGAATACATAGAATCTACTCTTGTTTAGGACCGGTTCTACTGGTTTGTTGTTCAGAAGTCAAATAATTGATCACCAAGTTTGGCTTTGCTATATATACATGTGACACAATGGCTGTTTGAAACATGGTGAGAGTTTGCCAGGAATTTTTTTAATATTCCTTTGGTGTTTTATGCAGCCTTTAGTTGGAGGTTGATTACAACCAAGGACTATGTGATAAGAGAATCGCTAAGTAGATAAGGAGGGAAGTATCCAAGTCCAATGACAAATATGATGCACTTCATATTTGTCAAAACTGTGAATGGGTTTATCCTAGGACAATGTGATTATGGAAATCCTAAGAATTCCAGAGTACTTCAATTTGCCAAGGTTCTAAAACTCGCTAGGCTCTCCTAGGACAGCCGGGCACCTTCTAACTTCCAGGGCCGAGTACTCGGCACCTAGTCGGGCAATTAGTTGGGGTAGTCGGCGAGGGGCCTTCTAGCGTCTAGGCGGCGAGTACTCAGCCTTCCAGACCTTCTTTTAGAACACTGCCATTTAAACAAGGCGGGGAGACAGAATGGGCGGGCATCATTAACCAAGCCAAGCCTAGTTCTCACATATAGGCGCTGGTGGCTTGCTCATAGAAAGGAATTTTTTTATTGAGGCAGATATGGGTTTGAGGTGTAACGTTGGCAGGATGGTAATTTAGTTTGATGAAGTCTTGTCGTTGTTGCTTTTAGATGATGAGCAAGATTTAGCTCTTCATCTTTGTCAAAACATTGTGAATGTGTTTATAGGACAATGTGTGTCCGGGAATCCGAGTGTTAAAGCATCCAACTCAAAATCAATTTGCAACGAGTGGAGAGGTTGCAGGTTCATATACTGGTTTTGGAGGTTATAATTAATCAATCTGGGACAAGATCTAACACTCCCAGCACGTGCGACCTCTGACCCGCACATGGAGAGTTAAACGAATGATCTATAACCTAGGGATCACAATGAATAATGAACCAAGGTGCACTTAAGGCTAAAAAAAGGGGCAATCAATTAAGTCAAGAGAGTCTTGTCCAACAGCCTCCGAAAGCCTAACTATGATACCATGTTATAGCATCAACCTCAAAACCAATTAACAATGAGTGGATAAGCTGTCCATGCTTATATACTAGTTTTGGAGGTTATAATAGCAATGTGAGACAAAGTCTAATAGTAAGTATTTCAGAATATTTCCATTAGGGATGCAATCTCAACCCAACCGATGGGTACCCAAACCATAACAGGTTTTTTTCCCCGAACCAGAACCGAAATATTTCCTGTGGGTGCGGGTATGGTATGGGATGTGAGATAACCGAACGGGTTTCCCGAACCAAACTGAATGAATATGTTTAGTTACAAAATTACCCTTCAAATGTTGAAGTTTATCCTGTATATAACTTCAATGCATTGAATTTCTACATAGATGTATATTAGTTTTGCATTTAAAATATCTAGATGCATACCTGTATACCTTTTTAATTGACGGATTTGTGACATTTCCAGTTTAACTGATTTTTATATTTGAATTTTATTCATAATTATTTCATTTTTATTTTGTTTTCTAATTTAATAGGGAGTACCCGAACCGAACCGATCTCCGATTGGTTCAGTTATGGTTTCAATTTCCCCTACCCGTTCGGGTTTTGGTTCGATTTTGGGTACGCATCTAGTTTTGGGTAATGGGTTCGGATATGACAACACCCGAACTGAACCGACCCATTGTCATCCCTAATTTCCATCCTAAAATATCAAAGATACTATTTTCGCGTTGTAGCCATGCAGCTTTCCATTCTTTGTAGGGAGTACCTATGAGGAAGATGGGTAGGAGTTCATGTAGGCCGTAGGTACCTTACATGATTTGATGATTGAGTTTCATTTAGGTACAAGTGTACTAGATATGTTTACTTTAAGTTTCTCTTCATTGTGCAAGCTAATGTAACTTTATAGTCACCCGTTTGAAAGAAATCTTTTTATTGGCTAGATTGTGGTCCTACCTTGTTGAAAATTTTCTCAAGGGTACATTTGGGATCTTCACTGGTGATAGAGGACTCGTTTCAGTTTTTGTTTATTCTAACGTCTTGATAATTGACACTATGATTTGAGTTCGATCTATTTTGTTTGCAGATGGGGTGAAGACCTATAAGACCACCAAAACTGGCTCATCTTCTTCATCTAGGTGGAAATCTATTCTTAATTCTCTCGCCAAACAGGTTTCACAGGTATGCAAGCATGTAACCTTTTCTAGGTATTTTTTTGCTCCATATGATGTTCTACAGAGAAGTTTCCTATCATCATGTACGTCTCAATAGAGAAACATGTTTTCTTTAACAGCGTTTCAGAAACATGTTGAAATATATGTCACTTTGGATGGTGTAGTGAAGCAAAGTCCCACATTGCTAGGTACCAAATTAGTATGAAGTATATTAGAGTGAGGGCACCCTCATTTCAACAACTAGCGTCTGGGGTTGAGTTCTACCCAATATCGTGTAACTTGGTAGTGGAGCTCAGGTTGAGAAAGGTCTTGGGTTCAAGTCTCTCTGTTTGCATTTGTTCCCGTATTATGATTCTCCCCTTCGCATTCTGTTTTGTTCCCGTTTGATAGGGTTGCACACAGGGAGTGTTAGATAGCTTGATATACATTGTTGGGCCCATTTCTTAACAGCTTAAGCTTTGGGACAATTGGTAACTTAACATGGTATCAGAGAGCTAGGTACTAGAGATGCATATGGTGCGTGTCTCTAGCGTGCAAACGGCAAATGCTGCCGAGTGAGCACGTTGCGGAAGACGAGGGGTGTGAAGCAAAGTCCAACATCGACTAGGTACCAAATTAGTACAATGTACATAAGACTGAGGGCACACTCACTTCAACAACTTGCTTTTGGGGTTGAGTTCTACCCAGATCGTGTAAGAAGTGTATGATGGAGGGCGTTACTAGGTTTCCTTTGAAATATAGTAGCAATAGTGAATCATTGTTGTGAGAATAGACAAGGTGACACAAACCCAACCCTTGAATTGTTCATGTAGTAGTAGTATAACTCTTAACAATGACTCTCCTACTAGTATAACTCTTAACAATGACTCTCCCATTAGTCTCAACATATATAACTCTCAACACTCCCCTTAAGTTGGAGAATGAATATCGCAAAGACCGAAGTTATACATACTTCATAGTAACTCCAGCAGTGGCTTGAACAACAATTTGGTGAAGATATCAACTATTTGAGCACCCGTAGACACAAAAGAGTAGGTAAACACCACTATTCACTTTTTATCGAGCAAGAAGACAATCGACCTTAGTGTGGTTAGTCCTCTCATGGACCATATGATCTCACAAGTTGTGTGAGCCATGGCTCGATATTCTGCTTCTGCACTAGAACAATCGTTGTTTCTTGTTTTTCCATATAACTAGATTGCCACCAACAAAAGTACGTTGTCAACCATCTATCAGATAGTGATCTTGCCCAATCAGCATCGGTAAACGCCTCAACACACAAATGACCATTCGATCGATAAAATAGACCACGCACGGGTTGAGCCTTAAGATATCTCACAATACAAAGACAAGCTTCCTAATGTGGAGCACGAGGAGTTGACTTAAACTGACTTACCATACTAATAGAGAATGAGATATCTGGACATGTATTGGTAAGATAATTTAACTTTCCGACTAAGTGACGATACTGGTCTGGATGAGAAAATATCTGCCCCGATCAACGCAAAATTTGACATTTGGATCCATGGGGGTCTCCACAAGCTTTGCCCCCAATAAACCTATCTCTTCCAAAATATCCAATGCATACTTCCTTTGGGACAGACTATTCCCTTCCTTAGATCTTGCCACCTCAATACCCAAGAAGTACCGTAATTTACCCAAGTCTTTGTTGTGAAACTGACGGTGTAAGAACTGTTTCAACTCATCAATATTTTTCTGATCATCTCCAGTAATAATAATAGCATCCCCAACACTATCAACTCTATTTTTTGTCGCTCGGACTAAGTAAAGAAGGTAGAGTGATCAGAATGAGATTGACGCATACTAAATTTTAACACAGCATTGAACCTACCAAACCAAGCTTGAGGTGACTGTTTTAGACCATAGAGAGCCTTGCGAAGACGACCCACCTAAGAACGCTCACCCTGAGCAATAAACCTAGGAGGTTGCTCAATATATGCCTCCTCGAGCATATCACCGTGTAGGAAAGCATTCTTGACATCTAACTCAAACAAGGGCCAACCAAGGTTGGTGGCAAAAGAGATAAGAACCCTAGCAGAGTTAATCTTTGCAACTGGGGAAAAGGTCTCGACATAATCAACCCCATATGTCTGTGTATAGCCTTTGGCTACAAGGCGTGCCTTGTACCTCTCAATAGTGCCATCCGGAATATATTTGACAGTAAATACGATCGACAACCAATAGTAGACTTCCCTGGCAGAAGAGAAACTAACTCGCACGTGCCATTCTCATGAAGAGAGACATCTCAAACAAAGAAAAAGCCTCCTATATAGTGTTAGGGACATATATAGAATGAAGAGGAGGAGACAAGTGATCAAAAGAGACATAGTGAGAAAGGGGATGATAAGTGCAAGTACGAGTACCTTTACATGGAACAATAGGAAGATCAAGGTCAGATAAGGAAGGAGAAATTACCGGACCTTGGAACGAAGGAGGCACTGGGGCAGGCACTGGTGGAGTTACGGTACTTTGGGCCAACGAACGTACACCTGCACGAAAGGGCCAGAAGGAATATCCATAGAAAAACAGAACTCAGCCTCAACAAGAGTTGATATACCCGAATAAAACGACAATGACTAGTTAAACGTGACATCAGCACAGACAAAATGACGTCGTAGAGATGGTGAGTAATATTTATACCCTTTCTTAGTACGCAAGTAACCGAGAAGATACATCGGATGGACCGGAGATCAAGTTTGCTCTGATCAGGATCTAGAGCATGAACATAACACTTGCACCCGAATACCTAAGGGGGTAATGAGTGGAGAGGCTAACCAGGAAACAAGACTACATGGGGTAAAGACAACATCATTCCAGTAAGAGGCTGTAATGACAACATCAACAGTAGGACTTAGGGACCTACATTTGAAATAACATTGCATGCATAACCTCTGATAAATGCCAAATCTTGCGTTCGGCAACCCCATTTTGTTGTGGATTCCGAGCGCAAGATGGTCAATAATACCATGAGCATCAAAGAACTTAGAAAGAGCATTATGAAATTATTCACGGGCATTATCTGAACAAAATACACGAATGCTAGTATTAAACTGAGTTTTGATTTCTATATAAAATGACCTAAAAATAGAAGACAACTCGGATCTCTCTTTCTTTCATAAGATAAAGATATGTTATACGTGAGAAATCATCGACAAAAATAACATAATTCTGAAAACCAAAAACATTGGGCACACGCATGGGACCCCAAACATCTGAATGAACTAGCTGAAAAGGAAGTGTGACACACAACGCTTAAACCTAGAAGAAAAGGACACTCGAGGATGTTTACTAAACTCACAAATTTCACTGGGCAAAACATCAACACGACTGCACGAGGGTGCTAGTTGTTTCAGAGTCTGGAGAGAAGGATGACCAAGACGATAATGATGTTGATATGGTGATTTGGATGACGTGAGGGCAACAGATGGACGGTGAACATCATCGGCAAAGTGATATAAGCCACCTCTTTCAGCACTGCCACCAATCTTCCTCCCCGTCTGGAGATCCTGGAACACACAACCATGAGGGAAAAATGTGACGGAGTAGTTTAAAAACTTAGTAACTTTACTAACAGACATAACACTGAATGAAAAACGAGGAACATGTAAGACGGAGTTCAAAGTAAGAGAGGAAGTGACAAGAACAGAACCCAAATTAGTAATCTCAATGGTGGAACCATCGGCTATGGTAACGCGAGATGGTTTACCAATAGACTTGATGACTAGGAAAAGAAGTGGAAGTACCAGCCATATGATTAGTAGCACTAGAATCAATAACACTAGAAGTAAGAGAAGATGCAACACAAGCAACTGAAAGACTTGTCTGAGCAAGCTTAGCAGTAAAGAAAAGAAAGAGCCTGCGGATGAATGCTGAAGTGACACAAGGTGCTGGTACTCCGCGACAGAAATAGTCACCATAGAATCAGCAGACTGAGTAGGGGGCACAACATTCTCAGAAGTAGCAACCTGATGAGCCTGGGGAAAACCATGAAGATCATAACAATACTCCAGTGCATAATTTGTGCCTCCAAAATTGATGCACAATCTAGTGCCGCGGCCTCGACCATGGCCACCTCCTTTTGACATACCTCCACGACTAAATCCACGGCCAGAATCACGATCATCAAAACCACATCCAATCGCCTCCACGGCCCAAACCACGATTGAAACCACCATGACGACCTCCCCCTGACTCCCGACCACCCCGTGAAAAGCCACGAGAAGATCCACCAACGCCAGAGACCACGGTGGGTAGAGCAGAACAGTCAGAGGGTGACTAAGAAACAGAACCAACATCTAATACGGAAGCCTCACGAAGACAAGTGAAAACCTTAGAGAAGGCAGATCCTGCTCACCTAAAAGCTAATACCGAACTAAATCATAGGATGTAGGTAAATCGAATAAAAACCGAGCAAGCTGCAAACGCTCACGCTGGCCTTCATAACCTGACTATCAGTAGAGATCGGCTCATAAATATTTAGCTCCTCACAAGTACCACAGAACTTGGCATAGTACTCCTCCAAAGACCCATCAGGCCATCACCAAGTGACAGAAAAGAACTTCTGATGTAGATCATATGTGCTACGGAGATTATTGACACTAGAATACATCTCCAGAGCCTGACTCCACACATGTTCGACAATCTCTAAGAAAACCAAAGTACTACTATTATGTTGTTTCATGCTACTCCATAACTCAACACGAATACAAGCATCCTCATCCATGCAGTATAGATCTTATCATCCTCCTTGGGAGGATCATCAGTCAAGGAATGATATTTTATCTCACCTAGATAATAAACCTTAATAGTCTAAGCCCAAATAGCACAATTGCTTCCATTCAAAGGTGTGGAGAACCTCTCACGAGACCGAGAAGAACCAGATGAATTACCAACAAAAGTGGATCTAAAACTAGAATCAGAAGCAGAAGCAGAAGCAGTACCAGATTCCATCTCAATAATCAACACCAAACCTATTATGCATAACGAATTATCAACCAACAACTGATAAGAACCCCAACAGCCACCAACAGAGAAAACATTAACATCCGAGTACTATTAGGGCAAGAATCAAACAACTGCCGCAATGAACAACTTGAAACACCAAACAGAGTCAACTTGAATAAACTTGTGCCTGCTGAATGCAAACATCACCAACTACCAACATGATTAGCAAGCCAAAACGCAGAAGTAGAAGCAGAACCACAGAGCTTTGACATCATAATCAGAACCCACAACCATTATAAGATGAAACCAGACGATACAACTGAGCATCAACCAAACATAAAGCAACAGATTGACATATCGAGTTACCACATTGACTGTAAATAGTAACGGGGAATAATCAAACAGATTGCAGATGAGAGTGGCCCGACATAGGGTTTCGAAGCTGGGGATGTCGTGGTTTAGGGGTTCGAAGGTCTGGGTTGCCATGTTTTATGGTTTTGAAGGTCTGGGTTGCGGATTTCAGAGGATTTCAGGATAAAAAAGCACTGGGTTGTGGATTTTGAAGGTTTCAGGGGTCGAAAATGAATGGATGATTGTTAAGTTATAGGGTTGTATTTATTATGTATTTATTTCCTAAGGGTAGTTTAGTCATTGTTCCTTTGGTCTGTGTATACATGTTGTATAGTGTTGTTTCAAGTAATGAGAAAAAACCCTTCATCACTGTTTCTCTCTCTACATTCTAACATGGTATCAGAGCCATGATCTGAATCGATCTAGCCTTGTAGAGGAAGAGAACGAAGGTCACTGTTGATGATCGATCTCCATAGTTGAGAGACTTCAACTGTTTGTCACGCTGTTACGTTGTTTACCACTGAATATCGTCAGAAACTTCTTGGTTTTGTTCGATATTAGTGTTTTACTCTCCGACGAGCCCACAGCAAGTGTCGACGACCTCCGGTGAGTCCATGGGAGGCGACGACGACCTCCGGTAGGCCCACCGTTGACTTCTACGACCAGTTTCAGGCACTGTTCCACCATCGAATGGCTATCGGCCCTACTTAGAGTGGTCGGGGAGGATTTTTAAGGCCAGGGTTTTGTAGCTCTTGGAAAACCGATCACGGTGGTAGGTGGTTGATCACCGGAGTACGCCGGAATAGTGCTCACGCGCCGGAGGAAGGTGGCGCGTGGCAGAGAGTAGATCTCACTCGCGGCTCGTGACGTGTACGCGAGGTCTGAGGTTGAAGGAGGTCACCTCGCGGTTCAAAGGGACCAGATCCACTTAAAAAGGGGTCAATCGGCTGGTCAAGGGTTCACGCGCGTGTCAGACAGTTCATCCGGGGGTTCAAAGGAGGTCAGCGGCAGTCAAAGAGGTCAGAAACCTCTCTGGAGGGTCCAGAAAGGTTCAAAGAGGTTTTTTGACCATTTCTGACCACTTTTGAGAGGTCCGAGACTTGTTCCTGACTAATTTCGACGTTCCGGATTCATTTGCGGGGTCCGTTTAAGGTGATTTGAAACGGAAATTGTTGGTACAATGGAGGCTTCCAATGCCCCTTTTTCTGAGGGGGAGTTACAAACTCTCAGGCGCCTATTGTCTAGGCTTGACACTCCATCTACCACTGCTTCTACTTCCACTTCCACTGCTTCCACTGCCTGTGATTTCTTTGCTTCTGTCCATGCTAGTGCTTTCAGTGCATCTAGCTCCCGTCCTTGGATTATAGATTCGGGTGCCACGGATCATATGACGGGTTGTTCATCTTTTTTTGATTCCTACTCTACTTGTTCTGGTAAGGATAAAGTAAGAGTAGCTGATGGTTCTTTATCTGCTATTTCCGGGAAAGGTTCTATTCATTGTTCTCCAACCATACCTCTTTCTTCCGTTCTCCATGTTCCCAATTTTACTACTAATCTTATATCTGTCAGTAGTCTCACACAATCTTTGAGTTGTTCAGTGACATTTTTTCCCACTCATTGTGTCTTTCAGGAACTGGGAACAGGAAAGACGATTGGTACTGGTAGAGCTCAGGATGGCCTGTATTTTTTGGAGTCTGTGCCTTGTCCATCTTTTACTCCTTCATCATTGGGTCATGCTCTTGAGGCGGATACGGGTTCAGCTCTTCCTTTATTGCATCAGTGGCACCGTAGACTAGGCCATCCCTCTTTTGGTGTTTTAGAAAAACTTTTTCGTACTTTAACTAAACAATGTTCTAGAAGTAGGTTCTTTTGTGAAGCTTGTGAGCTTGCGAAGCATAGACGTTCATTTTATGCTCCTGTTTATCAGAGAAGTGCTTCTCCTTTTATGGTTGTCCACACTGATGTCTGGGGTCCTTCCCCTATTACCTCTATTTCTGGTTATCGCTATTTTGTTACCTTTATTGATTGCCACTCTTGTATAACTTGGGTGTATCTACTTCAAGCAAAAAATGAAGTTTTCTCATGTTTTCAGTCATTTCATAAGATGGTGCACACACAATTTGATACAAACATCAAGATACTTCGTTGTGACAATGGGACTGAATATATGAATGGTCCCTTCAAGTCATATCTTGATGGCAATGGCATTCTTTTCCAAACTACTTGTGTAGATACACCGCAGCAAAATGGAGTCGCGGAAAGGAAGAACCGGCATCTTGCTGAGGTGGCTCGCTCTCTTATGTTTACTATGAATGTTCCTAAACATTTTTGGGGCGAGGCCATCCTTATAGCTTCATATCTCATTAATCGAATGCCATCCAGTGTTCTTCAATTCCGGACTCCCTTGGATTTCCTCCCTGGTCACTTTCGGGTCTCTACTCTTCCTCCTAAGATTTTTGGTTGTGTTTGTTATGTGCATGCTCCTCGTCACCCCGGTGGAAAGTTAGATCCTAAAGCTCGCAAATGCATGTTTCTTGGCTACTCCCCTACTCAAAAGGGGTATCATTGCTATGACCCTCTCTCTCGGAAGAAATTTGTTTCGATGGATGTCACTTTTTGGGAACACCAACCCTTCTATCCTCTCTCGTCCCCATCTCTTCAGGGGGAGAGTTCTAGAGGGGAAGAGATGTTGACATCTTGTGATTCTCATTCATGGTTATTCCCCCCAACTGACAGTACAGAGGAGAATGTTGGTAAGGGGGAGAATGTTGATACAGGGGAGAACACTGGTGAGAGAGAGGAGGCATCTCCTAGCCCTAGTAATCCTGAAGGGGAAAGAGAGGAACCTGTATCTGGAAAAAGAATAATGATGGATGCAAGAGAAAGATTGGACAGACCTGATTTAAAAACTTTCACTCGCAAGGAAAAGGGCCAACCTGGTGCATTACCACAGTACCAATCGTCATCACCTACTCCAGTTCCTGACTCTTCAGCTGACTCATCTGGTAATGATCTTTACCCTACTGTTTTTGATGATCTTGATGCTCCTATTGCTCATAGGAAAGGTGTTAGAACTTGTACCCAACATCCTATTTCTCGGTTTGTTTCATATTCCCGTTTATCTCTTTCGTATCGTGCTTTTGTCTCTTCTCTTTCTTCTATATCTATCCCACAGGATTGGAAAGAAGCTATCATAATACCTGAGTGGAAAGAAGCTATGGTAGAAGAGATGAAAGCCTTGAAAAAGAATGGCACCTGGGAATTAGTGACTCTTCCAAATGAAAAGAAACCAGTGGGATGTAAATGGGTGTTCACTGTAAAGCACAAGGAAGATGGAATGGTTGAAAGATATAAGGCCAGGCTTGTTGCTAAAGGTTACACTCAAACCTATGGCATTGACTATGAGGAGACATTTGCTCCTGTGGCCAAGATGAACTCTGTTAGGACCCTGCTTTCTTGTGCTGCTACTTTGGATTGGCCTCTTCAACAGTTTGATGTGAAGAATGCATTCCTCCATGGTGACCTAGAGGAGGAAGTGTACATGGACATACCACCAGGTTTTTCCTCTTTTGCAACAGAAGGAAAGGTGTGTAGGTTGAGAAAGGCCCTCTATGGTTTGAAGCAATCTCCCAGAGCATGGTTTGACAGGTTTCTCAAAGCCATGTTGAGATTTGGATACAAGCAGAGCCATGCTGACCACACTATGTTCATCAAGCGGAGTAATGGTAAGATTGCCATACTTATAGTTTATGTGGATGACATAATTGTGACAGGTGATGATGTGGATGAGATTGCTAGCCTTAAGGCTCTTCTTGCTCAAGAGTTTGAGATTAAGGATTTGGGGTCTATGAAGTACTTCCTTGGAATGGAGGTGGCTCGATCTGACAAAGGGATTTTTATCTCTCAAAGGAAATACATCCTTGATCTCTTAGAAGAAACTGGTATGTTAGGATGTAAGCCAGCTGACTCTCCCATTGAGGCCAATCATCGTCTTGGTAGCAATGCGGGGGAGCATACAGATAAGGAGAGATATCAGAGACTTGTGGGTCGCCTGATATACTTATCTCACACCAGACCCGATATTTCCTATGCTGTGGGGGTTGTAAGCCAGTTTATGCATGAACCTCGTACTGTGCATCTTGATGCTGTTTATCGCATTTTGAGGTATCTCAAATCAGCCCCAAGTAAAGGAATCTTGTTCTCCAATCATGGTCACTTGAGATTGGAAGCTTTCACTGATGCAGACTTGGCTGGTTCTATTGATGATCGGCGATCTACTTCTGGCTATTGCACCTTCCTTGGAGGGAATTTGATTACCTGGAGAAGTAAGAAACAGTCTGTGGTAGCTAGATCCAGTGCAGAGGCCGAGTACAGAGCTATGGCTCATGGCGCTTGCGAGCTTTTATGGCTCCAAACCTTATTGCATGATTTGGGATTCTCTGATCGTGGACCTATGAAGCTCTACTGTGATAATAAGGCTGCCATAAACATTGCTCATAATCCTGTTCAACATGATCGAACAAAGCATATTGAGATTGATAGGCATTTCATCAAGGAGAAGCTGAGCAACGGTTTGATATGCATGCCTTTTGTGAGATCCGAAGACCAATTGGCCGATGTATTTACTAAGGGTCTGAGTAGTAAAAGTTTTCACCCCATTGTGTTCAAGTTGGGCTTAAGAGATATCTTTGCACCAACTTGAGGGGGAGTGTTAAGTTATAGGGTTGTATTTATTATGTATTTATTTCCTAAGGGTAGTTTAGTCATTGTTCCTTTGGTCTGTGTATACATGTTGTTGTATAGTGTTGTTTCAAGTAATGAGAAAAAACCCTTCATCACTGTTTCTCTCTCTACATTCTAACAATGATGAATTTCAAGGGTTTTCAGAGGTCAATTTAGGGTTATGAACCTCAGATATCGTGGATGGTGGTCAGCAAGTATATGGTTGCGATTTGGTAGGGTTTTCTAGCAATGGTGGCTAGGTTTGTGGTGGTTTGGGATGAGGATTAAGGTAACGCTCTGATGCCATGTTGAACGTGCATGTATTTGTCGGACGAAAGTTTGCATCTTATCTCTGGGCACTGTTAACGATTTCTACTCAAAATAGAGCTTTGTGAAAAGGAATAACATTATGGGACAGGATTGGAAATCTATAGTTAATGGAGAAGCCTTTTGAACCTCACTGTTTTTCTTGTGCATCATTTGAAATTTGCATCATCTGCATGAATGATAATGGCATAGTCTCTTATTTGTTTTGTACATTAATTGACGTTTTTGGTTAAAGGTGCCTCTTGCATTGGCAATAAGGGTTATGTCACTTAAAGGGACACTGCGGTTGCATATAAAGCCACCTCCTTCTGATCACCTATGGTTTGGGTTCACATCCATGCCTGATATTGATTTCAACTTAGAGTCTTTTGTGGGAGAACGCAAGATTAACAGCGGACATATTGCTTCATTACTGATCAGTCGGTTGAAGGTGAGATTATGTCTTTGTAGCATTCGTATTAGTCCATTGATGTTTATTTGATTATCTTTGTGGAAATATGTTGGAAGTCAACATGAAGCCTTTATTTCTGATATCTAGAAATGACCATGGTTTAATGGTAAATTCTAAAGAGTATTTTCTCTCCCTTCCTTTTATATTTCTCACATAAAATTTTGCTTGGGTGAATATAGTGGGTATATGTTATAAAATTGCACATAATATGGAGATAGGGCGTATTTGTGTATGATGTTAATATAGTGAGTACAAAAGAAAATTGTACGTATTCTGGGATTGTGTGTTTGTTTACCGTGCTTTTGTTTCTTTCAACGTTGGTTTGATGGGAAGAATTTGTGATAGTCAGTTTTTGCTTTGTTCGAGGATCATGCATACTCTGATTTTCATGACGTGGACAGTACGACCAAATGCATATTGGTAAAATTTTGCAGAAGGTACATACTAAGACTAACAAAATAAGGTACAACGGACCAAAATGGAGTATCGGAGTTACAAAACGTGATTCAAAATATGGCTCCTATGTTCTGGTAATAACCGCAAGAGAAGTGGATCGTAGACTGATCGATTGTAATACGGTGGACTATAGATTGCCCGAGGATTGAATCCTTGCTTAGATGCAAACTGAACAGGGTGAAGGCTCCCTGAAGATAGTTTTAAATCAGGAGATGGAATTACTACAGAAGTGCAACCCGTGATCCACATAGCTAAAGTAAGTACCTGACAGGGACTCTTGGGATAAGGACTCACTGAACAGACTAATATGAGAACAAATGTGTGGGAAGATCCTATTGGAGTTGAGTCAGATGACCTTTAGACCTACCAATTTACTAGCTTACGCAGGATGTATATTGGGAGTGAATAAAATGATCGACCCTGTGTGTCTAGGAGCAGATTTCGAAACCGAATCCAGAGTCACTTTATCAGATTCAAAATACGACGACACTAAAAATACAAAAGGCAAGCTGATGCAGTATAACTAACACGAGGAGAGTCGGAAATATCTTAGAAGGGGTGAATACAACAAATAAAGGTTTTCGAACTTTTACAGACATTGTTCATAGTCCATCTCTGGTAGCATGTTACGTGCACTGCCACATCAGCAGCTCAGCTCAATGTCCCATCACCATCCATTACCATCTACGAGTGAATAGCTCAACCTCAATCTCAACTTGGGCGATTCCCGTTTGCTGATCTCCACGCAGGCAATTGTCCATCCCCAATCTCAGTTCACGTTATCGCGCATGGCTGATCTCCATTTGAGCGTTAACTTATTGCCAACCTCGCTGTTCAAAAAAAACTTATTGCCAACCTCCTATGTGTGACTAGTGGAGTGGGATCAGCTTTTACTTATTCTTAGAACAAGGCAATCAAAAACTGAGTGTGGGGTCTAGAGCCCCCCTGTGGTGAATGCCGCATTTCAGCTTTCTTTGGATCGCCAATGACTTGTGGTTTTGTGACTAGATTTGAGGGATCATCAAAGTTGCTTACTGCACCCTATGCTACCTAGCTAGACCACAGATCAAACTGGTACGAGGAGCGGGAAAGGGATACGCCACATGTAGTAAATCGTATTGGGTATAAAATTAGAATTTACTTCTCCTTGCAAGCAACGAGCATCCGATAAACCAATATAGTAGATTTCAATACCAATGCTAAACACATTTCTATGAGCATAAGGACCATTTTTTTATTTTTTATTTATATGCTTTCTTGCCAAAACTCCACTCTCTGGAGTTTTAGTTTGTTTCATGTTAGTTTTTATAGGGTACACTTCACTTACCTCCCCCGAGGTTTCTATCAAATGCAGAGGTTCAAGTAAAATATTATGGCCAAGTCTACCTTAAGTTCAATAAATTGGCTAGTATTAAAATGTTGGGTTTTTTCTTTTCAAGATATCATGATATTAATGATCTAAATCGAAGACCAATTTATAGAGCTACTAATAAACTATTATTTTCCTATACGAGTATCTTACTAAAGCTCCCATCTTCTTGGAGTGGGCTCTCGTCTCCGTAGTTGGTAGCGCAGAATTGCGCTCCTAAGGTGGGAGCAGCACGACATAGGAGCTCCCTGCTACTAAGTTTCCAATCACACTTTTCAGAGACGCGAACACACTCTTAACCAAGTGTTGAGTTCCGAGCAGGTAACGTAGGTTCCAACCTAATATTTTCATGTTCCTGGAGGTTGTTGCATGTCACTTTTATGTCCCCTAACCACCATTAAATGTTCCTGGAGGTAATGTTTTAGGTCTGTCCATGGTGCTCATCGTCCTAGATCTTTCAGTTAATTTTTATTGGTTCAAGTCAAAACGTACAGAATATTCTCAAATTTCTCAACAACTGTTCTGATGATAGTAGTTTGATATCCGCAGGCAGCCATCCGCGAAACTCTAGTACTTCCAAATTGTGAAGGTGTATGCATTCCATGGATGATAGCAGAAAAGGATGACTGGATCCCACGGGAAGTTGCTCCATTCCTTTGGATTAAACAAGAAGCGGTTATTGATCCCTCCCAACCTGGTGAAGGAGTAACAACCATAAGCGATGCTTGTAGGCAAACTACAAGCGATGTCCAAGAAGTTGGGAATGAAAAAGGAAGAAAAGTTGAACATCTTCAGCAACAAATTAGTGAATCCTCTGGTGCGCATGCTTCTTCATCAGATCCAGCCATTCAGTCTACTTGGAGCAGCAAGTCGCTGCAGGAGTTGAGTGCTCCTTTATTGAGTAGTGACGAATCACTAGCTGCTTGTGAGGGCAGGAAAGAGGACAACCGACATTGTGAATCACAATCTCGGTCATTCATTTTGGCTGGGGAGCCTATTCAAGTTGTGGAAGGAGATGATCTCAGGCCAAAGAGAGTTGGGACAAGAGCAAGGATGCTTGGTTTGGGGAAGAAGATGGGGGAAAAGCTTGAAGAGAAAAGACGGAACATTGAAGACAAGGGAAGGCATATCGTTGATAGAATGAGAGGACCATGAAGTGGAGAAAATATTGAAGACTGGTCTAGAAAATATTGAAGGCATATCGGTACTTCTGTATGTATGGGGGTATTCAGATGTAGGTTCCGGTAATTCTGTATGTATGGGGTATTCAGATGTAGATTCAGTCAACTAGCATAATATGCGTACAGTCAAAAGCAATTTTTTGCCAGTCTTTCTATGGTACACCAAAGTGGTCTTGGTGTAAGGTTCACCATGTTTAACTTGAGCAACTGAATCAACCTTTGGTCAAAATTCGACCATTGGATTCATAATGACGACGATAACCGGGTACAAAAATACGAAGTAATTTCCTATAAAAACAAGGTTGTCGTGCTGTATTTTACGTGACATTCAATATCCTCACAGTTACGAGTTTGTTAGAGTTTTTTTTTTTTTGGAAATCTGTCATAGTTACCGCTGCACCTATTCACGGCTGATTAACTGTTTTTAAGGTTTTTTTTTTAAAAAACTTTATTAATTAAAATGCAACTTTTTCAACTTTTTTCCTAGAATACGTGAAAACGTGGGTAAAATTCACGCTTACTAGAAAACGTGTTTGACAAACGCGCCTTAGATATTGGTTAGGACGGACTAACAAAAAATTTAAGTTAATCTTAATCTGCCATAAAAACGTGTTTGGTAAACATGCCTTTAAAAAAACGTGTAAAACATGCTTGTAAGATACATCTATGCAGCTGCGACACTATTATAAACTGGAAAGCGTGTTCACTAATTACGATTTATGAAGGCCTTGTTTAGAGAACAAGTTTTTTTGGTTTTTTTCCCCCTTGTATGGATATCAATAATGATACAACCACAGCCATAGAACCACACCCAGTGCACTGTTCACGTGGGCCCCATTTCAAAATCCTGAAAATTTCAAAATCCAAAATCGTTTGTGCAAACCCATTTCGCGGGCACTAGAGAACGAGAGAGAGAGAGAGAGAGGCGAAAAAGACGATTAGGGACCCAACCCCGTCCACCACCACCACCCGCTACGACGCCCCATCCACCACTGACACCACCGACCCAACCCCATCCACCACCAGCGAATCCACCACAACAACGCCCAATCGAAGAAGACGCACTGTACGACGCCCAATGGAAGAAGACGCACGGTACGACTCAACCATTCGACAGCGTACGACTCTCTCTCTCTCTCTCTCTCTCTCTCGCTGTGTGTGTGTGTGTGTGTGTGTGTGTGGTCGATTTCTACATCTAAAGAATTTAGGGTTCCAAATTCGGAAACCCTAAATTTTTTGAATTCCAAACTCGTACGTAGGGTTCCAAATTCCTTTGGCAATTGCTGGTTTGGCGAAGAAGGCCTTAATTGCATATGTAAACTGGATAAATAGGACCTAATTGCCGTTTGTTACTCTTAACTATAGATATCAGCTGATGGCTTGATATTGAACACTTCATTTTTCATGTTCTTTAATCACAATCATGTTCCCCTTGATATCGTTTCAGTCGAATTGTGTAGCCTCTAATTTTGAGTTATGCTTTTTGGTTGTGGTGGGATTTGCCGCATGGAGGTTGCGAGCGATGGGGTTTGCATTGGTGGTGCGAGTGTTAGTACTTTTGGCAAATCATATTAGGTGATTGTCTTGAGATGCTCTAGGGAGTTCTGAATTGGTGGATCTGGGGTCTTGGGGGGTGTATATGAATCTTTGGTTTTGGATTTGTATGGCTAAGACTTGGGTTTTATTCTTTACAAAAGGCACCAAGTAGCACTACAAACGGCTCCTCGTTTTCTACCCATCAGATAATCAATTCCATCACCCAATTAATGGCAAGGACATCATTCGATTATGATTTCAAAAACAGGACTAAACTGATGCCAACAAAGTTTCAAGACGATTTTGAGACTTGATATATTTTATAGCAACCACAATAGTAGATAAGCCCAAAGCTTATCAACAAGCAGGTTACTCTAAGCTACAATTCACTAGAAGGCAAAATGCTCAAGCTTCATCAAGTCATTGCACTTAGCTCAATCCATGCTCAAAATATGTTGCATCGTGACACAAGTCACAAATCACTATTTTATGTGCTCCAAGCATGGTTACTAGGAACCTTAGAATTACTTTTTTTTTCTGAACGGCGAAGGACTGTTTAGTTTCTAGACTCCATTGCACAATCCTAGTCTCACAATGTCCTATCTAGCACAAAATCTATGCCAATATTTTCTTTAACTTGACGCCCACCATTTTTCACCTCCTAATTCTTTGTTCCATTTATGCTTTCCGAGAAGATGCGAGAAGTATGTTCAAGGATGAAAGTTAGTTTGTTGGTAATAAAAAATTATGTGAAATGTGCTACTAATTGTGATACTGGAAGTTCATTTTATTTTGAAACATGATTGAGATGATTATCATATTCATGTACTTGGATGTGTACACATTGCCGGTCATTTATTGTTTCCTTTGCTCCCACGCCTATTTAATTAGAACAATGCATGGGTTCAATGTTGTTCTGGCATCCGTGAAGGTAAGTTGGAATGGCAGGACAAGAATATCTCCCTCATTTAAAATCATATGCAGAACAGTGACCTGAGGTCATTACTTACACACTTCTTGATTAGTATGATTCATCACATATACATAATATATTATGTGGAGTAATTTGGAAGCTATGATATATTAAGATGTCTACTATAATGACAAAAAGCTGGAAGAGAAATACATGAGATACTTAACCTTTTTCTTGTTTTCATTAGTTTTGCTTGAAAATCATGGAATGCTATGATTTTCTTGTTTGAATGGATATGTAATGAGGAATATTGAATAGAACTGGTTGATCCACCAAAGATTATTGTATTAATATACTTGTTGGGCTATTTATAGTCCAAAAGAAGCTGAACGAGATGCAAGATTACTTTAACTTGTGGTTATAGACATTGTAATAGACACTAAAATTGTGCAGGTTATATTAATTGTGCAAGTCACGTGGCTTCCGCTTCTTCGAACGCGACATCTGGATGGCATACGAAAGTTTGTGCTTGCGGAGCCGGTCCGTGCATCCCCACCAAGGCTGGACCTAATGCTAAAAACTCTGGCCGATACTACTATAAATGCCCCGTTACCAATGTAAGCCTCTCCACACAACTAGATGCTTGTTTCCGCCATTTTTGTTTATCCTTTTCCCATCTACCTCTCATTATGTACTACAATCTCATTTGTTTTGTTGTCACTAGCCCTGCAGGCAATGGAATGGCTTGTGCGATAACAACAATCAAAATGTCTCACATTCGGGAGATGATAGGACATGCGACTTCACTGGACCACTCCCTCAAAACAACGTCGACCTCAACAACAACTTAAGAGAACTCATCTTAGCCATACGGAATGCAGTCCGTATTATGGTGAGCTACTGGAAAACAGTTAATTTCAAGTCTGTTTCGGACAATGGTTATGTAATGAATGACAAGGTTATGCGAAATATTCAAGTCTGTTTTGTACCAATATGTATTACTGCTTTGGTTATTGGATTATATTAAGTCACATGCTTTGGCTATACTTTGATGATACTTTTTGTGTTATTCTATCGCATAGTTTTATGTTGTGGATTAGTAGTTGATTGTCTGATGAGACGCTAAGACGTCGAGTATGCAACAAAATAGGGGAAATACTGCCCAAATTTTTGCAAAAGTAGCAACCTAAACTCAATTTTCTGCACTTTTATAGCAGTTGCAACATAGGAAAAGTGATTTTCCTGCACTTCTAAACCAGTCTGAGTGAGTAAATAGTGATTTTCTTGCACTTTTATAGCAGTTTGAGCAACCTAAAGTCAATTTTTTGCACTTTGAGAGCAGTTCCTGCACTTATAGAGCAGTTTTTAGCAACCTAAAGTCATTTTCTGCACTTTAAGAGCAGTTTGAGCATGTATAAGTCCATGTTTCTGCACTTATAGAGAAGTTTTTAGCTACCTTAAGTCATTTTCTGCACTTTAAGAGCAGTTTCAATGAGTATAAGTCCATGTTTCTGCACTTAAAGAGCAGTTTCAGGTACCTAAAGTCAATTTTTTGCACTTATATAGCATTTACAGCAACCTAAAGTCAGTTTCTCTATGCAATATGGACACGATACGGACACGATAACTTTGCTTAAATTTTTTTTCTTAAAATACATTCCATCAATCAATCACTTGAATACAATACGGACACAATTCGAACAAGACACGATACAGACAATACGAACACGATACGATACAGACACGATACGATACAAAATACAGTAAAATACATTTCATTAACCAACCAAGTGTTCTACTCTTTCTCATTATTCATTCCCTTCATCATTTCTAAAAAACTTGGTTGAACACCTTGCCATTCTTGCAATTGACTTCCCATTAGACTTGATTGTGGTCTTCCCCAACCTTGTGGCCCTCCTCTTATTGCACTCTGCATGATCAGCATCAAGTTTGGTGGATTTTGGAAGTTATGGGCCATCATGTTTGGCCACATTAATGGTCCCTTGTTTGGCCACATTAATTAATGGCCCCATGTTTGCATAATTCTGCCATATAAGAAAAAAAAGCATCATAAATGAAGACCAATAAATTAAGGGTGTAACAGGATAATACCAAACTCATTAATTAGTTACTTACATTGACATCTACAACACTCTCTTGTGTTGTAGACACATTGACTACCGCCATATCTTCGATCTCCTGAAATTAACAAATCATATTACTACGAATCACTCATTCAATAGATCTATATGGCCATATTAACTAGCAAGAAAACAAATCAATACAAAGGTTATACCTTAACTTGTTCGTTGGACACGGCGGCCTTCCCGGCAGTCAAGCTTTTCTTCTTTACTGCTTCCCTTTTCTTCTTAACAACTTTTTCCACAAAACTTTGCTTCCTTTTACAAGGCGGTCTCCCTTTTCGAGTAACGCTTTTCGGGTCAAGTATGTTCGTGTTTTGCTTGGAAGGTATAACTCCATCTCCAAATGAAAAAGAGTCAACCGTATCATGAACCATATTGCTTGCACAAACAACCTGTGTTTCAACAACTTAGGTTTCAATGAACTGCCGTTTGAACTCGTGCCCCTGTGCCATCACCATATTATACTTCTCTTCATTGTCTTCCACCAAGTCGACAATCTCCTTATAGAGATTGCAAACGTTGTCATTCTGGCGCGCTTCAATGGTTTTTGCCGATTTATCGTAACTTATCTGAACTTTGGTGTGGGCCCTTTTCACATTTTTGCACCATCTTCTCAACACATACTTTTCTGGCACTTTGTGAATTCCCCTAAGCTGGTACACAAACAGTTGATGCTTACACACCATTCCTTTAGACTCAAACAACCGGCAATTACAATGAGTTTCATTTGTTTCACCATTAAAATGAATTTTAAATGGCATACACTTCTGAAATTGGTCTTCTCCTTCTCCAACTGTAATAAACTCTTTCACCTCATATAACATCACAACATCACCTACTTTTGTTTCACCTAAAGAGCATACCATTTTCCCACAATATTGCTCATGAAACTCTCTTAACCTTGGTATGAGTGTAACCTTGGATGTGTGGAGTGATCGCATGCATGTTTTGAAAAGCTTAAAGGAGGGGTTATTGCATCATCTTGAGACTTATTACTTTTGAAATTAAATGATTTTGTAACTCTATTGGATATTACGTTTTTAACTTGGGTTTGTAATAACTTTTCACTTATATTTTCGTAACTTGGGGTTCGGTTACCCATAAACCATTGTGTATAATTGAGGTTGACTTTGACTATTAAACATTGGATTTGACGTGGCCCGTGGACTTGTTGACTGTCCATGTGGAAATTTCTTTTGATTTATCCTTTCAATTTTGAGGACGTGACAACTTGGTATCAGAGCGTTAGGTTTGAAAACCTAGGAACCGTGGGGAGACTCTAAGTCTCGAGGTTTAAACCACTGCATTAAAAAGTTTTACGAAGTCATGTTTTCTCGTGCATTGTGTGACATTCATGAACGTGTTGCATTATGTTGCATTGGGGTAGTAGAAATGAGCATAGGGTGAAATTGTGTGCCCGTGGTAGAAAAGAAAGTTTGGAGGTCTTGACCTCATAGTGTAGAGTTACGATTGACTGATGTTGAGGAGTAGAGGTTTAGCCTCATATTGGGTTGTGCGCATTATTTGTTCGGTTTACATTACTGGTGATGAGCTTGTACGTGAGTTCCTTTGTTTGGTCGAGATGGTTTAAGAATGACATGGGGAATTGATTTGAAGAGTGACTGGCCAGCACACTTCAAAACAAACCTCTGATGTCACTCTGTTACCACGTGTGGGTGAGTGGAGGTGTGCAGAGAGGTACATACGGTAGAGCAAGTGTCGAGATTAACGAACATGTTAAGTCTTATTCTGAAAGTGCATGATTTTGTATTCAATCCAAGTACTAAGTGCTTGAAGATAACGGTGGTAAGAACATGTTTGCTGGAATATTCGTCTTGCACGTTAAATGCTTACTTTTTCCTGGAGATTGTTTCCATTATTTTCAGTACTGCCATGGCTTATTGTGGATTATTGATGTTCTGAGTCGATGGTTTTGCTTGTAGTAATGTGTTGAAGTTTGGGGTCCCAGATGACTCGGTGTTGATTATGATTGAAATTTGATTGATAGTGGGTGTAAAATTTTGATGTGGTAATTACAGTAGTGTCTTTTTGAGCTTTTGAATACTGAGTTGATAGAAATTTAACCTTTCACGAGACGTGGGAATCTTGTACGGGAATTTTTATAATAATCTTTATTGAAGAAACTGAGTTTGATAGCAACGTTATGGGGAGTGGAGATAAGTTATCTATGGTTGGAGAGGTGTTAGAACATTAACATTGATTAGGTAACCATATCACATGACTATAGTGGTTTAACGTAGTCTGATTGAGTTGGCGTCCTAGATAGTCAAAATGTTTCTGTTGTCGGTGGGACACCCTTATTATCGGTAACTTAATGGAATTCATGTATCTTAGTTTGAAATGAGATTCGATATTCGTAATTGAGGAGACATACCTTACGGGAAAGGTTTCATTTTAGGGGTAACGGGGATGAATGCCGAGGGGATATAGTTGTGAAGTAATTAAGTTTAAGGATCATGTCATGCTTGGAGTAGTAACTTTAAGTGACTTTGTAACTGATTGAGTATTGATAGTTCGGAAACGAGTAGATGAGTTTTCGTATTTCTGGTAGACTAGAATCAATTTGAGCTAGAATGGTCACAATAGGTAAAAGAGTGAATACTTGAGGTTGTTCACAGGTTATACAGATGAGTCGTTTAATTTATGGTGGTAATACTTTTGTACGATGCTTGTGAAGAAATATGAGACATCGTAGTGAGGTCCTAAGTCCTGGTGGGTAATATAGACTTGTGGTTATAAAGGAATATTGGCAGTGTAAAAAATGTCGAGAGATTGCTTATCAACAGTCTTGAGTTTCTTGATTGATATGTTGTCATCGTTGGTGTTAGTACTTGTGGTGGCTATGTAGAGAGGTGGGTTGGAAACCACATAGAAAGAACATAGTTGAACTTTGGATAATCACATGGGGTCAGTCATTAGGATGAGAAATGAAATAGCAAAATTGAGGTTGTGATGCACATGAACGTGTCGCTTGGGAAATTTGACTATAGCTAAGATGGGTATCATTTTGAGGATATAAACTTGAGGTTCTAGTGTCGGAAGAAGGTTATAGAATCGGTAAATAAGGACTTGGGGTTCTTTTTCAGGGTGTTATAAATGGCGTAGTAGCATGCTTAACCTTTTGAATCCTTTCGGTGTTAATCCTGAATTCTGCTTGAGCAACCAAACTGGATGAGAATATGCAATTGTTGGGTATGTGGGCAGCGTCAGGGAGATAGGGAGACTTGACTGATAACTAGTGTTCCCTTTAAGCTTAAATGAGTAGTTTAAATGAAGGAACAAGAGGTGACCGGTTAGACCGTAGAACTAACTGTATACGTGTGTACGTGTCAATTAGAATCAAAAGAGTTATTTGGGCATTAACACTATACAGAGGATCATGATGTGGCGTGTGGATGTGCATGCATGGCAACTTTTGAAAACTCTTTGGACTATTTAAAAGATCATCTTGAATTAGTAGTATTTTGGAAGGGATGAACTTATAACTTGTATCACCTTTTCTTTTAGTAAAGACTTGTAAAAAAATGATAATGACCCATGTAATCATATTTGGGTACGGTAGACGGTAGGCCTCCTTATGTTTGACTTGAAGTGTATCTGACTTTGACCGTAGATGGTGTTGACCTCCACGTGGATAATCTACTATTTATGTTTATGAAAATTTGGGGCGTTGCAACTTGGTGACTGAAATGAAATTGTCTTTGGTTAACCTTCCGAGATAGTTTGATATATGAGTTAAACTCTACTTGGGATAATTAGATTTGATGATAGTGTATAAAAGAAATTGGGCTTGATACTGCAGTTGGACGGATGGACTATATCGAAAGGTCACGCGGACTTGATAGAAGACTAGTACTTAATTTAGGTTTTAATAGTGGACATTGGGGCTAAGAAACCTGAGGGTTATCTATGGGATCGTAGGACCAATGACGGGTGTGTGTATACCTGAGTTAGAGGTAGTGATAACAGTAGAGATTAGGAAGCTTGATTTGCATGGTTGGGTTACAATTGTTGTTTTGGGGCTATGTTAGTTTGAGTTGAGTCGAAAATTTTATAAATAGTTTCTCCTACTTTGAGGTGAAGCTTCTTGGGTAGAGTTAGATGTTTTATATTACAGATTGTGGTTGATAGACAACATAGATGAGGGTTTGAAATTATATTGGAAAGTTCATATGTACTTTTATGGAATTCGACGATTTTAGAATTTGATAAGAAAGCGAGAGTCCCATAACTAGAAAGTAAATACGTAGGTGTCAATTGGAGAATCTAGGAAGGGTCGAGAGCTCAGTCAGGTTAAGTTGTAGTTTTTCTGTGCAAGGTACTAACGGGACTAGAGTTATATTGAAGATGGGTTACCTGAAAATAGAAGTGTGCGCTATAAGTTATTTGTTGTCCCTCTGAGGTGATTAAGGTGGTAAGGGTATAAGGACTCAAGAGTGGGAGGTTGCAAACTACTCGAGGCTACCATAGTAAACTTGTGAGGTTGATTAATTCATGATAAACAGCAAAATACAGGTACTAGATGAACGTTGGGCCTTAAGTGGATGAATGCATAACGAGTTAGCAATGCGTCATTAAGGCTTGGTCTAAGAAGTGAGATGAGTTGTTCTTTTCTAGATAGGTGAAATATGACGAATTGTTATGAATAAGTCGGTCTGATGGCGTCTATTATTTTATAAGTGTTCTAAGAGATCTTTGTGAGGTCGCTACTATAACTAGAAGTCTAAGATTTTAGTTAGTTTGATTTCAAGAAGCAAACGAGGTAGAAACAACATTCTGAGGCGGTTAGGAGTTTGAGTAAACCTAAGGTATTTAAGCAAGTTGGGTTTGACCCTTGAGGATGAGTATCGTGAGGACATAGGAGGTTTGTTGTTCATGGACTAGTCATGTCGGTGGATGAGATTTTGGTGAAGGAGATTCTAGTTTATGATTGAATAAAACCTATTAACGTCGTGTAAAAAAAAAAAAATTGAAGATGAGATGGTTACCGCGTAGTTGGTGGATCATATAAAGAATTTAAGCCGCATGGAATAGTTGATGTTTTACCTTAGGGATACCATTTGGGAATTTATGTCTTCTGATAAGATAAAGAAATTTACCTGTGGTGAGGTCGTGGGATGTATCATTGAGGCGATTAGGATTTGTTAGGAATTTGAGTCACAACTTGTAGTAGCGAGCGCATCGAGTGAGATACGACACACGTAGCTATCCGTTAGTGGTGGATAAGATGAAGGTTTGGGGTTATGCTGGAGTTTTCAGGAAAGTATTTTGGAGTTTTCAGGAAAATATTTTGAGTGGCTTGACTTTGGGTTAGAAGCAAAAATGTCCGTGTTGGAGAGACACATGTGTATATGTTAGATTCGTAAGAGCATGCGCTTGAGGGTAAACGATACAACTAGTACAACTAATGTGGATATCATGGAAACCTTGGTAGCAAGGATTTGACGTGGGAAGCAGAAAAGAAAGAGTATTAGACCCGCGCCGCTCATCACTTTTCACTTCGCCCTGCGCAGCCTCCCTAGCGGCCGCTGCCGGCCGGCCCCTCTCTTCTCCCCATCCCCTTTCCCCCTGTTTCTCTCTCGCCGTTACCTCTATCCATTTTCTCAGATATGGTTGTCTGGGGTCATCGATCTCCGATCTCTTCAAGGCAAGGAAGCTCGTTCACGATTTATGTCGACAACTTACCCAATGGTGTGGGGGGTTTCACAAGTTCTTCTCCAACATTGGTTTCATCAAGGACGTGTATCTCCCTAACAAAAGAAGCAAGCGGACTGGGAACAGATTCGGTTTTGTTAGATATGAGACAACTAGAGATGTTGAACAAGCGGTAGATAAAGCCAATGGGTTCTGGATTGGGAAGAGAAGCTTAATTGTGGAGAGAGCCTCATACGATAAAGGTTTGTCATATTCGACTTTCTCTGCTAAATCATTTGTGGGGGTTTTTGGATCCAGTGGTTATCGGAATCATAAATTTCAATACGAAATCCCTAACCACCATTTTGAAGGCAATGGTGTTTCGTTGGATCAAATTAGGGAGTCTGAGGGAATATTCACATTGAATTTACAACCTACGGCCACGGAGTGGCTCACGAGGAGTGCGATTGCAAAACTCAAAGATCTAACCACACCTGATTTAGTTCAAAGAGCGTTCAATGAAATGAACTTCAGTGATGTGGGGGTAAAATCCTGGGGGCTGAAATTAATTATCACCTTTCAATCAAAAGATGATAGGTTACTTGCACTCCATAACCCTAAGGTGAAGAACTAGTTCAAATCTTTTAGTCCTTGGAATGGCGAGGTGGCAGGGGAATCTAGGTTGATTTGGCTTAATTGTAGAGGTTTACCCCTTAGTGTGTGGAATGTTCTCACCTTCAAAAGAATTGGAGCTCATTGGGGCAATTTCATTACCCTAGATGCTGAAACTTTGCAGGAGAAAGCTTATGATGTGGGAAGAATGTTAATTGCTACTGAATGTTCCCACAAAATTGAGGAATGGATCAATATCATTGTTAGGGGAAGGAATCATAAGGTTAAAATCTGGGAAGAAGACTGCAATGATGTTTTCATTGAGAAACCCATTAGTGATTGGGTCCAGAAACAACAGTTGGGGAACAAGGAGCTACAGTCCAGTACTTATGATCAAGTAAATGGAGAAGACAAAGTAGAGGAAGGGATAAAACATCCAATAGAGGTGGTTAATGAATCTGTACACAATCCGGGTGTTAATTTGGAACGCGAGAATACCGAAAGAGAGGAGTTTATACAGAAGGGTGAAGTTGTGGGTGGGGATAAACCGTTGTCTCCTCAAATACCGAGGGAGGCAGTAAACAAGTTGGATATTATATTGGAGGAACCAGATGAGTCCAATGTTGGAGAATCTTCAGAGTTGGGGATCAATCACCAAGAGGATGTTGGAACCAATCAATTACAAGTAATGGTTGAAACTGACAATGTTGAGGTTGGCTCGGTTGATGGAGGTATTGAGGAAAATATGGTAATTGAAGACAGTTATCTCTCTGAATCCGTTAATTTGGTGGATATTGAAAGAAGGAACATGAACACCAAATTTGATTTGGAGGATGAAATTCCAGAGACCCTTACAGCTAAAGAAAAAAGGTGTAGAAAAAGAAGAGAAATTAGAGAGCTGCTGGACACACACGATCATGAACTAATAAGTGATGGGCAAGGAGAATTTTTGAGAACGGAAGAGAGTGTCCACTCTGATTCCATCAATTCGACTGATATTGAAAGAAGGAATTTGAGCATAAGGAATGCCTTGGAGAAAGCATTGATTGATGGTAAAAGATTGGGTATTATTCATCTTGAGAGTGACAATATGGTCATTCAAAGGATGATGCAACTCCATTTGGTGAACTCCAGCGTCAACCAACCTATTTCAGCTTGATTTGATGTAGGGGTTGAGCTCCAAGATTGGTAGGGGTGCAAATTAGAAAAATAGTCTTGAAGTTATTATCATGGATCATAAGAGGTTTATTTAGCTTTGTTAAGAAGTCATTTGTCAATATCTGGTGAAGGAAAGATAGCCAAACTCCTGTTTTATTCAAGAATCAAATTTAGCTACTTTTGATTGTTTTCAAGCTCAGAGTCTATGGTTTAATGTCGAGTTAGAAGATTTGCCATGGCTGAAGCTGTAGGTGCAACAGGGGTTTTTTCTTTGTTTGTGGAATCCCATCTCAGCGCAAGTTATTGAAGAGGTATCTGCCAGAATTCTCCCTTGGGAAAGGATCAAGGATACTAAAGCTTAATTCAGATGGCATAGCAGTGGAATTTTGTGGATGTTTGCAAATTTGGTTCATAGTGGCGAGTTCAAATTTTGCTCTGTGGTCTAAGGTTTCCTTTGGCATACTCGTCAGTGGGTGGTGTATTTTCTGAAATTCAGTTTCGGATGAGGTATAGCTTCAGATTTGGGATGGAATTATGGTTTGAATCTGATGTGTACCAATTCTTTCATTCTTTTGGCAGGGGATCTGGTTTGCTGGGGTTTTTGTTTCCAGGTCATGTTGACCTTTGTTTCTGCTTTTGGTTTTGGTTTATTTCTTATCAACCTTTTCCCTCTTTGCTCCTGTCTCTGTTGTTCTTGTTTTTGCTCTTGTTATATCTATATATATTGTCTTTTGCCGATCAAAAAAAAAAAAGGATTTGACGTGGGAAATAGAGGATGAAATGAAAGAGAGGTATCCGGAACTATTTCCGGCATGATCGATGTGAGTACCCAGTTATTTTATTGAGACGTGTCGGACACGTGTCCTATTTTATGCATGATGTATGTGGTGGCTTGATTGTAGACTTGGGCAAATTTTGAGGACAAAATTTTTGTAAGGAGGGTAGAATGTAAAGACCCGTAGAATTTTATTTATTTATATATATATATATATATACACAACGCTTCTAAAACGGGCTCCCCAAATGGAACAGTATCCGGACCTCAAGCTCTCAGCCGTTGGATCATCACGGACGGCTGTGATTTAAAATACCAACACGCGGGTTAAAAGGCAAGCCGGGTTGATCCAAACACACGCGCGGGTCAAAACTCACAGAAACGGGTTAAAACAAAAAAACCCCAATCTTCTTCTCAGGCGTTCGAAGAGAGAGAAAGTGAGAGGAGAAGAGGAACCAGGCGAAGAAGAAGAAGAAGAAGATTGAAGATTGAGCGATCGATTTCGAAGAGGAAAACCAGATCGATCGATTGGGTATGGTTAACGTTTCTCTCTCTCTCTCTCTCTCTTCTCTCTCTCTCTCTCTCTCTCTCTCTCTCTCTGGGGTTTGAACAAACGGATTTTGAATAGTTCTAGGTTTCGAACAACCAGAGTCTAGGGTTTCGAACAAATTGGGATTTAGGGTTTCGATTTGAATATCGATTTTGTGTCCCATTTCGGATTCGTCATCTCTAATGGAACTGATGCTTGCAGTGAGCAATTTCGGACCCATTAGTCCAAAAAAAAATCGATGTCTACCTATGGATTTCTCTCTCTTTACCGCTTTGTTTTTGTTATAGACGCAAAGTGGAAAACAATCTCTCTCATTATTCTGCCTATTGTGTTGTATGAGTTGTTTACTAATACTTTCTTGCTTTTTTGGTTTGTGGATATCTTCATTGTAAAAAAGTTGACCGTGCTGATTTATAGAAGCTTCAAATGGTTTAAATTCAATTTGTTTGATGATAGGTCAATTGAGTGCTTTTCCAAAGTTTCACCTAGAATCACAAGCGGCTGTAAGGAGCTCCCAATTTTGGACGCCAAATTGTGTCGGACCTAAAAGTTTTTCTAAAGAACAACATTTTTTTTTCCGATCTACAGTGGGGGTATTGAAGTTCCAAAATTTCCTTTCTTTACAGTGGTGTTGGTGGAATAGAAGGCTGGATTGTAGAACATGTGCAATTTTAGAACTTTTAATACACAAATTGTAAGAGGTAACTAGTGCATAACACTGATTTGCTGACTTGGTTATTGTTGTCTTTTGGCTTTTAATCAATTCAGTTAAAGTCACCTGAATTGATTTCAATTTGGAAGAATGGATTTCCATCCCACATGGCCTCATCCACGTGAGTTGTTTTGCTAGAAGAAATTAATTCAGGAAGTGGACCAAATGCCTCAGTCTTGCATGTTTTTGCTACTCTGGTTGTTCTTTGGCAAACCAAACACCAGATAAAAGATTGGTGACACGGGTCGCTTTGCTAGAAGAAGAGGCTACGTACAATCGAACCAGAGGGTGGACGAGTACGTTTGAAGAGGCTACGATCCAGCTCAGAGGAGGGCATTTCGATAGCGGCAAAGAGCTGTGCAGGACTTGTATTAGTATCAAGACAGTGACGCTGGGACAGTGACTTGTATTAGTATCAGTAACATTGCATGCAGAGCACAACTAGAATTTTTTTTTTCCCTTTCAAACAATGAGAGATGAATGTAATTGTTTTGAGATGATGTAATGACTAAATCCATGTAATAAAGCCCTTGTTGATTTGATTGTGTTGTTCATATGCGTATGGAATTCCATGCCAATAGCAATCAGTTGATTGTGTTCTTTAATTCTTTTCTGCTATGTAGTACTTGAAATTTTTTGGATGTTATAGGAATGCCAAGGATTCATCTTCTTTCAATTGCCGAAATGTTGATGGCATAATGAGACCCCTCTTGTTTAGTTAAGATCAAGTATTGCAAAGAAGAAACCAAGCTTCTGTATAATTGAAAATCTGGAAAAGGAGCATTACAATCTGGAAAATAATGTACAATTCCACTTTGAAACTTCCTACACAAAAAAGCCAAAAACTCCATTTCCCTAATCCTCAGACAACTTCATGGCAGATTCTTGATGATGCAGCAACAATTGGAGGGGGTTGAGGAGAAACTCCATGGAAGAAACTTGCTCCTGATAAGTTAATACTGCTACTATTTTCTGTTTTGGCGAAACCATTATCTTCTTCTACCTCCTCCTCTGTGTCCCAAAGAAACCGAGCATAGGAAGCCATCACGTAACTGCAAATCACCAAAAACAATGATCACCTTAGCATACAAATGAATACAATTAGAACCCAAATGAATACACGTACAGACTTTTAGACACAAACCCGGACACAGATCAATACGGAGCCGTTTCAGGCACACTAGTCGCACATACAATTACAACCGAACTAATTAAAACTATGACAGACTGAATTGGGCAAAACAACAAACACTTGGCACTCAATGCAACAAGCCTACAACAATGTTCCATAATGCAAAAACACTAAGATTTCAGAATCTGACATTGTACTGATCTCTAAGGCCAAATAAATATAGATAAGAAGAACCACGGTGGAAATAAAACTAAGCAATATTGAGAATTCCAAGCAATGTCAAATAATTTGGCGACAGATCTAAACACATCTAAACTGGACGGTAATCAAATCCCCAACCCTTGAACCCTGTTATTCAACTTGTAATCTATTTTCGAAACCCAAATTTAAGCGATGATAGAACACTAGAGTGGACGGTATTCAATTTTTGAAACCCAAATCGACTTGTAAGAACTATTCCAAACCCTAGTTTCAGGAATTTCAAATCCCCAACCCTCTAATAAATTGTAATCGAAAACACACACACACACACACACACACACACACACACACACAGAGAGAGAGAGAGAGAGAGAGAGAGAGAGACCTGGTTCTTCTTCTTCTTGGACGAAATCGTAAACCTATTTTTTTTGAGAAATTTCGAAATCAGAAACCCTAGTTTCTCATCCAAATCGAGAGAGAGAGAGAGAGCTGGTGTGACAGAGGCCGTCGTCGATTCAATGGGAGGCTGGGGAGATGGAGTTCGCCGCCATCTTCTTCGATTCCCTTTCTCTCTCTTCTCTCTGTGGAAAGGGTAAAAATGAGAGGAATATGACCCGTGTGTATAAGAGTGACCCGGATCCTCAACCCGCGAGTTGCTTTTTACCCATATCACAACCCGCGAGCTTTTAAACGGCTATCTCTTATTAGAGCCGTTGGATGAGATCCAACGGCTGAGAGCTTGAGGTCCGGAAACTGTTCCATTTCGGGGTTCCGTTTAAGAAGCGCCCGTATATATATATATATATATATATATTTTAAATACCATTGGGGCAATGTGTGGAATTGTATATAATGATAAAGTTAGTTAAATGATGAGAGGATATGTGTGATGTGTAGTGCTGTGGTCAATTTGGTTCACACAAGCCACATTTGGGCTTTTGGTGCAATTTAACTTAAGTGTGTGGTGAGATAAGTGTATATATGTGTGTGGTGAGAGAGGAGAGAGGATAGTTCATCTTCCTCCCCCCAAAAACAGCCATCCCTCTCTCTCTCTCCTCCATGGCTTCTTCCACTCCTTTTCTCCACCAAATCAAGCCAAATCCCAAGCTCCAAACTTAGTCCCTTCACAAAAGCTTCTCTAAATCTCGTGCTCTACGCGTTGATATGCTTATTTCCCTCCGGTGTTTGAAGAACTTTCCTTGGATTTTGAAGCTAGAGTTTGGGCTTTGCTCATTGGGGGTTTTCAAGCAAAATCCCAAGAGGTAGGGGATCATCCTTCAATTCTCAATGCAAATTTGATGTTTGAGTGTGTGTTACTCTCATACTTGCTAGTTTCCTCTAAATCCTTGCTTTAAATTCTTTTGGAGACATTCTAATCTTGTTTGTGTTGCTGTTGAGTGGTTTCATTGACTTCCTAAGTGATTCCCTAGTCAATTCGTTTGTTTGATAACCCAACTCAAGTGTTTGGGTTGAGATCCCCCACCATAGGTGAGAATTTACTCGTATTGGTTTCTGTTCACGCTTTTCGGGCAATGTCGAGGCAAAATCTGGAGATGTGTTAAACTACAAAGTTGTAGCTCTTCAAATTCCCTACGTTTTGATATATAACTCGTTAAAATTGGAGTTTGGTGTGAAAAGTTATGGTAAAAATACTCGGACTGCTCAAATATGTCAAATTTGCCCAAAGTTTGCTTGTTGTGGATTGGGTATTGATACCCGGATGCTGGGGTATTGATACCTAGCAAGTCTGTGTTTTGGCCTTTAGGAGGCTGGGTATTGATACCCGAACGCGGAGGTATTGATACCCCATAGTTTTGTTTTATTAGTGGGCTGGGTATTGATACCCAGAGGTTCTGTCCCTTTTTTTTTTTAAATTGGGTATTGATACCCCAGCTTTCTAGTATTGATACTTAGAGGTTTAAACTCTAATTTGGGGAGACTATCGCTTGAAACATCTTGAGATACGTATCATGAGCATAACCTAACATATTTGATGATTCGTTAAGTTTCTTCGGGGTTCGTGTTACGTGTTTAACCCCTAATGATTCTAGCTTGGCGAAAATCCATCGAAGTCGTGTTTTGAGTGTCGGATTGCGATAAGATTATGCATGGATTTCGATATGACATTAATGAGTATGAAATGATTATGAAAATGTGATAATGATGACACGGGGCCCGAAAGGGTATGCCCGGAGTGACACGGGGCCCCAAAAGGGTATGCCCGGAGTGACACGGGGCCTATATGGCATGCCCGGAGTGACACGAGGCCTTTATGGTACGCCCAGAGTATAAAGAATGAAATGAATGGATAAGATGTATGAAATGAATGTTTTGAGAACACATGTGATGTGTCGGATACGGAACGGATAAAATGGAGCGGTACTTGGTCCGAATTGGTGATTATCGACTTTTGTGACGTTCACAGCCCTTTCACATGATTCTATCAATCTTATTAAATAATTTTCTCCCTTGTTGATTTAAGTTGGATGTCATTGAACTTTGTGCCATTCTTCGTGCTTATCTAGAAATCTTTTGGTCTTATCATATATGATTTAGCCTCTTGTCTGCACGTCATGAGCATCTTGTTTTCATTCAGAATCGATAGATGTTTTCCTACTGGGCTAGTGAGCTCAACCTTACAAAATTTCAGGTACCCAACACGGAGCATTGACTTGGATGTGTGTGGAGTGATCGCATGCATGTTTTGAAAAGCTTAAAGGAGGGGTTATTGCATCATCTTTAGACTTATTACTTTTGAAATTAAATGATTTTGTAACTCTATTGGATATTACGTTTTTTACTTGGGTTTGTAATAACTTTTCACTTATATTTTCGTAACTTGGGGTTCGGTTACCCATAAACCATTGTGTATAATTGAGGTTGTCTTTGACTATTAAACATTGGATTTGACGTGGCCTGTGGACTTGTTGACTGTCCATGTGGAAATTTATTTATGATTTATCCTTTCAATTTTGAGGACGTGACAGAGAGGACGGAATTATTTTACAAAAAATGAGAGAAGTTTTTGCTTTTTTCATAAACCACAAAGGATGTCAGTGAAATTTACCCTTTTTTCTTTGATTTTAAGGTCTCGGCGTACCTCATCATGTGTGTGACGGAGATATTTTTCTGAAAAGACACATATGTTAGATGTGTATAAAAAATCTGTTTAATTTGTTGAAGAAGAGAAAAATATTTAGGTGCGAGGCTCTTACTTTCATTTTGCAAAATATTTAGGCGCGAGGCTCTTACTTTCATTTTGCAAAATAAAAACTCATATCCAACTCTTGATTACGAAGCGTTCGGAAAAAGGAACTTTTGAACAAGAAAGAATATTGGGATAAAATAAAAATAAGTCATATGTGCAAAACATTATGAAAATATCATTGAAATGCAAAATAGAATAGAAGGTCACAAATAATTACCATCCACTAACTAATGATTATATAAAGTTTTGATAACAAATAGAGGTGGTAAATAGTTGGGTTGGGATACGTTTGAGTAGGTTGACATGGGTTATAGATTGAATATGGGTCGAGAGTAGGTGTATTGAATTTGGGTACGTTGAAAATGGGTCTAATCAAACCCGACCCATTTTTTTAAAATTTAAAATTTGGACATCAATTGTTCAATTAAATCTAATAAAAGCAAAAAACACAGACAACATAAAACAAACTCTTAGAAACCTCAATAGGTACTCTCTCTCTCTCTCTCTCTCTCTCTCTCTCTCTCTCTCTCTCTCTCGCTAAAGTATAAACCTTCAATATATTTTTCTAAGAGTATATTGCAACCAAAAATAAAAGTTAGACCATTTTGGAGCTTGGCCAAATAGTACCATCCGATGCGTCGCCTTCCGACGACAACTGTGATTTCATTGAGATACATGACGCCTATGCTACGCTATTTGATCTGACGGCGATGGCGTTGTATGATTTGTCTGTGGGCCCACCGGAAATTGTAGGCTGCCATTGATGCTTCTAGACGTGGCTTTTTAGCCGCTCTAGATCCAAGAGTCTTGCCTCTTCCTATCATTGGGGTTAGGAATCCATTTTAAATTCATGTAAACCCATCTTAATATGGGTTGACCTATATATGATCCTCACTCCGTTCCTTACCTTAAAAAGAGTATTATATTCCATTTTGGTTGTTTCTAAATAAGTATGACGTTGCAACGTTAGTGGGTAAAAATTTGTATATTTTCTATTTTGCCCTTAAAAGTAAATTACTTTTTGAAAAAATAGTGGGTAAGTTTAATGATGATGTCTTAGTCAAGGGCAATTAGTGGAAAGTGAATGTAAAAGTTGATATGAAAGGTGTAATGATGATATTTTTTTAATAAGTTGGAATTACAAAGCTACACACTTAAAAAGAAACAAAGGGAGTACATATTATAATATGGGCAGATTGAGTTGGGTTACAAGTGGGTGGGTTGAGTTGGTTTCACGGGTTGCGTTGGCAATTGCCACGTCTAATAACAAACATAGAAATTGTATGTATGTATTTATCATTCGGTGATGGCCGGGTATGGGTATTATGTATTAGCCGAGTAGAATATGATATCGCAAAATCATAGCTATCCCAATTTTGAGAGGGCAATTTTAAATTGGATTTTTCTATTGTTAGTCCACTGAATTGACAATAAGAATAAAAACAAAAAACAAAAAACACATATTTCAGTGTAATTTTTGTTACAATTTCAATATACTTTTCAATATCAATATATATTTTTAACCTTAACGTTAGCCCACGGAACTGATTTTACATGATTTTTGAATTTTCCTTTTGAAAAGGTAATTCATGCCTGTACTCTGGCTCTTACTCCACACACGCACGTACCTACTTTATGTCTTGGTACATAAAAAATGTGTTGGACGGTTTATATTAAAGTAATCCCTCCTTTCCTCCACCCACACTCTCCTCTTCCTCTCTCATGTTTCTCTCTCCAAATTCGAATCGTCCAATATACTTTTCGACGACCCAAATGTGTCATAGGACACCACGTGGTACCCTATTTACATCCAAAATTTTCTTCTGGTCCACGCATACTAGTGTGCGCTCCAAGTAATCCACGGTGCGATAAAGAAATGTCAAACATACGCGGTTCGATCGCTGACTACCATGACGGTCGGGGCATCGGACGTGTGACCCAAGCAAAACCCAATACACACCTCTCTCTCTCCTCGATCTCTCTCTTTTCTCTCCAGTTTAAAACCTAATAGCTTACACACAGAGAGAGAGAGAGAGAGAGAGAGACGGAGAGACGGAACAGAAAATAGACAAAATACCAAAGAGGGAGAGAGTGAGACCTAATCAGTGGGTTTATTTTTTCTTCGGAATCTTCGATTTAGGCATATCATTCTCAGACGGATTAATCAGGTACTTCTCTATTTGTCCCCTCGTTTATTCTGTATCTGTATGGTTTATGCTAGTATTTCTCTACAATATGAATGTATAGGTGCACTCTTTACTATATAGTGCGATTGAACCCTAATCTATGTCTAGGGTTTGAGTTTTGATCATTGTATTTCTGCCTTTTTTTAAAAAAATTTTTTTAAAAACACACATTTCTGTCTGTTTATGAATTTGTATTGGGAACTTGATTTATCCTCCTCTTTTGAATCTGAACGTCTTCCTTTCGATTCACAGACCAAAGCAATTGAAGCTAGCGGACAGTCATTTTTGGGTGCTTTTACGTCTCAGAATCAGAATATGAACTCTCAACCCAGAAACGACTCAAGGGATAATAGGTCGAGATTTCCTGCCCAAAATAGCCGTAGAGAGTGGGTACCCAGAGGATCCACCGCCATTACAAACGCTTCCAGCACTGCAACGGTCGTGAACTCACTGTCGAGTTTTAATTTACATAGCAATGGAAATGGTGGGGAGTCAAATTGTAATAGCCCAGCACCTTCCAAAAGTCAGCACAGTGAGAATTTGGGTCGGCCTTTTTATCAGAGGGGAGGGAAAGGGAAGGCGAGCGGTAATCATCAGAAAGGAAAAGGGTTGAACGGTGTGAATTTGGGTAATCAAGAGCAGAAAGGGCCGGGGCATACGAGTTTGCCTCAGCTTTTGCAAGAAATTCAGGACAAACTTATGAAGGGCACTGTGGAGTGCATGATTTGCTACGACATGGTGAGAAGGTCTGCGCCCATTTGGTCCTGCTCAAGCTGTTATTCCATTTTCCATTTGAATTGTGTGAAGAAATGGGCCCGAGCTCCTACATCTGTCGATTTGTCAGCTGAGAAGAATCAGGGTTTCAATTGGCGGTGCCCTGGATGTCAATCTGTGCAGCTTACAACAACGAAGGAGATTCGATATCTTTGCTTCTGTGGGAAGAGGCCAGAACCTCCTTCTGATTTATATCTGACTCCACATTCCTGTGGAGAACCGTGCGGGAAGCCCCTTGAGAAGGATGCTCCCTGTGCTGGGGAGAATAAAGGGGATGTTTGTCCTCATGTTTGTGTTCTGCAGTGCCATCCTGGTCCATGCCCTCCTTGCAAGGCGTTTGCCCCACCCCGGTTGTGCCCCTGCGGGAAAAAGATTATCTCTACAAGATGTTCTGACAGGAGATCTGTTCTTACTTGTGGTCAGCCGTGCGAAAAGCTCATTGACTGTTGGCGCCACCGCTGTGAACGAGTTTGCCATGTGGGACAGTGCGATGCTTGTCTGGTGATGATCAATGCCTCCTGTTTCTGCAAGAAGAAAATGGAGGTTGTTCTTTGTGGTGAGATTGCCGTGAAGGGAGAAATGAGAGTAGAAGATGGTGTTTTTTCATGCAATTCGGTTTGTGGAAAACAGCTTAGTTGTGGAAGTCATGTTTGCAATGAAATTTGCCATCCGGGTCCATGCGGAGAGTGTGACTTGTTGCCAGGAAGGGTAAATGCATGCTATTGTGGTAAAACAAGCTTACAGGAGGAACGACATAGTTGTCTGGATCCTATACCAACCTGTTCGCAGGTCTGTGGCAAAAGTCTCCCTTGTGGGTTGCATCAATGCAAAGAGAAGTGCCATGCTGGAAACTGTGCACCTTGTACAGTTTCTGTCACCCAAAAATGCCGTTGCAGATCAACTTCTCGAATAGTGGAATGCCACAAATCATTCATGGGAGTGGAGAAATTTGCATGTGATAAACCTTGTGGGCAGAAGAAGAACTGCGGGAGGCACCGGTGCAGTGAGAAATGTTGCCCACTTTCTAATTCCAGCATTTCTCTCTCGGGCGATTGGGACCCCCACTTATGCTCAATGCCCTGTGGGAAGAAGTTAAGGTGTGGGCAGCATGCTTGCGAATCTCTCTGTCACAGTGGGCACTGCCCTCCATGCCTGGAAACAATCTTTACTGATTTGACTTGTGCATGTGGGAGAACTTCAATCCCTCCTCCACAGCCTTGTGGTACACCTCCTCCATCCTGCCAGTATTCATGCTCCGTTTCTCAGCATTGTGGCCATGCATCTTCTCACAGCTGCCACTTCGGAGACTGCCCTCCTTGTTCAGTTCCTGTGGCAAAGGAGTGCAGTGGTGGACATGTAGTTATCAGGAAACATACCATGCGGATCAAAGGATATAAGATGCAACAAGCTCTGCGGCAAGACCAGGCAATGTGGGAGGCATGCATGTGCAAGAACTTGTCACCCTCCACCTTGTGATACTTCTTGCGGACCTAGTTTTCCTAGTTTGAAGGCCTCCTGCATGCAGACGTGTGGCGCGCCCAGGAGAGATTGCAGACATACATGTACTGCTCTTTGCCACCCTTCCTCTCCATGTCCTGATGTAAGATGTGAGTTTTTGGTCACAATAACATGTTCTTGTGGCCGAATAACTGCAACTGTTCCTTGTGATGCTGGGGGCAACAGTGGTGGGCCTAACGTAGATACCATTTTTGAAGCTTCTGTAATGCAAAAATTGCCTGTACCACTTCAACCTGTTGAAGCAGATGGGAAGAAGATACCACTTGGACAGAGGAAGCTTACCTGTGATGATGACTGTGCTAAGACAGACCGTATCCGGGTTCTTGCTGATGCTTTTGGTGTCACCACCCCAAAGTTAGATGCGCTTCATTTTGGTGAAAATTCTATCATTTCTGAAGCTCTTGCTGATCTGCTTCGGCGGGACCCTAAGTGGGTTTTGTCTGTGGAAGAGAGGTGCAAGTTCTTGGTCCTTGGCAAGGTCAGAGGAGGAAGTGGTTCTCTTCGGGTTCATGTATTTTGTCCAATGTTGAAGGAAAAGAGAGATGCGGTGAGGCTAATAGCTGAGAGGTGGAAACTTTCAGTTAATGCTGCTGGGTGGGAGCCAAAGCGTTTCATTGTCGTTCATGTTACGCCAAAGTCTAAAGCCCCAGCCCGTGTGCTTGGTGCCAAAGGTTCTAGCCTTGTGAATATGCTGCATCCACTGGTTTTTGATCCTTTGACCGATATGGATCCCAAGCTTGTTGTCGCTCTGTTTGATTTGCCAAGGGATGCTGATATTAGCGCATTGGTCCTTAGGTTTGGTGGTGAATGTGAATTAGTGTGGTTGAATGACAAGAATGCACTGGCTGTTTTTAGTGATCCTGCTCGTGCATCTACTGCTATGAGGAGATTAGAGCAAGGCTCCGTGTACTACGGTGCTGTGGTGGTTCCTCAAAATGGTGGGGCATCGATGACAACATCCAGTGCTAACAGTTGGGGAGGCACAGGACTGGCCAAAGATGGAGTGCCGTCATCTGTGTCTTTGAAAGGGAATCCTTGGATGAAAGCTGTGGTCCAGGAGCACAAGTGGGGCGAGTCATCGGGTGGCGAGGATTGGTTTGATGATTCTGCCAAATTAGAGCCATCCTTGTGGAAGGGGAGAGATGCTCCTATTGCAACTTCAGCAAACCGGTGGAGTGTTCTAGACGCCGCAGCCACTTCGAGTTCCTCATTTGCAACAGCTGGAATTGAGGATCCTGGAAAATTGACAGTAACTCAAATGGTTTCAGACTTCGAACCACAAACAATTTCGAATATGACTGGGCAGCAAGAAAGCAACCTTGAGGAGATTTCTGATGTCGCAGATGACTGGGAAAAGGCATATGATTTGAAAGGGAATGGGCAAAGCAATTGATGGTCTTCTTCACAGTTTTATATGGGGAGAAGAAAATTTGCTATTAAATGTATCTGCATGCGGAGAAGTGAAATTTAGGACCTCCTACGTCTTTTTTCTTTCCTCAACTTCTATGAAATCCAAGTTTGTGGTGTTTTTGGTCAGGCAACCCATGGCGTCATGGGGCTTTATTAATGTTGACCTTTTTTTTTATTTTTCTTTTTTGATTCTCATGCAATCAAAATGTGGAGAAAATTTTGAATTGTGCTACGTTGAAGAATTTTTGTGCTGTAAAAGATTGAGTTTCATTATATTGGAGTAGTAGCTATGCTTACAGTTGTCTACAAGACTTCAGCCAGACTATACTACGTAGTTATTATGCTTATAGAGATGCGACACTTGTTATGGTAAATGCAGTACCTTGCCCGATGTAATATTGTATATTCCATAAGGCTATTGGGACTGGACTGGAGTAGCAGAGTTAGTTATGCATTGCCCTATCTCTTTTAATTTTCTGGAAGAATGTTCGACTCTCTATTTTGTTTTGCCCCATATTAAGAAAGTAACATCATACCTCTCTGTCTAATGTTAAAAACTCATATGGTCTTTCTTTAACATCCCAAGCTCTTATGAGAATTATAGTGCACTGTTTTTTGGAAGAGAGAGCAGAAGGAACCTCACACTGATCTCACTTTCATTTTTGTAAATGCATTAGGATTGATTTATTGTTGTTAGATTGATTTATTTATGCATTAGGAACCTCTCACTTACATTTAAGGGGACCCAGATAATATTTTTGTTAGATTGATTTATTGTTGGATGTTTGTTCAATAAAGTGCTTTAAGGAGCATGAAGGCTTGGCTGGATTTCAGTTTCGCTTGGCAATTTCAACCACTAGCAAAATATGGTTTTGTTCCTTTACAGTTTACAGTGAGGCAAACATTTCTTGTGGCTTACTTTTAAACCTGATTTTTTTTTTGGCAGCTGTGGACAAAGCTTCAAAAAGTTGGTGCTGAAATGGTTGCTCTTGGAAGGAGCCTTTCGGATAAGTCAAGGACTTCCTATCAGGAACAGGTAATGATGAATTACTTACTGATGGTGCTGTTGTTTTGTGCAAGTATTTAGGCTCTTGCTTTATGGGATTTATGCTATATGGATTGCTTTGCTTTTTTCAAAGATTCCTCTGCGGTTAACTTCTGCATTAAGTCATGTATTGCTCGTGGGATAATTACCTGAACCGTAAGTATTTCATTGTTTCTACCTCTGGTAGAAGACTTGGTGCATACTGCATAGTGCTTCTGAACTGTATTTAGACAATTAGTTGGTGGCTCATGAGTATGTGAAAATGAAGTCAATGTTGAGGTGTATATTTAGTAGCAAACTTAATAGTAATAGATTAAGGGAAGGTTCCTTGGAACTCCCAGAGGCCCAGTGCTCTCTCTTGATATCTCTGATTCGCTCTCTCCTTCAGCTGTTACATTCTAGTGTTGGATCAGATAGAAGATTTTGAGTCCTCTAAGGGGTTTTATTGGAAGCAATGTACTGAAGTCAAAATATCATTTCCCTGAGGTTGTAGTGATTAAGATCTTTATTATATTCATGGTTTTGCTTTCTGCCAAAGTTGGAACTTGGTAGTTTGAGCGTGGTCTAGAGCTTTTCAAATTAAATATCCAATGTTCTTGACCTCCTTACCTGGCTTCGGCTTTTCATTAGCAGTGATATGGTCATTTTATTTGTCAACCTGTTTAAGTTTTGTTGAAGAATTGGAGGACATGTTTGAGGTCTTTGTTAATTAGAATGCTTATGCTGTTTGGAATTGTTATATAGCCGTTGAGAACCCTAAATCATTTTGCACATTTTTAAATTTGTCAGTCCTGCTATTGGAAACCTTGCTTTTTGATCTGGTGACTTGGCGCTGAACAAATATTTTTGTTGCTAGCAATTTCCTATGACAGAATCCGACTCTTAGACTAAACTGAAACAAACATAGGCTTGTGGTGCTACAAAGTCTGTCTGATCCGCTGGAGATAAAAGAATGAAATCTGTGAGGTGATTAGGCTTTTGCTTGGTTGTAAACCAAATGCTGAGTTGTTGAATCAGAGGCTGTTGAAGGAACCCAAACTAAAGTGGCTCTGTCGTATTGTTGCAAAAGTTGAACAGAAAATGTTTCGGGAGGGTGCTGAATCACAGGCAGTGTATGTTTAGGATACCTCTCATAACGTGCTGTTATAATATTGTTTTGTGATTCGTTATTTACTCAATTGAAATTTCACCATCCAATTGGAATTGAAGTATGCTGGTTTTAGTGATCGTTTATAAGAAATAATGCTGGTTTTAGTGATCGTTTACAATGAGAGCAAATGAAGTACATCAATTGCCCTAATATTTGAATCATAACAATGTTTCTTGACATTTCGCTGCAGAAGTTTTGGTTGGGAAAAGAATGTTGGTTTTAGTAATTGTTTTCAATGAGACCAAATGAAGGATTTGAATTACCCTCAAATTGGAATCCGTATAATAATAGCAGTCGAGCCTCTGTAGCTGTGTACTATTGCTACACTGGGATTTTCTCTTGTTTGGCATTATTTAAATTTCGGAAGTCTTTTATGCTATGCCATCTGTTTGTGCTTACTGAATTATTGCGTCATATATTTCGGATAAGTTTTGCAGGAGCATTGGTTGTAAAGCTGGGCCTCGTAACTTAAGTGTAAAGAGATGGTTGGCGAGGCCAGCATGACTGCTAATGCTGGAAATGTTGGTGTCTTTGCAAGAACTCTTAGCTTTAGTGATCGGCTGGAGTTCCAGAATGAGAACTCTTTGGCGCTTTCACGATTCTTAAGAGAACGCAGACTTGTTGGATGAGATGCTGTTCAAGGAGCTAAAACTGAAGTGGTTCAGTCGTTTGGTTGGAAAGGTTGAGCAGCAGATGGCTGTGGAGAGTGCTGAAGTAGATGCTGGATCAGAAATGTTGAGTGATGACTCAGATGACAACCAATATGTGTAAAACTTCATCACTAATGCCATAATCAATCTAAGATGTAATATAGGAAGTTAAAAGTGTTTGGTTATGTATCCAGGATACTGTCAATTGTACTACTGTTGATTTGGTTTTGTTGTTCAATTATATATTGTAAGTCGTTAGAAGCTTGAGTTTGAGCTTCAGGAGCCATAGAGAGTGTTGCCTTGTATGTGTAGACATTGCCGCTTGATTATTATTTTTTTTCTAATCTATTTTTTCCCAGTTTTGCACGGTTCTTCACTTGCAGCCATTTGATTACTTAATGGTGACAATTTCATGGGATCGGGTAGTTCAACTGATTGTTCTTCAATCAACGGATGGCTTGGAGAAGGTGTGATTGGTTTTAATCGGCTTGGATAAGAGAAATATTTTGTGTGAATTGCTCTGCCTGCCTCTAAGATGAATGAGAATAAGTCTAGTAGGTTGCCTGTATTGCTATGGACGCCTGTTTTGTAAGCTTAAAATCTTGCACCATTTGCTTATGTTGTGTATATTATTAGGATCTAATCCTTGTTAGAGTAGTTTGATTAGTAGACAAATACTTTTAGATATAACTAGTATCGTGGCACGTGAAAATTTTTGTTTTAAATTTAATGAAATAAATATATTGCACACAACAGGCAAGTATGTATATATGGTGGAACGTGAAAACTTAACTATATACAGTATATTGCAAAGTTCACGTTTATTTATAAATCTCTGTAAGTTAAACATAAATTTTCGATAATATAAGATTAGCATCAATTTTCGTTTATTTATAAATCTCTGTAAGTTAAATACATTTTCGACAATATAAGATTAGCATCTACAAAATTGATGTTAGGACAATATAAGATTAGCATGATATTGGAGATTTATAATCTACAAAATTGAATGTCAGTATGGAGATATGGATGCACCTTTTTAGTGTAAGATTTCGTTAATTTTTTTTTTTAAACAGCAATAGCAAAAAGGAAATGAGAAAAGATCCAGGCACTAACACTTTGCACCAAGAATTGTACCGGCTCTCTCACATGGGATATGTGAGACCCACGTATGAGTGGTAGGTCCCACATATCCTATGTGAGAAAGTTTGTGCAATTGTTGGTACAAATGTTAGTGCCTATAGCACACCTAATATGAAATTCCTTTAACTTCAACTCCATTTCTGTAACGATAAGTATGAAACTCTTTGAATAAGATTTTGGACATGAGCCTTACACCACAATAAGTTTAGGTACATCTGTGGATAGGCATTTAGCCCATCAAACAACATTGGGTTCAGGAGGATTAGAAACAATGATTTTGCTTTGCACCAAAAAATATTAAAAAAAGAAACAATGATTCGCCTTTACATAGTGAAACATTAACAATTTGTACTCTGTAATTTAGAAACATTGCAACTAGTTTGAGTTTCAACTTGTCCATTGCAACTAAAAAACAATCCAACTTAAAGATCATCCCAGCAAGAAACTGATTTTCCTCTGACAACTCAAGTCAAAAGCATAATACGCATTTATAATCAGGAAAACGGATGGCAATGGTAACTCATTCACAAGCAACTAACACCACATATTTCCCAACACTGCGGCCAGAGAAAAGCCTAAGAAGAGCCTTTGGTGCATTCTCTATGCATTCAGCTATGTTTTTTACTAAGCCCAAAAAACATCCACTGGGCCAAGCCCAAACACCTAAACCCTAGCCCAAGAAGGGCATACCGATTCCAGTATTCTACAAGAACTTTGATAATCTAAGATGTTATTGCTATGTTTTGAGTCAACATGGAAAACTCAAGATGTTAATGCTATGTTTGAATCAAGCATTTAGATAGAGATATGTAGACGGATAAGCAAAATGGAGGAAAAACATTAAACAATACTGTCATATGCATTTTTAGGTGACTCCCTGCATAACGAATGACATTTATGTTTGTAGAAGATCCCAAACGTGAAGGGGGTTTAGCTCATTTTGTATCTCTTTCTTGTGGTTTTTGCTTCTTTTTTGTTTATTTGTTTTTTTGCCGATCTTAATATTTGATAAGGGGTCAATCAACCCAAATTCATTTACGGTTGGATAAGATAATCAGATTGGATTTAACATCCTGGAGTAAAAGCTAAGGAATATTAAAGGGTGAAATATTCACACTTCCTTTTTGCATTCCACACTCTCTTTCTTGTCTTTTTCTATATAAATTAACAATATTGCCTTCTAGATGTCCAAAGTGATCAAATGAGAGAGCGATAAAGGTAAATTCACATGGATTATACACAAGGTTACTTGATCATTTGCTTGAATTCCAAGGTTACTTAGAATACCAGCTCACCCATTAGCCACTCTGAGGATGTGGCTAATGATGATTCTAGTTGCATGCTTGAGAAATTTGCAATCAAGAAATCTTGAGTTTGTTTGACCGTCCATTACCCTGGCTTCGTCAGCTGAATCAATTTCTACTTCAACTTCCAAACAAGCCCTGCTCCTTGATCATCTTTAACTCATGCTGAATATTTCGCTTCAAGACTTCTAGCTTCAACCAGCTTTGCTTTGTATTCTTTCTGCATCCCTCTCTGTTGAACTTCTACTTTACCTGCACCAGGAAATAACCACCTAATAAACATTCTGATATCCCTAGGTTGCTAACTAAAATATAAGTGAAGATAACAGTAATTCATTCGGCATGAGATCAAACATTTGCATCTCTTTGTTGCTCAGTACTAATCTACTTACCGAGGTTATTGCAGAATTTAGATACTTGATACGTAACATTGAAATATATTGAGTTATAACAAGAAGTGAAAATGCAAAGCTATATATATTAGCATAATAGAAAATGCTACATAACGTTAGTGCCTAATTCGGTACAATAAAGCAAAGCTCCAAATGCCAGTAGAGCCATGGCTGTATCATCTGCTCAATATGATTACATCATTTCAAGAGGCTAGGGGGTTTTTTTTTTTCTTTTTTCGGAAGAGGTTAGAGTTGTTGTTCGACACTTCTTCACGTGACATTCATTACCTACCCACTTGGGCCTATTCATTGGGAACCTGGTCTCATTCCGCCAGTAACACGAGGAGATATTTGAGCTAAGTTCAAACAGGCTAATCAAACCATCAAGATAAAATTACCAGTCAGAGGACCACCTAATAAGCATTGGTAATTTCCCAGGGTTGGTAAGTAAATTGCCAGTGAGGATATCCTCTAGCATAGAATCAAATTGCCAATTTGCCATTCAGTTGTTGCTCATTAGTCTGAGAGTCAGATAACACATTACTTCTAGTTTTTTTTTCCAAAGATGCCAAATGATAGAAATGACTCTGAATGTAAAGTCCTATGAACGTTATGCATGATCCAGTCTTTTTAGTAAAAACAAGCTGAGTGACATCAATAGTCACATATTCTTGGCAGAATTTGTCAAATGCTTGGCAATGCCTAATTATGTTAATGGTGTTCAAAAAACCGAAACAAAATCTCTCACCAATGCATGCAGTTGAATAATTTGGGATTCTTGTCATAAACCTATGAAATGAATTAGGAAGTATGTTGCCTTGAAGAGTATCAGTATCTCAAAAATGTCAAGATTATTCTTTAGTAGTGTACAGTTGGATTACCTTAGCTTCATCTCGCTTCATTGGAATAAAGTAACTGCAACAAATATAACCAAGTTCTCATCCTGATAATGACAGAAATGGCATGGGGCTTGAGCTTTGCATTGTTGTCTACAGCACCGTTGCCTTATGTTATTGCTTTGCATTCAACTTCTACATTATTGGCCATCTAATTTGTCAAAAAGAAGCTAGCTTGAGTTAGATACATGTTAAAAATCAAAAGGGAACAAAATGTGAAAGTTAAAACGCAGATAAACTAACCCAAAACTAAAGTGATTAAGTTGAATGATGATTTGAGACCAAATTATCCATCATTGATGAATTCCATAACTTCAACGCCAGGGCTTTTTGGTCTTCTCTAAGTCATCTCAATTATAGCTTCTCACATTTCTCGTCATATGAGACAAGACAAGACATGAGACAAGACAAGTGGTCAGGAACTTGTAACTTTTAAATGTAGACATGCTTTTGGTAGGGAGAAGTAGAAATTTTTAGAGATGAAATAAAGCATGGAGGAAAATTTATTGGAGAGCCATTTCGAGTCATTCCAACTAAAAGATGGAACCATAAAATTAACTTTTTTTTTATAAGAATGGAACCATTAAAAAAAACACAAATTTGGAAACTTGGTAGAACCTCATACTACCTAGTCATGTGTGAAATCATTTCATTTCCATTGATAAGCCAACAAACTATTAACTTCTCTGGCAAAATAAATAATATATAAACAAAATGATGCATTCCACTCAAATTTCACATACCATATATGTATGCATACATATATGTATATGAGTAACAAATTTATATACAAATGTCAAACAATGCACAATCAACCATTCGGCAGAATTTGGATCTGAGCTTTGATAGCATTTTGAGTTGGTGCTACTGGTAATAGTTGTACAGTTAAGATGTATCAAGGGGTGCATAAGTTGCAACCCTAATCGGCTGAGATAAAATTATATACGAAACTGTGACCACAGCACCTGTGATACATCCAACAACAAACCCTTTCATGTCTGAAAAACTTAGGCCTTGCTCGGTTGCCTGCTTAGGACAAATTTTTTGGGCAAAAAGTTAAGTTGTACTTTTTCACTGACACTCCCCCTCCCACCCAGGCCCCACCCCACCCCTTCCCCTCTTTTTACCCATTTACTTTTGACCGGAAAAAAATGAATCAGTGGGCCCCCATCACCCCAAAACCCTCCGTGTAATGCAATTGTCTCTCTCTCTCCTCTCTCTCCTCTCTCCCAAAACCCAACGTGTAATGGAATCCAACAATTACAATTTAAGTCTTTGAATAGTCAAGGGGTGAGAGTGGACCCCATTCAATTTATATAACCAAAGAATCTGCCGAAAATGTGAAAAAGTACAATTTAACTTTTTGCCCAAAAAATTTGGCCTAAACAGCCAACCGAACAAGGTCTTATGCTTTCGATGTGGAAAAATCACCAAAAAAAAAAAAAAAAAAAAAAGTGGCTATGTATCCCTGAAATATTCCTATCATTGAACTTCTTACGTTACTATTTCTATGTTTCATTACTTAGAAGTCTATAATGGAGAGTTCGCTGAAATACATGATTCAAAGGAAAATAGAGTTTGCAGCTGCAAATGCTCGCCAATTATAGCATTTTTAGTAATAATTAATGCTCTACAATTATAACAATTTTCGTAATCACTCTTGAAAGAATAATTTTTTTCCCACAGATAATCACAATTTTTCTTCAAATTGTTGATTTTTTTTCTTCTCTAAAACCAATTAGTCTCCTTGGAGCAAGTTGCTGAAACACTACTTTGCGAGGTCTAAAAGTATTCACTCACTTCAGGAAGTCCAAGGTCTATTAGAATTTCTTTAGCTTTCCATTTGTTTTTGTGGACTTGATCTTTGATTTTCTCAAACCGTAACGTGCACGGATTGGCATTGCACATGTGATTGGGATACAATGGCTTGAGTGCTTTCATCTATTTCACGGCCTAAAAGATTCACGTTTGAGATAATTCTTTTATCGAACTGTTGGTGTGCATAAGATTTCAGTCAAGATATGGAACAGGAGAAAATGGTACGGTATGCTACTATGCTGACATTGAAGGTGGGTTGGGGAGAGCAATGTAAACAGGAATACGTAAGCAACATTCAGAAAGGTAAATAGAGCGAAGTGTAATATGGTGGCTGCTAAAATATTCAGTGTGTTATAGACAGGGACTGGTGGCGGGAAAAGGAACTAATTCCAATATCTACAAATGGTGGGGAGTTCCGTCGAACAATTGGCGTACATAACATCAACGATTAATTTTTAAAAATGGAAATCAGACTGATGTATCGAAGAAGATGAGGGGAGAGAGGGTGGGGAGAAATTGAAATTACAATGTAAATATTGTTGGCAGCAGTTCGGTTGGATAGTTGCTTTGATATCCGATTTCCTTAGAACCAATAAACCATATGTCCTGCCAAACGATTGAAGCATCTCTCAAAACTGGCATTCGAGGGAGCCAACTATTGTCATGCAATTTGTATTTTAGGGGGGGACAAGACAAGAGAGAGAGAGAGAGAGAGAATGGTGGGCAAACTGCACATCGTTTGGTGAAGAAGGGTTCTTTGCCCTGTTCAGGCATCGTTTGGTAAAGAATGTGCGCTTTTTGGCCGATATATACCAAAATCTGAAACAATTCATCAAAATATACCATTTCTCAAACTATTTTTAAAAATATGCCATGCCGCATGTGTGAAATGCGGCATTATACGTGGCATGCGAACCCCGTATCCAACGTGGCCAGATTCGTCCATTTGACTATAATGCCGCAGGTCAAACATGCGGCATTGCCGCAGATTCGATATGCGGCATTTGACTATAATGCCGCAGGTCAAACATGCGGCATTCAACCAACCTTTCTGAGTTCATCCCAAAGCTTGTAGACATTGGCATTGTGAGGACCGTGAGCGTTGTGGCAGAGTTCGTGCAGCATTGTGTCCAAAACTTGATCAAAAGGGAAGAAATCTAACTCCAACAAATGTGAACTTCTCATATAAGTGGCTGAGTTTGTACTCATCTATTTTTTTTTTTTAAATCAGTTTCTACTCCTCTTTTTTGAAAGATTGGAAAACATTTTGTTATCAAATTTTTTGAGTCGTGAACAAATCTCAGTTTATTTTTATTTATAATCGGATGTTAAAAATCATGAAGTATCTCGATTAAACTAAGACCAAGATTGTTCAAGAGTTTGGAGGTAAGGAGAATCAAATTACTTAAGGCTTTTAGGAGCAAACTGAGATTTGTCAACCAAGGGGTTGGAGGTTTCTTTCCACCTAAAGTCTTCGATTCTCCTTACCAAAACTCTTCAAAGAGGAGTAGATTAATCGAGATACTCGCAAGTTGGCCGAACATCCGATTATAAATAAAAAATAAACTGAGATTTGTTCACAAAATTTGATAACAAAATGTTTTCCAATCTTTCGCAAAGTCAAAGAGGAGTAGAAACTGTGATTAAAAAAAAAAAATAGATGAGTACAAACTCTGCCACAACGCTCACGGTCCTCACAATGCCAATTTTTACAAGCTTTGGGATGAACTCAGAAAGGTTGGTTTAATGCCGCATGTTTGACCTGCGGCATTATGGTCAAATGCCGCATATCGAATCTGCGGCATTTGCTTAGGTGGACGGCTCAGCCACGTTGGATACGGGGTTCGCGTGCCACGTATAATGCCGCATTTCACACATGCGGCATGGCATATTTTTAAAAATAGTTTGAGAAATGGTATACTTTGATGAATTGTTTCAAATTTTGGTATATATCGGCCAAAAACCCGAAGAATGTGTTCCTACGCGGGGAAAAAGTGGGAAGGATAATTTGGGTATATACAAAAAATCGACAAACTCCTCACACTTTTACTTAGGTATAGATTTTCTAGCTCAGCTGCAAAATTATTAAACGTGTTGTGTAGTGGTGGAAATTTGCTTTTCGTACAGAATGCCCATGTTTTATCTTTATGTTGCCTTCATTAAGTAAACTTATTAAGTAAATTATTTTAGGGAAATTATTGAGAGTGAGATGAACAAAGAATTTAGAGGTAGAAAGAGGAGGAAAGGGGTGGCGGTGCTAGTCAAAGGAGGTGGGGGTGGCGTGGTGGTGTCTAACTGTCTTTAACGCTAAGTTGAAATTTTTTGAAGAGGGAAATGAGTTGAAAATTTTTGAACAGGGAAATGGGGAAGAAGAGAATGGGGCTACTTTGGGTTTGTTATTGGGAAAAATACAAAAAAAAACCTTGACCTTTGGACCGAGTATTATAGAGACACCTGACCTTCAATAAACGTTAACTAAACCCCTGACCTTTGCATTCCGTTATCAATTAACACCCTCGTCCCATTTTCCGTCCAAATGCTAACAGAAAAGCTGATGTGGCGTTTACTTGGATACTTTGAGACACCTGGGCTAATATTTGGCAATGACATGGACGTTCTAGCAAATTTTGGTGCCAAACCCAATCACAAACCAGCCTACATGGCGGTGCCACATAAGCAGATGGGGCCCACCATTTCACTTATCAAAAAAAAAAAAAAAAAAGAAGATCTCTCTCTCTCTCTCTCTCTGTCCTCATCTTCTTCCCCCAAAATCCACCTCCCTCCTCTCCTCTCTCCGCCTCTTCCCACCAGTGAGGAAGGGAGTCAAACACCAAAATAATTGAGAAGCTTTTGCATATCAACACTTGGGGTCCGACTGGATAGAGGTGAGGAATGCCGTCACACGCCGGCCGGCCAACAACACAAACGGAATGAATAGAGACGAAATGTGACCCACCGATTTGGATTTGTTGATTTTTTTCCCCAAGTTGTGACTCACCCACTAATAATTTTTCTTCTGAAGTAGTGACTCAACCACCACATGGGTTTGTTGGTTTTTTCCCTTAAATCAGAGAGAGACTTTCATTTCTGTCCGATTTTACAGAAATGAAAATCTGATAGGAATTTTTTTTTTGTTCCCGTTTTTTTCCCCAAGTTGCGGCGGTGGTGGCCGTGGGAACATGCGGAGAGAAGGGTGAGGAGGGCGGTGGGTTTTGGGGAGGAGAGAAAGACGGATTTGAATTCTTTTTTTTTTTTTTTGGTTTAGGGAAGTTGCGGGCCCCATCTGCTTATGTGGCACCGCCATGTAGGCTGCTTTGTGATTGGGTTTGACACCAAAATTTGCTAGAACGTCCATGTCATTGCCAAATATTAGTCCAGGTGTCTCAAAGTATCCAAGTAAACGCCACATCAGCTTTTCCGTTAGCATTTGGACAGAAAATGGGACGAGGGTGTTAATTGATAACGGAATGCAAAGGTCAAGGGTTTAGTTAACGTTTATTGAAGGCCAGGTGTCTCTATAATACTCGGTCCAAAGGTCAGGAGTTTTTTTTGTATTTTTCCCTTTGTTATTTTTACTTAGGGGCATTTCAGTCTTTAGCCAAGAAAGTAATGTGTGAAGTTTTTAGTGAGCTGTATCGCATAAATAAAGGGTTGTATGTAGAATTGGCAAAAAAATAAATAAATAAATAAAAATGTACTAGTGAGGTTCACTTTTTTTTTTTTTTTTTGGGAGCAACAAAAACATATATATATCCATTCCACTAAATCAATAATACAAGTCTTGGCTAGGGCATGACCAACCCCAACCAAATGTCTCAGAACTCTAGTAGCAGATACAAAAGAAAACCACAAAGAAACATACATAAAATCCATAAAAAAAAAACGGCACAAAACCAAGACCCTACTAGACAATACAACCTTCCGGAAACCTGCAAACAAAGGAAAACGGCACCTTGTTTTTCTTGCTGTCCATCTTACGTCAATGGGAGCGTGCATGGCGCGGTATTAGCAAAGTGACTTATGGTTCGCAAAGACGCACAAAGACAAGTTGTTCCACAACGGGAGCACATATTCTTAAGTCGGGTCGTTCCAAGCAATTTTTTCAAACTCAAATTGGGTGGGAATGTGAAATGACATTCTTAAGTCGGATCGTTCCAAGCAATTTTTCCAAAGTCAGTGGAACAACTTGTCTTTAGCTTATGACTTAAAGTGCTAAAAGCCATATTGGCTTAAGTCAGTCATTGCCAAATGGACCCCGTTCCGCAACACACGACTTAAGGTTCACAAAGACGCGTTAAGCCAAGTTGTTCCACAAAACACACATTCTTAAGTCAGTTTGTTCTACAACAAAAACACACATTCTTACTGTGAAATGTTTGAATTGCCCATAATGATTTCTAGTGTTGTGTTGCATTTTACAAATGCATAAGGTCAATATTGTCATAAATTTTCATAAATCAATAATAAATTTTAAGTCAGTAGAACAAGCTCTCTAGCTTAAAGTGCTAAAGCCATTTTGGCTTAAGTTAGTCGTTCGGAACGGCACCCAGCAGTACATGCAACTATCCATTTTCACTCAGTATATGTATACTTGTAAATTAATATTGCAAGGTCAATAATAATCTAACACTTCTTACTTTAAACGTGCGAAAATGATTTATTCCGGGTCCACAATTGACAACGAGACTTATTTGCATTCCATAATTTCTCATTCTTATGTATTCGTAACGCCACAAGCATAATTTCATTCAAAAAAAAAAAAAAAATCTCTAGAATCCATACTTCCGAGTTTTTGTCAACATCAATTTTGGTCAAAAAATGCGTAGGCATAAACAGACCCAAAGAGGCAGACTTAATTCATGTATTTACTCGCAAGACTAAGAACCTTACTCAACTGAGAACTCAAACAACATGCTATGTTTATACTTCTCACCGGGTTTAACAACCACAGATGGAAAATTTGGCTGATTGATAGCATCTGGAAATCCCTGCGTCTCCAAACAAAGCCCAGAGTGCTTTCCATATGCAGATCCACCTTTACCCACAACCCCATCCACATAGTTACCAGTGTAGAATTGCATACCGGGTGCATTGGTCCACAAGTCTAGGACCCTCGAGCTCGACGGATCCCTCACTTTTGCCGCATGTCTCAAGCCCATTTTCTCATCCCCACAGTCAAGCACATAATTGTGGTCATAACCTAAGCCAACATGATGGATAGAGCTCCCGATTTTCTTCTCACCGGTGAAATCAAACGTGGTGCCTTTAACTGGCATGATTTCGCCAGTTGGAATAGCATTCTGATCCACAGGAGTGAGGTGCAATGCGTGTATCTGAATTGAATGGTCGAGTATGTTTCCAGAGTTGTGACCAGCTAAGTTCCAATAAGTGTGCTGCGCTAAACTGATAGGAGTGGGCTTGTTTTCAGGTATAGCCTCCATGTCAAGTCTCAATGTTGTGCTTGAAGTAAGGGTGTAAGTTGCAGTTGCAGAAACATCTCCCGGGTAACCTGTTTTGCCAAGGCAAAATTTATTTTTTAAAATTATTTCTCTCTGTTTGTGGTTTGAGTGTGTTTGTGGTTTGAGTGTGTGCGCTCGCGCACGCGCGGGGGTGTGAGTGAGAGAGAGAGAGGTGGCACCTTCCTCGCCATCATGGCTATGGTACTTAAAAGTAATGGATGGATTTTCACCCTGTTTGTGTTCAACAACATCCCAAACAACCTTATCAAAACCCATGAATCCACCTAATGAGAAGACAGGTTCAAAAGCATCAATAGCATGGGGGATCAAAGTAGTAAGTTATAATCATTGTTGAAATTTCAAACGAACAGAACTGACATTGGTGAATGAAGGAGTTCCAGATGTTGCAACAATAATTTGACGCTTCATAGTAGTAAATAAATCATTATAGTGAAGGGAAAAATAGTAATCTAAACCTACAACTAGACTTGGAGAGAATTAAAATAGTACATTAAAAGGACAATTAGAATGGAAAACTAGACTAGACCAACATATTTAAAGCTCATTAGTTATATGGTCATACCATTCTTCATTGACCAGAAATCAATCAGTCCATTAAATCATGAATGTGGACAACTTAACATGTCCCAAAGCCACCTCATCTTTGCGTCACAGTGATTAAAACATCTTCCAGTACATATGTGAAACGTCTTTGTTTACTGGTTAATCAGTCTTTTGAAACAAACCAACATTTTGAAAGTACCAAACCGAGCCTTATGTCCAAATCAATTGCTGTCAGATGTGAATCAATTGAGCTCAGTCAAGGTCAACTTGTTCACTTAGTCTCAGTAGACTAAGAGTTATTGGACAACAAGTGATGTCTACAACAACAACAACAACAAAAAATGTATCGTTGTATTGACTAAAAAGACATGCTGGCCAAGTAAATTCATTACTATAAAGTAAACAAAGTGTATGCCAATTCCTACTGAAATTAATGTAACCTGAATTTAAAAGGTATGCCATGTTAGTTGACTGGGCTAAAGCAAAGTTAAAAATAACTTTTCCCCCCCTTGTTTTTCCATCGGTACGATTCTCAAGGCTTACTCCATGAGCTTCAACTGAATCAAACCCAAAACTCTCCCTTGAAAGAAAGGGTACCACCACTTGAGCTAGGCTTAAGTTTGTTAAGAATGATACCATCATAATAAGATAGACAACATATTAAGATTCAGGAAATTATGTAAATTGAAAATACCGTGGAGACTATTTGGGGGGTTGTTGATGGGCAGAGTATATTCAACCCCATCGAGTGTAAACTTTCCGCCCTTGATCCTGTTTGCGACCCGACCCACAATGCATCCAAAGAAAGGTGAAGCACCTTTCTGATGAAAAAAAAAAAACAAGAAAAATCACAAAACTACACAAAATGAAATTATAAAATTAACATCCAGGGGATGACTTTCACATTCCATTTCTTGATACAAACTCCTGCTTTTGTGTTTCCTTTTTCTCTAATTTGTGGGAGACTATTCAAGTATTTTAAGCTAAGAAGCACGAACAGATCTCACCTATCCATGTCCGACGCAAGTCAGACACGGACAAGGCACAACACTCTGTAGATACGTATTGGATACACCTAACTATGAAACGACTTTTTTTTGTAACATTTTTGAAGGTCGGACATGCTAGGGACAGATTATAACACAATTTTAAGAAGTTAGGCTGGCGTCAATATTACCTTGATGCTTAGTTCAAGAATACTTAGTGTTTTCATATCTTTATAACGTCAATATTATTAACCCCAAGGGGTAAATGAGTTGGTAAGGACTCCTCCCAAGGAAGAGGAGGTCTTGGGTTCAACTCTTCTTAACTTCTTGGGGCTACCTGCACAAGATCTCATGGGGTATATTGGTTTTGCCCAGTCTATGTGTGTGGTGGGGCATACATAAACCCTGGGATTAAAACACTTGATAAAAAAAAAAAAAAAATTTTATTTATAGATGAAATCAACAAAAAGTGGTAGTTTGGTAGACAAGGGCAGTTTTGTACTTGCAAAGCTCCCTATCAAGGGCAACATCGGTGTTCAAGGTCATCACATCAATCTACTAGTTACATGGACTTAGAATACGATTTAAGACACATTCACCACATGTTAACTCGTTGCATGTACCTATTGTTAGGTTCAATTTGTGCATTTATAACTAGGTGCATTCACAAGTCTTGTTCAATGTATTCATCTACCATTGGATTCATTATAAAACATTTAGGTTCATTCTATCTAGGAATTAGCATAGCCTACGGATGGTTCATAAATTTCGATGTGATCTTTCCTTTTAAGGAATAGAGTTTATTGAATTTGAGTTAACCAGGCTGCAGTTTCATGATTGGTACTGCGGTCCTTGCAGAAATAGCCTGACCCTCGCAAGAATGAAGTGCCTATTCTCTCTCTTCTCCTTTTCATTCTCTTCTTCTTTACACACGGGCTTAATGACCTTTTTGGTCCCCAAAGTATGCCTTTTGTGCCGATTTGGTCCCCAATATATCGATTTGATTTTTTTGGTCCCCAACGTTCCAATTTTGTGTTCAATTGGTCCCTCCCCTTAACGCCGTTCGATCTCCCATTAAATCTGGGGGCACCATGGGTATTTCAACCAACCCCTCCCACCCACCCACGGCTGTGCACCATGCGGCCGGAAATCCTCCGCCGGAAAACCCTTTCTCAATCCAGATCGAAACCAGTACGAATTTGTAGCTGCAAAACCCAATCGAATATGGCGCTATTCGATCCTTGAAATCCCTCTTCGAAACGGACTATGCACTAAAGGTTGATGGCGGCCGTGCATAGCTACAAAGCTACGAGAGAAGGGAGAGGGGGGAGGCCGATTTCATAATTTCCGGCGTGAGGCTTACGGCCTTCCCCCGATTAGCAGCGGCGGCTGGTGGCTGGTGGCTGGTGGTAGTGTTGGAGGAGGAGGTGGCGGCGCTGGGGTAGGAGTCGGGGTGGATCGAGTGGGTTGCACAGCCATGGGTGTGGGAGGGGTGGGTTTCATTTTTGGGAAGAGTGGGTTGCACAGCCATGGTGCCCCAGATTTAACGGGAGAGCGAACGGCGTTAAGGGGAGGGACCAATTGAACACAAAATTGGAACGTTGGGGACCAAAAAAATCAAATCGATATATTGGGGACCAAATCGGCACAAAAGGCATACTTTGGGGACCAAAAAGGTCATTAAGCCTTTACACACGTAACCCAATTCTTTTCTTGTTTCCACCCAAAACCACTACAATTCCTATTTTAGGCGGCAGGATCTCAAGTGCCCTAGAACCATCCTACATCATTTAGTTTTCTGTGAATTTGGAGTTACTATATAGGATATACGTACATATCAATACAAGATACACTCAACGTGTCCGTAACTTGTCTATGACCCATCTGTGTCGCATTCGTGCTTCCTAAATCACAAGAATTTCATCAAACTGGCCAATCAACCAAGTACGAAACCAAAATGTAAATCCGTGAAAAAACAAAAACCCAGGAAAAAATTTCCATAAAAAATAAAATTAGTGAGAGGGAAGTAACCTGATAGGGTTCTAGAGAGTCGAATCCGAGAACAACATCAGCTAGGTTTCCTAGAAAATCATAGACAATCCGTACATCAACGACTACCCCATACTGAGAAATTAGTCGTTTAGAAGAGAACTGAACAAAATTGGGATACCATCTTTATCGGGTACAGACAAGGAGGTGATTGTGCAGCCATAGTTGGAGACCTTGATTTGCAAGGACCCATTGTTGAGTTCAAAGAGCTCTGGTTTCTTCTGGGGAGAATCTGCCATGGAATTTGGAAAGATTACTACAAAGATTGTAGGAACCAGGAATGATCTAAGTTCAATGTAGAGAAAGGGAGTAAGTCGACGATCGAGAGGAGTCGGTTCACGCTGGTGTTGGTCACGTGATCGTTCAAGCTAACGTCCTGTTTGGTACCGACGATCGAGAGGCCATAAACGAATCTCATAGGATCTCAAAAAGCAAGTGGTTTTGACATCAGGTAAAAACGAGGTGGTTTTGTGTTTTGGCACTTTACTTCATGAATACCGGAAATATATACCACCGCTAAATATTACCACTAAATAAGTAACACTAACAAAGAAGGGAATACTTACCACAAAATCTGGACAATCCGGTAGCAAGTCACCATTTTGAGCGGGAAAATCTAACTTTTTGGGGTGTTATAACACGACACCACTTTTTACTATTTCCAGTCCAAATTTTGTCTTTTAGCTAAGATTTTTTTGTAGTGGGCAACATTAGAAAATGAGGTAAAAAAGGCTTTAGTTAAATTTTTTAATTTGTGTAGAATATTTCTTAGAACAATTTTTTGAAATAAAAATATTAATTGTATAATAATAATAATAATAATAATAATAATAATAATAATTTAGTAGGACCTTCCACTGAATTAATAATAATAATAATAATAATAATACTCCCTCCGTCCCTATTTAAGTGATGATGTTACTATTCCAGCTTGATTCGAAAGTTGTTTATAATTTTCAATCTATATTACATAAAATATGCAATATGGATCTTGTTTTATAGAAATCAATGAGTTCTAAAATACAATTTTTTCAAAAGTACATAATATATTATAGATTGAAAGTTATAGACAATTTAAAAATAAAGTCAAAAAGTGAAAGTGGTCATTTAAAAAGGGACGGAGGGAGTAATAATTTAGTAGGACCTTCCACTGAATTAAGATAAAATATTTAATACAATTAGATTTAAATGCAAAACAAGAAATTAAATTTATTTTTTCAATTGATTAACGTGATATTGTAACGATTAATAGTTGCAATTGACATTTGGTAGTGCTCGATTGACGATTAATCACAATTATCGGTTATAGTCAGAGTCATTCGACTAAGAGTTTAAGTGATTGATCAAACAATTTTAAAATTGATCAATATAATATAAGTTGCAAATCTAACAACTAATAATCAATGATAAATAGGGATGACTGAGCGAATATTAATACAATTGGCTAATATGAATTGGTTAATATAAGTTGGTATTACCAGTGTTACTACTAAATGTAGTAGTTAACAGTAGTGTTGGTTGAGAGTGATCAATGAATGATTGATACAATTGGTTAATGTAGTAGTTAATAAAATTTGACTAAAATGAATTGGTTAATTTAGGTTGATATTATCAACATTATTACTTAATGTACTACTTCACAGTAATGTTGGTTGACAGGGATCAATGAGTGATTGGTACAATTGACTAATGTAATAGTAACTACTAACTATTGATCCATAATCCCTCATTCAATATATTATTTAGTTTCATTAATTATTAAAGATAAATATGTTTCAAGTGCAAGATAATACAAATTAAGCACAACTAAGAGACATTAAATATATTGGTAGTTATGTTCTCAACTACCCTTATTATAGTGCATTTATGTTACATAAAGGTATACCTACCCGTCATTAATACCATAGTTACCATAGAATAAGGCTATATATACCACGCCATCTGATCTTTCTTACCACCATAACAAGTCGTATGTTGTGTGAACATACTACGCTTTCTAGTAGTACTTACCTTTTGGAAAAGAAATACTTACTACGTATTCAGACATTTTATAAAAGTACAACAAGTCTGAATTGTTGCTTACCTACCACACATTGTGCCATTAATGGAATTAAATTTCTCCTACCTACCTTAAACTACTCAAAATTATACTCAATCAGATTGTAGCAAGTATTGTCAACTATTCCATACATCTTCATTCTTGTCTCACAAGAAAGCATAGATCTTCATTCAAAAAGCTATGAAAATTTGAAGAACAACAAATTGAAGAGCTTCTCCAAGTAAGTTTCTCCACAATAAGAAAGTTTCAATCCTAGATCTTGATCTCAAATGATACATTTGACATTTTAATGTAGGCATTTTTTAAGTTTGACAAATATGAGATGCATTTTTTTCAAATGATACGTTAACCATTTGTTAAGTTCATACTTACCATATTTTATGGAAATATCTACCATTAGATAGGAATATAGTTACTGGTAATTTTGTTACCAAACTGTATGGTTTTTTTCAAATCATAAGTAGCCATTTGTTAAGGTCATACTTACCATATGTTATGGAAATATCTACCATTAGATAGAAATATAGTTACTAGTAAATTTGTTACCAAACTGTATGAACTTTTTTATCCTATTCAATGTCATATTTACCACTTCCTATGGTCCTTTTTTACCAGATTCCGAAAGATGGATGATAATAACGTGATAGACATTGGTGACAACTCTAGCAATGATGATGCATATGATTTTAGCCAGTTAGATGAATCAACAGAGGAAGATGATGATGATAGATATGATGTTAGTCGGTTGGATGAATTAACGAAAGAAGATGTATAATCCCTCATTCAATAAATTATTTAGTTTCATTAATTATTAAAGATAAATATGTTTCAAGTGCAAGATAATACAAATTAAGTACAACTATGAGACATTAAATATATTAGTAGTTATGTTCTTAACTACCCTTATTATAGTGCATTTATGTTACATAAATGTATACCTACCCGTCATTAATGTCATACTTACCATAGAATAAGGCTATGAATATCACATCATCTAATCTTTTTTACCACCATAACAAGTCGTATGTTGTGTGAACATACTAGGTTTCTACTAGTACTTACCTTTTGGAAAGGAAAGACTTACTCCGTATTCAGACATTTTATAAAAGTGCAACAAGCCTGAATTCTTGCTTACCTACCACACATTGTGCCATTAATGGAATTAAATTTCTCCTAACTACCTTAAACTACTCAAAAATTATTCTCAAATGATACATTTGGCATTTTAATGTAGGTATTTTTTAAGTTTGGCAAATATGAGATGCATTTTTTTCAAATGATACGTTTCTAATTTGTTAAGGTCATTCTTACCATATTGTATGAAAATATCTATCATTAGATAGGAAGATAGTTACTAGTAATGTTGTTACCAAACTATATGATTTTTTTCTCCTATTCGAGGTCATATTTACCATTAGATAGGAAGATAGTTACTAATAATGCATTTTTTCGGGTGTGCATTGTTGACTGTTGAGACTGTTAAGGCTTATACATGGGTGTTGGAAATGTTTCTTGATTCCATGGGTAATGAGAAGAAGCCAGTGTCGTTATTGACAGATGGGGATGGGGATAAGGCCATGCGGAGAGCTATACAAACCGTGCTACCTAATGCAAGTCATCGCTTATGCAAATGACGTTTAAAAAAAATGTGATATAGGTCAGTTGGGTTACCATGTTGCCATATGATATTAGCAAATGAAAATGGAGCACTTGAAAGAAATTCTCTCTTCTCTGATCTAAGAGAGGTGAAAAAAAGTGGCCAACTCCTACTGTCCAGATGGCAGCACACCCGTGCCGAAATGGGTAACGCAAAAACAACAAGGTATGGGGCATTGTCAAGGGCATTTGTCAATGGATATAAAGAGACAAGAAATTGGAATTTCTTAATGTGATATTGAAACATTTTTTTGTATTTAGTAAGATATTTGAACTTTGAAATTGTGGATCATTTATCATGCAAGTTGATCTGTATTTTTGACGTGCTACCAAAAACTATAGTAAATTTGTCTAGTTTTAAGTAAATAATACCTATGTCAGTGGTAATGATGTCCAGAATATAGTAAAAACACCTTATCTTTGTGGTAAGTATGCCTGGTAAAAATACCCTAGTAAAATATTTCCTATATAAGTGGTAAATATGTCCAGATTCCAGTAAAAATATCCTATGTTCGTGGTAAGTAAGTGTGCCCAGATGAGCCACAATAGTTGGCCATTAAACAATAACAGTCATATATAAGCATTGAACAAGAGCCACCAAGGCACATCAACTCTAATCAATCAAAAACAGCCATATATCATATCATATCATAAGAGGCTACCAAGTCCGACAAGTCTACAAAGGGCTACCAAGCCGACAAGTCTACAAGTGCTAACCGGGGAGCTCTCTGTTATGCATCTTTAAAAGTAGGTTTTCTGGAAAAAAAATTGACAGCATCTCCCCAATTTTCTTGCCTAGCCCGACGTTTCAGCGTCTCATCAGACGATCAACAATAACAACAAACACAATTCATATAATTTGATATAGAATCACATTAAGAATTGACTGAATTGATACAAAATTTCCATAACATTTGCTGCATTACAAAAGTGCATTACATTTTCGTTGAAATTGCATTACATCATTACTAAGGAAGAGCTAAGTTTTTCCCTCTTCAAATTTCCAACGTTTTCTGTAACTCTAGTCTAGCATTCATTATATGATTGGCCACTTTCAAATCTTCAATTTCCTTTTGCATTTCATCAAACTTCATCTGCATTGCTATTGCTTTCCAATGCATTTCTACATGGACAAATGCAGTTCTACAAACTTCCAAATGTGAATCTCTTTCAAGCCAAACGATTGTTCTTGTTGCTGAAGTAGAATTGTCCTCGGAGCTGTCATACTCTATGAAGAAACAAGAGAAGCCTGTCTGTGGAGAGAGTAAGACGGCATTCTACCTCTCAAGGAACCCCCATGCTTTAGTTCAGTATATAAGCATATACGTGGTGCCCATACTTATTAAACTGCATACAGAGCATATAACATCATGTCATTATTCTGACTTGGTGCTCATATTTTCACTCACCTGCAAAGCAACACAAATGAGTTTTATTCCCTGGGAATTAAAGGGAAAAAAGAAACTGGTCAGTTTAGTTCTTCTCCTAAACTTTTTTCATGAAAAACTAAAAAGCTTAATTGCATGCAAATTTTTTTTCCTTTTAAGAAGCCTCCCATAAGAAATCAACCCAAGATCAACAAAAATTAACTGGATGTCAACTAATAGCCCTCCTCTCAATTCATCACTTGTTTATACAATCAAATCAATCAGACTTGTTTCTTTATTGCATTCAAATGGATTAAGTATTTGACAACTCCCTTTACTGTAAACAATTCTTGTAAACAAGGTTCATCTCCAGCTTCTAGGTAAACCTCAAAGAGGTGAAAACATTTCCAAGGACGCGCGCATGTACAGATGAATAATAACTCATATGAAGTATGATTAGGCACTTGTTAGATTGAGTGCTCACACCACAAACTTAAGGCACCTGGAAGCTAAACAAAACCAGGAGGCGAATGATTTATCCGGAAGGAAAATGTACGTGTTCCAGAAAAGGAATTACAAGTTATGGTACTTCTTCCATTTTTTTGGATTTCCATCCAATACACCTTATGGACACTGAAATTGGAAAGTTAAGAACGAGAGACGGCTAGTTTTTGAATGCAGAAAGTGAAAAAATCCTTGTCATTATAGAACCATTAAAAATATCGATAGAAGGCAAAGTGATCAATAATAAGAGACCCCAAAAATTAGAAGCATCAAACCTTGTACATTGAAACCCTATCAAGGAAAAGAAAGGAAAATAAAAATTCCTCTTGCTTTGATTGGTTTGAGAGGAAAGTGAGAGAAAAAATAATTAAACTCATTGTTTTACATAAAAAAATTTCTCAACTTTCCTCGTTCTTTTCTTCCTTTTATTTTCTTTTCTTTTCCTAGCTATCGAACGGTGCATTAGAGAGAATGACTCAAAATTGGGAAAATTTCACCAAAAAAAAAAAAACCTTTTGACTTTTTGGACGAAATGTCTCATAAACACCCAAACTTTAATAAACATCAATTAAACCTCTCAGATTGACACTCTGTTATCAATCCTCACCCTCAGTTGATTTACCGTCCAATTGATAATTAAGAGTCTAAGAGCATCTCCACCACTAACTCAGATTTTTACCCAAATTTGAGTAAAAATTTGAGCAAAAACTTGATTTGGTATGGAACACTCCAATGGGGAAAAGAAAATCTAGGCATAAGTTTAAGTAAAAGTCACATTAATGGCATTGTTGTAAATTTGAGGGAGAAAAAATGACCTTCAAAATTTGATGTCGGATTTGGTTCTCACCAAATTTGGTGAAGAATTTGAGTAATATCAAATTTGGTGAAGAATTTGAGTAATATCAAATTTGGTGAAGAATTTGGTGAAGGAGTGGAGTGAGATTTTTTGTGGTTTTTACTCAAATTTGAGTTTGATGTAGGTTTTGGGTAAGGAGTGGAGATGCTCTTATATGACACTTACATAGATACATGTGGGACCCCTGGCCATTAGTTAGCCTCCACGTGTCCATAAAACTTTACTCTCCTCTCCCTCATCAGCATGTCTTCCCCTTCCACAACCCTGACCACCATAACCCTCTCTCTCATCTCTTCTTTCTCCACTTGTACAAGGCAATACAATTTCTTCTGAATCTTCCTCTCTTTCCCAATTTCTTCAACTGTTCTCTACAAAAACTCTAAATATGATGTATGTGTGCACGATATACATATAGAGATACATACGAACTCTCTCTCTCTAATTTTTTTTTTTTTAGTTTCATTTTTTCCCGATCAAGAGAGAGAAATAGGAGTTAAATCATGAGGCTGATTTTCTGTGATTTTGTTGCTAATGAACCTAGTTTGTTTTGTTTTCTGTGATTTTGGGCCTAGGGCCTGGGCCGACCCTAGCTCTGGCTATAGAGGAGGAAGCGAGGTGGTTGAGATTTCATGGGACATTTCGTCAAAATGTCAGGGTTTTTTCTTTCTTTTTTTATTATAAATTTTCCCCTCAAAATTTTGCAACTGTACACTTTTTTTTCCCAGTAACGTAAACATCAGTTGGAACAGAGAAAAATTAGTGTGTTAATAAAGAGCGTTTGGGTCTCTCCATAGATTCAAAGCAGGCTGCCTCTTGCAAGGGCAATTCAACGAGCACTTTGGTCACTATACTTTTTTGATTAAATAATTCAGTTATAATTTTTAACAATAATAACTTCTACTAATATAATCGGCTAATATTCCATTTCTCACATACCACAACTCTTCATGTATTTTAGGAATTTTTTAAAATAACCCATGACCTTTCACCAAAATCACACAGAGACCTCTAACCTTGACAAAGTATCACATAAACACCTTTACTATCTAGAAACTTATCGATTTAGCCCCTACGGTCTAAAAACAAATGGAATGAATGACGTGGACTACACGGGGTCGTATACCTAGCATGCATTAGAGTTTCCTCCTCTGCAAAAATTTTAAAATAACACCTAACCTTAGAGAGATATCACATAAGCACCTGTAATATTTAAAAACTCATCAATGTAACCCCGACCTTCACCCTTTGTCTGAAAACTAGGAATTGGTGACATGGACTATATGTGGACTTTGGTGGGGTTATGTGGACAAAAATTGAATGGACCCGACTATTCGTACAAATTTGAGGAGTACAGAAAATGTACCGATGGCTTGCGGAGTCCACTTTTGAGTCTCACACGAATGATCCAAACTGTTCAATAATTTTCAAAATAAATTTTCTATTGTCCATCCAAAAATTCAACTCAAATGGATATGATTAAGTGGGTGATCTAAATTTCAAATTTTCATTCACAATTAGGATCTAGAATTCTAAATGAAAACTTCAAATTGTTATTTGTGTGGGACCCTAAAGCGGACCCGCAAGCTGTCAGTACAATTTTGGGTAATTTTAGTACCCCTCAATCTGTATCCTTAGGTTTATTTTCTAAAATCATAACCAGAGTTACACCCCCTTGTATGCTCGTAATTTTTAGTACAAACGGCTCAACATGTCGTCACTGTCATCCATTCTGTTAGTTTTTAGACAAAGGGTGACGGTAGGGGTTAACTTGATGAGTTTTTAAATAGTACAAGTGCTTATGTGTAAAGACCCGAAAATTTATAATAAAAAAACTTTTTATTTAAAATGGGCACTTTATGAAATTACATATGAGAGTCGGAATGTGGGTCAATCTGAAGTTTAATTTGTCTTGGGTCTTAATCGTGATACACAAGTGAATTAGATGGGTAGAAGTCCATTGGCACTATATGAGAGAGAGAGAGAGAGAGAGAGAGAGAGAGAGAGAGATCAGATTTTCCCCTCTCCCCCTTATGGCCGGCCTTTTCTCTATCTCCCTTGACTTTGCTTCAACTACACACTAATCTCTCACCCACACTCAATTTCTACTCAAATACTACATAGATCCATCATCCTCACGCATATTTAACTCAGGTTCCACATGCATTTTGCTCCGGGAAGCCATTTGCACTTGGGTTCAAGCTTTGGAGAGCTAGGGTTTGTTTTGGTTGATTTGGAACTTGATTGAAGCTCAATCTTTGAGGTAGGGGTCTCTTTCTACCTTCTCTAGGTATCTATGTGTTGATTTGAAGCATATCTTTGGTTTATTGAGCTCTAGTCTTTGATTGGGTTGTGTTCTAAAAAGCTGCCAGAAATCTGTTCGTAGTGGGCTTGGTATCAATACCAAGAATCTTGGTATCGATACCAAGAATCTTGGTATCGATACCCAGCAGTTCTGATCGTTCTCAATTTTTTTTGCTAATGGGCTTGGCATCAATACCAACAATATTGGTATCGGTACCGAATCTTGGTATCGATATTTTGTTCATCTTCCAGTCTTGCTAAGGAGGCTGGGTATCGATACCTTGGGGTTCTGAAGCCCAAAATTTTTCTTTGATTCCCGGTTGATTTGTTCGATTGTATACTTGAGTATTATTCATTGTGAAATACATCGTTTCAGCTATCCTCGTATGGTTAGTGACTTCCTTGACTTCCATGAAAATTGTGACCATCCTTGTACAGTTGGCACGTGTTAACTTAGTGCAACCGGCAATGCACTTGATTTTGAAGGAAAACGGACAATATTTAATGAGGGCACATGAAGGACACTTGAGGACATGAAATACTATATAACAAAAAATGTTAGATTTGAAATTGGTTTGTGATTACTCGAGCCACCGTTTGGTGAGTCCCGAGGCATGCCTGTGAACTCGGCAAGGGTTACGAGGCCCATGAATCTCAGAAGAGGGCTACGAGGTCCTATGTAGACGTCCTGAATGCTCGGTAGGGGTTACGAAGCCCAAAATACTCAGCAGGGGTTACGAGACCCAAGATTGTCAGTTTTTGAAAGATTGGATAACAATGGTTTTGAAATGAATGAATGAAATAGGTGATAAGTGATTATGGACTCTTGGACTTTAACAAAGGGATTTCAACAGACGAAATGACGATTTGTAACTTGGCGACACTTGAATCATCATTCGGTTTGTAACATGACACTGTATCCCTTTGTTCATATAGATAGCCTATCTATCTCATGCTTAGTTCATGCATATTCACTTAGAGCTCGTAGATATACCTCTACTGGGCTAGTGTAGCTAACCCTAACAATTTCAGGTACGCAACATTGAGCATGAGTTGGTGGGAGTGCGGTGTATGTGCATGGATGGAAGAAATCTTATGAAAGTCATTTGATCATCTTTCGTATAATATATTTTTGTAAAAGATGAACTTGTAACTTATCCTTTCCATCTTGTTTGACTTTGGATGATTGTAACAACCAAGTATTTCGAACTTGTACTAGTCATGGGGAATTGGTATTCAAACTAGACAACTTATGTGTAATGAATTTGGTACGAGAGAGGATGATTTTATGATGTTTATGAATGAAGCGGTGGTTTTATATTATTGAGAAATGTTATTTATTGAGGTTGAAAATCAAGGGCATTGCATTATGTGACATTTCTTTAAGGTCGGGGGTCTTCGTGTGATTTTGGTGAAATGTCAAGGGTTATTTTGAAAATTTTCCTATATTTTAATCGTATCAAGAATTAGTTTTGCAAGCAACAGCAAATGAAAAGGAAATGGTCCAAAATTTCGAAGTCTAAATGTGTTTTGTAGGAATGAACTAACAACCTGTTTGGATGTTTGGATGGGGGCTAAGAGGCCGGATTAATTTTGTGACCGAATTACATATCTTGGGCCCACCATTCATCCTGGGATTGGAAGGCTGTGATGGTAGGAACGGTGGTGGAGGTGGGGTTTCAGAGCAATGGAAAGGTGGTGTATGGGGAGTTTCCGGTTAGGTCGTCATTAGACGAAGGTGACCTTGGTCACCGCCGAAGTTGATGTTCGGATTTTTTTTTGTGATCCGTGAGGCCGAATTAACTTTGGGCCCGAATTACATATCTTGGGCCCACCATTCATCCTGGGTTTGGAAGGTTGTGATGGGAGGTGGGGGTTTCAGAGCGGTGGAGGGATGGTGTTTGGGGAGTTTCCGGTTTGGTCATCATTTGACGAAAGGTTGATGTTCGGATTTTTTTGTGATTTGTTTCGACTTTAGCTTTATTGTCTAGGGATACGGCTGTGGCATGTTGTGATCCTCTATCAATGATGGCAGTGAGGTTGAGATCGATTGGGTGATTTCCCATTCCTTTCCCCCAACTTGATGTACCCATCGTCAAGTTTCTTCAATAAACTTGTTACCCTTTTCAAAATCTATTTTCCATAGTAACAATTTTTTTTTATTGTACATGCAAAAAATGTATTATTTTAAAGATTAATAAAATATGGCTCAAGTTTACTAGTTTGTGTGCCACCACTAATACCAATTTATAGGTCGTCCCTAGAGATGATGGGGACAGACCTAACCCCGTATCCGACCCATTCCCCTAATTTCTTTGAAAACTGTCTCTGTATCCTACCCGTTCCTTGAAAGGGGTGGCTCTTGGGTTATGGAACCCAGAGGGTAAAGAGAGAGGCAGGTCTCCCCACAAAGGTACCATGGATGAGGAAGATGAGAGTTTTAGGAGATCACAGCGCTAAGTACTTCAAATCCGACAAGATTGACTGGCATGAGGCATCTGTACCATGACATATAGGTAAGGTTGAAGGGCGGTGTTTTAGGAATAAGCATACACTAATGGAGAGAGCATGCAGATGATGTAAGAAAAAGACACGTTTTGAGCAGTTTCAGGCAAGGAAAGCCAAGAGCAAGAGTCCCAGAAGATTTCAAAGAGGTGACTGTAGAAACTTACCAGGTTTGTTTTTATTTATTAGGATCTTTTATGGAAGATGTTTTATTTATTTTGTTTTGTTAATTATTTGAAAAAGTTGACTTGGAATTTTTTGACAGGTAGTTGGCAACAAATTTCTGATCCTCTCTTTCTTCCTTGCACTAGTTTGTACTACTTGCAACAAAGCTTCTGTTTAACTGCTAGGATGCATGCCCAATTAGAATAAGTAACTAATAAGTACATAAAAGGGAACTACAAATGCACAGATAAACAAGATAAAAATCTCTCCTGTAACCCTTGTATAGGATCAGTTTTGGTACCAGAATTGCAAAAGACAAACCGCAGGGGGAACAAGACCAGGTTAATAAACAATGTATTTCAACAACTTATAGTAGCTAAAAGAAGCGAAATATAAGCATAATCTAATGATCCGTTTCTTTCAGTTTATTAAATCGCTTTTGCCTTTATAAGGGCCATCACGAATTCCCAAATATATTTTTTCGTTTTTCCTTTATCTAATTTTTTTTTATTGAGTTCCCTGAAAGTGGGAATTAGGCACAAATACATCCATAAAAAAGACCATAAGCAAACCTTATAGGCTGTACCAAACAGGAATAGTCATCATTTACAAAGCATATCTTTTGCACATTGCAAGAAAATGAGAATGATTGTTCTATAGACTTCAAGGGGTAGGGGCAGCTTGAAAGTATCTTTCTTTGTCCGACATAGGAATTTAGCATGCTTTTCCAGCGGAGCCAAATAGACGTATCTTTTCTGCAACAACTAGTTTCATGGCTCCCTTAGCGGATGCCATAACATGGACGAGATCGTTCTGGGGGTTGTTTATAGAGTCCATGTAAGCCTTCCTTACCTCAGTGTTCACATTGAACTTCCTCACCCCCCGCTCTATGCACTCCTGTTCAAGGCAGTCGAACAGAAAAAATTGACAACCCTCAGATTCCAATCAGCAATGTTAAGTTAGGCCTTAGTTGAGTGCAATCTACAAATGTACCAGAAACACCTCAGAATTAATGCGTCATTTGCTTTGGGCAGAAAATATTCTCCAAAAGTTTCCCTCCGTAAATATTTGTTTCCTTGCGTACACTAAAATTGATAGTGCTAGTGGTTTGCACATGGGGAGTTTTGGAGGTGGTTGTAGGTGCTATGTTGATGATGATCGGGTTGAGATGTGGTGGGGGGATGGTGGCGATGCACCGATGACATTGGCAAGACCCTGGTCTGCGCCTGGAAACGGTATGCTACATTTTTTTAAATTGGAAAAAAAAATTCCACAAAAGCAACTCATTTTCGGTTGACCACTGAAAACATTGTCTGTTGACTTTCATTTTTCATCGTGTTATTAACCACTAGAGAATGCAGAAAAGGTGGTAGTTCTTCATCTTACACCCTCAACCCCTTCCTCCACCCACCACCGCCTCATCTTCACACCACCCTCCACCCGGTCCTCCTCTGCTGCCGCCACAACCCTCCTCCACCACCACCTCCTTCTCCACCCCTCCCCTTGGTCAAATCTGATGCTTTGGTGATGACAGCGCGGCCCGCGCACCCTCTGGCTAATAAAGCTCCAGAGTTTTGTAGGCGGCGACTACGGAGTTTGGCATCCTATCCCGAGTGGCGACTCGGTCTAAACTCGGAGCTTTTGATGTGACTCGGTGTGACTCAGCGGGTTGACTCGGGTGGTTTCAGATGTCGCGTTGTTTAGCCCTGTTGTCTTTTTTTCATTTATGTTTTTAGTTTTTTTGAATCTGTCTTGTAATTAGTTTCCAGGAAGTGTCGGTTTCATTTAGGCTTTCAATGTTTTGGATTGAACCGTAGGATACTATTGAGCTTGGGTAGGACCCTATGCATCGACCCTCTTATGGATCTGCGTCTGCTCTACAGTACGAGTCTTACAGCCCCATGCCCGTCGTGGTTCTTTGTGGTGTGCTCATGTCCGAGCCTTAGTAGTATCGGTTCTTTCCGTTTTTGTAATGAAATCGTGTATGTGCCGAATGGCTTGGCTTTCGGGCCTTTATTAATGACATGTCTTCCAGTTCAAAAAAAAAAAAAAGAGAATGCAGAAAAGGTTCGATTCAAAACAAACACAGCGCAACAACAGAAACTCAGAAAATCAAGCACATTTGAGACATAATAACCACTAGTATCAAGGGGTGCACCTTGACAAGTTCCCTGGGCAATCCAGAAGCTCCATGAAGAACAAGATGGACTCCCTTCTTTGAACTTAAGACGTGAAGATCCTGGACAAAGCATGTGATCAGATTAAAAGTTAGTATGGATATTCGTCTAACGGTTTGCAAAGGAACATTTAAATAATGAAATTTAAGATCCACTTGAAAATCACACAAACTGTCTTTGCAAGGAACTCTATGAATGAGCTTGTGACAATTCCATTTACCAAAACCAAGTTTCAGCAAAAATTCAACCACCATGAATTTGAATTTTCCCAACTGTTTTCTTGAACTTGTATGGCATTTTCTGAAATGCAGATTGTTAATGTTAAGTGTATCTTTTGTATCTTTTATTTTAGGCATGCAATTATATCGCAATCATATCTTTTCTCCATCTCCTATCTTAGATATAGATTTGCTTAATTCTGTATCTCCTATTTTAGGTATAGATTTTATTAAGGTAGATTCTCTAGTCTAGGGTTTTCTATTTAAACGTATTCCGTTGTATCATTTTATGCATTTAGTAATACAATCAGTCTGTTCCCTTCTCTGTTAGTTCTTAGAAGTTATCATGGTATCAAAGCGGGTATATAGGAAGATAGAGGCAAATATAAAACCAAAAGAACCTAAGCCTAACGTTACAATCAATTGGGTCGGCTACCTGAATCTCCATTGAGCTCCATCAAGAGCATCGTGTTCCAACCTAGATCCTTTTGAACTACCGCCTCCAAACTTAGTTTTGGTCTACCTCTACCATAATCATATCACTCCTCCTAACAATTGCATCTATCGGTCGACGATAGACATGTCCAAACCACCCAAATCTATTCTTTTTCATTTTATATTCTATTTGTGCTACGCGTGCCATCCCGCAAAAATTTTCGTTTCTAATTCTATCTTGCAGAGTATTACCACATCTATCTCAACATTTTCATTTCAGCTATGCTCATGTAACTCGCATGTTGTTGTTTCTTAGTAGGCTAACATTTCATGCCATATAACATGGCTAATCATATAGCGGTACAGTCCTTCAACTTTGTGAATATCCAACGGTCATACAACAATCCCAAAGAACTTTGCCACTTGGCCCATGCAACGTGTATGCATCATATCCTCCGTGATTCTCCATCCTTGCTAACAATTGAGCCAAGATGATTAAGACCCTTGCTTCATGGTAACTCCTCATTTTGGATGGTAAAGGTCACTCTATCAACACTAGCACTTTGACTACCATTAAACTTAAACTACATGTACTCCATTTACTCATACTGATCCTAAATTCTTTTGACTCCAATTCTTCTCTCCCAGCTTCTACTTTAGCATCAACAACTCCTCTAGTTTCTTCAACTAAGGCAAAATCATCTGCAAACAACATCCACCGGACATGGGATATTATATACATTCCTATATATGTCTAGTCAATTCATCCATAACTAAGGTAAAGAGTAAGGGCTCAAAGCGAACTCTTGGTGTAATCCTAATGTAATTGAGAATTTGCTTGTTTCCCCACTGGGGATCTAATAGCGGTCACAACATTCTTATAAAATATGCAGCACAAACACGGACAAAGGATAAGGGAATTCTAACAAAATGGGGATACGGTCACAGCAGGGGATACGGCAATGTGTATGTATGTGTGTAATTTCATACTAATATAAGCAATACATTAAATGCACTGATATATACTTAATATGTTTACCATGAAAAAACTAAAATGAAATACATATATAACCCTGTTGTGTCCTGTAGTATCGCTGTTGTGTCCCACTCCAAAAAATCAATCAAATTCGTTGCTCATTCATATCCTTATTTATATCACTATACCCTTTTGTCACATCCTCTCTCCAAGACCCAACATATGACGTATCTAGGCAACTTTAGGTATGCTTTTCTAAGTCTATGAAACTACTTGTGAATCCATACAACTTTCGTTCTTCCATTTCTTTGTTCAATAACATTTTTTTAAACTCTTCGATCTTTTTTTTTAATATTTCATCTCTTTATTCATTCAACTCACTGTTACAAACAAAGCGGAAGGACTTCTACTGGAATCCCCATCTAAATTCACAATGTTTAGTTCGTATATATAACTATAGAATATCTAATATCCCATATATAAGTCTTTCATCCATAATGTAAACCAACTATTCCGCTCGTAGATTAAAATATTAAATCGATTCTCCAATCATTCGTGAAGGTCCTCCTTTTTCTCCCTGTATTTTTTGAGTAATCTCCTTAACAAGTAAATTGCTTCCATAAGTGATCTACCAGGCATAAACTCAAATACATTCTCCAATACAGTTATCACTATTCTTAGGCTATGCTCAACAATTCTTTCCCAAAGCCTCATGTATGGCTTTTCAATTTAATACCTCTATAGTTATTGCAAATTCCAATATATCCTTTATTCTCATATATAGCTGCTAAGATACTCTCTCACCACCCGTTAGGCATCTTTCCAGTCAGATAATCTTATGGAACAACTTTGTCAACCGCCACACTCCCATGTCACTCAGCCTCCTCCACAACTCCATAGGAAAACATCTAGTCCAACAACCTTGTGCAGTTTTATCCTTCTCACGTTCACCACTTTAGGTATTTGTACTCTGCGATAGAGCATATACTCTTGGCCCCCATTTCCACTAGAATAGCTTGAACCCTCTTCGCTTAGGTTCTCCTCATGCTTCTTATTCAACAGTCCAAACTCCAAAGTAGTTTTTCCATCTAACCCATGATCTCCTCATCTTTGTTAACACCCCGCCATCGTCATCTTTTATGAACTTAACTTGTGAAAATTTTAGTTTTCGTTTCTCTCCATTCGGCAAGATTAATATTCTTCGCCCCATTTTTACTATGCAGTTTCGCATAAAAATCCTCAAGAGATCACGCCTTAGATTCCCCCACGGCTTTTTTAGCCCCCTTACAGCCTTGTTTATGGCTTATAAAATTGCCTCCATTTTTCTATTATTCTACCGATTTTTAAGCATTATTTTTTCGCTTATACTATGGCCTACATGTCATGCCATGTATTGCATGGCCCGGTGACACGCACATGCCTTTTTTGGAGTATTTTGGTCAACTTTTCGGCCATCACCCATAGGATGTGCTAGCACGAGGCATTGAAGCCAAACGACCAAGGTTTCGATCCCGGAGAGGGAGCCTAAGAAACAATTACCACATCCAAGGAAGGAAATTACTCAATCCTAACACGGGGAGGTAGTGACAATAGATAATAATACCAGGTTGAAGAAGAACAGAAATTTCCGTAAGGAACAGAAGGGTAAAAGCTCGTTTGATTATGATTTTTAGTACAAATACGAACCGTGAAAGCGTGGCCTAGACCTTGTTAGTCCACCACCAGGTCTCTTCCGAGGTGGGACTTCTCCCTTTTGAGTCTCCAAGAATTTTTAGCTATACTCTTCTAATGCAATCTGCTATCACATTTCACATTGTCTCACTGTTGTCTTCCAAATCCCTTATTACTTCTTTTAACACCTTGCCTCCAAACTACTTCAAATTCTCCCCTCACAGACGCCAACATCTAGTTTGTGGGCTTTTACTTTCTTTCTTGATTCTCTGCAGACGTCCCAAACAAGTACCAAGGATTACAAGCCTTTCCTGTGACATCAAACACTATCCAGGTATATACTTACAATATTTACCTACAAAAGCGGTTAGCGCCTCTAATTACTAAATAGTCTATTTGACTTTTATTAGACCCGGTCTTTAAAGGTGATTAGGTGCTAATCTCTCTTCTTGAAGAAAGTGTTTATAATTCTTAGATCTGAAGCCACGGAAAAGTCCAAGATCCTCTTCCTAGCTTCATTTTGAGGGCCAAAACCACCACGGATTGTCTCATATCCTTGTTTAGCCTACATGTACGTGTCCGTTGAAATCACTGCCTACAAATATCTTCTCCCTTAAAGGTATCCCTTGCATCATCTCATCCTTTTTTATCCCAAAATTGTCTCTTTGCATAATCTCCAGACCAACATAGGGTGCCTATGTTTACTATATTCTCTCCAATAACAAGTGTAACTAAAATAATCATGTCTCCTTTTCTCATGACCACAGAATCCATAAGGTGTTTAGCTACAACCATTCCCACCCCATTCCTAGGTCTATCCTTCCCAGTATAAAAATGTTTATACCCGATGTAGCGGCCGGGTCCATAAGGGCCAATAAAGGCCAACCCTGTACACTAAAGAGTAAAAGGATCACATCCTCAGAATTAGCAAAATCGAATGCGAATCAATCCGTCTTCCCCTCGCCGAGCAAATGGTGCTCTCGGCTCACGGCGACGTGGTCTACATCTTGACGAATATGAATTGGATTTGAATGGAGCCTTCCGAGGGCGGTGGCATTGCTGGAGCACGGCTCTCGGTGCAGCTCTCGGGAGGACCTCCGAGGGGCTCTCAAGGAGCTCCACGCTCGGCATGATGGTCGCCCGAGCGCCCCACGGCCGAGTCGATTGACGACGGTTTACTGGGGGCTCGGAGACCGCATCTACCCCTCGACTGTGTGTCAGGTACGTTAGGCAGATCATGATGGATCATTAAATGCGGCAGTCACTATCCTGCCACCGCCGCCGGCAAAATCACGTGGGTGATGGGGAATGTCTCGAGGAGAAGTTGACCCTTCAGACCCATGTGACATGACGTCAGCCGAAGCGTGGCGTCTGCAACAGAGATTGAGGTCACATCATCTGTCATTCCTGGTACGGACGACAGGCGTGTGAGGGGTTCCGAGCGCGTGTGAGGCACGCCCCCCCTTCGGCTATAAATACTCAACCCAACTACCACAATGGGTATTCCTCTCTCCTCATTCAATACTCTCTTAACTCCAATTCTCCCTCTAAGTTTCCGGCATACTTCTTCTTCTCCGGTTACTTTAACCATCGGAGTGCCTTCCCGAACCACCACCGTCCGGGCTAGGCACTAACGTGGTTGTTCACGCGTGCAGGTCATCTTCTCAATCAAGCAGCTAGGGTTCAGGCGAGGTTCAACCACACTACCACCTTTCACTCCACACCAAAAGGTTCAAAGAGATTATTCCGGCGAAAGCACCCCCACACCCGATATTCTCTATTTTCTTAACTTTCCCCCCAACTTACTTAGTCTCCTGTAAGCAAGCTATACTAATGATGCTCCTAATATACCATAAACAAACTAACCCCATGGTATAATGCTCCTCCTAATATAATCAACTAACTTCATGGTTTTGACGGTCAAAGACCCTATACTAGAGCTAGCGAGCCTAAGCTCATGATCTTGGGATAACATCTTTCTTGGGCTCGTCAAGGTAGATGCGAGAACCCTTGCTTATATTTGCCACACCCAAGCACCGATGCAATGCCACACCGAGGCAAGCACAACGGTCAAACGAATGGAATGCCCAAGCATAAGTCATAGGTATAATCAGATTCATGTCATAAGGATCTAAGGGGGGTTTTTCGTGTGGTTGTCAACTACCTAACCCACGACAACAAAATAAAAAGTATTTACTTGTCAAAAAAAAATAAAAAGTATTTCACCAACGGATCCTAATGAAAATCAATCAAAATCCGTAAAATCATGGAATTGTTTCCTCTCCTAACGAGCTACACATGGCAACTTTTTGTTCCCCATCAACTGGTTATAATGACCAACATATTTCTTATATGGATTATTTTCTCACTATTCAATACAAACGACGTAGCTTGTCAATCCAATAAACAATGAAAAGACTGGGTAAAACAAAGACGATCAAAATTGACCTTAAGCAAATCAAGTCTGAGATTAGGGCCACTTGGAGGGTATTTTCCATGGACATTGCCGATACACACTGCCAAAGCATCTATACCAGTCTCATCAATGAATTGCTCAGCCTGAAATTCATATGGAGCCAATATTTCAACTAATGCTAGGAACATTATTCATAAGGAGAAGGATATTTAACCAGCTGAGTAATAAAATTTGAAGACCTGCTCAACGTTAGTCATTCGCCCTTCATATTCTTCAACAGTCAAGTCATCTTCAGTTCCCGATAATCTCCCCAATTCAGCCTCCACCATCATACTTTTTGAGTGAGCCAAGAATGAAACAAATTTTGTGTATGAAACATTGTCCTTGAAGGGAAGGTGCGAACCATCTACCATTACAGAATCAAATCCCTAGCAAGATTAAAAATGCAAAGTCCATATGATCGGTAAATTACTGCTTAATACCAAAACCGAGGGTATATGCACCCATTAGAAACAGAAAGCTTACTTACCAACTCAAGAACTTCCACCAATTCTTTCTTGGAATTTCCATGATCAAAATGAACAGTGATTGGAACCTGTTGGCATGATATCTACTCATTCTCGCAAAAGATTAACTTACATGTAGACAGTTAAAAAATGCCATGTATTTTAGCGGTGTCATGAGATTTTACAGATTGGATTATCAATCGGAAAACTGAAATAAACCAAACCAAACCGAGCCTTACGTCCCAATCAATTGGGGTTGGCTACACGAATCCTTTTTCTCCATTGAGTTTTGTCAAGTGTTGCTTGTTCACTTAGACCTAGTAGACTCAAATCTTTGCGCACTACCGCATCTAATGTCAATTTGGGTCTTCCCCACCCCGAAGCGTTGCTACCCAAAGCTATCCTATCCGCTCTCTTAACTACTGCATCTACTGGTCTACGGTAGACATGCCCAAACCACCTTAGCCTATTTTCCCTCAACTTCTCCTCTATAGGTACTACATCTACCATTTCGCAGACTGTTTCATTTCTAATCCTGTCTCGTCTAGTCTTACCACACATCCACCTCAACAATTTAAAAACTGAAATATGAAGATATTTTGATTTTCAGGTATGACATTAACAATACAAAAAAAATCCTCATACAGGGCATTTAGATTTGGAAAAGCGGACTTTGAAATGATGCAACTGCAACTCAACTGAAAAAGAAGATATCTCTGAGTTTGATAATCTTTTGGTTTGTACTCTTCAAACAAAGGAAACCTAGACCATTAAACACAATACAATGCTTTCAAACCTAGGTAGGCAGATTACTCCCCGAGAAACAATGTTTTATTTTTAATCCCACGATAACCATAGTAAACTTGAACTTTTTGGTCCAAGGTTATAGTTTGCTTCAAATTCAAACCACTCCCCTAATGGCATGATCAAACAATCCTTATTTTCTTCCTTTTGTAATTTGTTATAGTTTTCCACTTCTATTTTATCTAATGGCCACTTACGAAGGCTTGTTCGGCAGCAGCGATGCAACATGCAACTAAGGGAATTCCCCCTTGCTTCAAGGCGCTAGGATGGATCTGCGAAATAAGTAGCAACCTCATTAATAAGACTAAAATATCCAACAAATGAAGATGGAGAATGCATCATCTAGCTCTTCATTTTCAGTATTAAAACAATAAAAATGTCAGGTTTCCTTTCACATAAGAAAGGGAAGACTGTAAATTTGCTCTCCCGAATGACGCTTACAGTTTGCGTACATGCTCCAAAGGTAGAAGCCATCACATGAACACAATTGTGGTGGGTTCGCATCATGGCATCCTCATTGTTTATAAGCAAATAAAATGAACAAATAATGTAATGTAGTACATCTCCGAAATTTGTTACTTTTTCCAAGTCAAAAGTACATTTGGTTAAAAAATGTATCTTCTAGAAGGGCAGAATTAAACTCATCAAAATCATAAAGATCCAAATTACTAATCTTCTTCTCAGCTTTAATTCCCTAAAAATGGGTAAAAGTCTTTGTTGAGCCCTAGAAGCTATTTGTCCTGTTGGTAAGAGTATATTCCAGAATATTAAGTGACCAATTGGCTGTCTTAGCAACATTAGTCTCTTCCATTGTTATTTAAGGCAAGAGGCACAAAGGTCTCTTGGGGTCTAGGGACAAGGCGGAAAGCAAGGTGCACCTAGGCAAGAAAATAACAAAAACAGCATGCACAAGTACTTCAAATAATAAACACCAAAACGATGAATTTTAGCAAGTTCACCATTTCAAAATCAACAAAAATATCTCCCGAATGGCAGATAGTCAACAATTGGATAGACAAGAACTGAAAGTTCAAATTCAACAAAAACTTAAAAACAGGATGGTAAGCACGGAATAACTGTGGAAACATACCTAGTATTTTGTAGAAGCTGGTTTTTAGTCTTAGTTCACCATATTACAACACGGATATATAAGACTTTTAGTCAATATTTATCTATTCGCGTGAAGTATAATTTAGGGTTAGCATTAATTAGGGTTTCATTGTTAGGGTTTCCGTTAAATTGTTATTTATCTTTTATGTTTAGGGTAGTTTAGTCTTTTTGTATTATTAGGTTTCGTAGGTTTTTACTTAAGCATTGGTTCTTCTAACATCTAATATATCAGATATATGCAATGTACTAGTCCGGTTCTCTCTCTCTCTCTCTCTCTCTCTCTCTCTCTCTCTCTCTCTCTCTCTCTCGTTTTCTCTTTGCTTGGATTTGTATCATGTGAAGTATAATTTGGGGTTAGCATTAATTAGGGTTTCATTGTTAGGGTTTCCGTTAAATTGTTATTTATATTTTATGTTTAGGTAGTTTAGTCTTTTTGTATTATTAGGGTTTCGTAGGTTTTCTATGTAAGCATTGGTTCTTCTAACATCTAATATATCCGATATATGCAATGCCTTGGTTTGTGTAAGTTTCGTAGAGAGAGAAAGAGGAGTAAAGGTATTTTCTCATTACTATCAAAGCAAGACTATACATCAACATGTATACACAGGTAAAAGAACTATGACTAAACTACCCTTAGGAACTAAATACATAACAAATAAACCCCTATAACTTAACACTCCCCCTCAAGTTGGTGCAAAGATATCTCTCAAGCCCAACTTGAACACAATGGGGTGAAAACTTTTACTACTCAGACCCTTAGTAAATACATCAGCTAACTGGTCTTCAGATCTCACAAAAGGCATGCAAATCAAACCGTTGCCCAGCTTCTCCTTTATAAAGTGTCTGTCAATTTCAATATGCTTCGTTCGATCATGTTGGACAGGATTATGAGCAATGTTTATGGCAACCTTATTATCACAGTAGAGCTTCATAGGACCATGATCAGGGAATCCCAAATCACGCAATAAGGTTTGGAGCCATAAAAGCTCGCAAACACCATGAGCCATAGCTTTGTACTCGGCCTCATGGATCTAGCTACCACGGACTGTTTCTTACTCCTCCAGGTAATCAAATTCCCTCCAAGGAAGGTGCAATAGCCAGAAGTAGATCGCCGATCATCAATAGAACAAGCCCAGTCTGCATCAGTGAAAGCTTCCAATCTCAAGTGACCATGATTAGAGAACAAAACTCCTTTACCTAGGGCAGATTTAAGATACCTCAAGATACGATAAACTGCATCAAGATGACTAGTACGAGGTTCATGCATGAACTGGCTCACAACCCCCACAGCATAGGAAATATCTGGTCTAGTGTGAGATAAGTATATCAAGAGACCCACAAGTCTCTGATATCTCTCCTTTTCTGTAAGCTCCCCCACATTGCTATCAAGATGATGGTTGGCCTCAATGGGAGAATCAACTGGCTTACATCCCAACATACCACTTTCTTCCAAGAGATCAAGGATGTACTTCCTTTGAGAGATAAAAATTCCTTTGTCAGATCTAGCCACCTCCATTCCAAGAAAGCACTTCATAGACCCCAAATCCTTAATCTCAAACTCTTGAGCAAGAAGAGCTTTAAGGCTACCAATCTCATTCACATCATCACCTGTCATGATTATGTCATCCACATAAACAATAAGAATGGCAATCTTACCATTACTTCTCTTGATGAACATAGTATGGTCAGCATGACTCTGTTTGTATCCAAATCTCAGCATGGCTTTGTGAAACCGGTCAAACCATGCTCTAGGAGATTGGTTCAATCCATAGAGTGCCTTCTTCAATCTACACACCTTTCCCTCGGTCTGAGATGAAGAAAAACGCGGTGGAATAGCCATGTACACCTCCTCCTCTAATTCGCCATGGAGGAATGCATTCTTCACATCAAACTGGTGAAGAGGCCAATTTAAATTGGCAGAACAAGAGAGTAGAACTCGCACAGAGTTCATCTTCGCTACAGGGGCAAACGTCTCCTCGTAGTCAATACCATAGGTTTGTGTGAAGCCCTTGGCAACAAGTCTTGCCTTGTATCTCTCAACTGTCCCATCAGCTTTGTGTTTCACAGTGAACACCCATTTGCACCCCACAGGTTTCTTCCTTCTTGGAAGAGATACTAGCTCCCAAGTGTCATTCCTTTTTAAAGCCGTCATCTCCTCTACCATAGCTCCTTTCCACTTAGGTATCATGAATGCATCCTGCCAATTCTGTGGAATAGAAATAGAAGAAAGAGACGAAACAAAAGCACGATGCAAAGGAGATAAATGGTCATAAGAAACAAACTGAGAAATGGGATGTTGAGTGCATGATCTAACTCCCTTTCTAAGAGCAATAGGAGCATTAAGATCATCAACAACAGTAGGGAAAGGATCATTACCAGATAAGTCAGCTGAAGAGTCAGGAACTGGAGTAGGTGATGAAGATTGGAAAAGTGGTGCCGCACATGTAGGCTTGCCTTTTTTCTTGCGAGAAAAGGTCTGCAAATTTGACCTATCCAGTCTTTCCCGAACATCATGCTCTGCTCTTTCTGCAGGTAAAGGTTCTTTCTCCCCCTCACCATGACAAGGTAAAGGATAAGGCCACGACTCAGGAGTATGAAATGTCAACATCTCTTCCTGTCTATCATTCTCCCCCTGAAGAGATGAAGTGGATAGAGGATAAAAGGATTCTGTTTCCCAAAAGGTGACATCCCTGGACACATACATTTTGCGAGAGTGCGGGTCATAACATTTATAACCCTTCTGAGTGGGAGAATAGCCAAGGAAAATACACTTGCGGGCTTTGGGATCCAGCTTACCACCTGGGTGCTTAGGAGCATGAACAAAACACACACAACCAAAGACTATGGGTGGGAGAGATGAGACCCGAGAACAACCTAAGAGGAACTTAATTGGAGTTTGGAACTGAAGAACACTAGATGGCATGCGATTGATGAGAAAAGCTGCAGTAAGGACAGCTTCGCCCCAAAAATGTTTAGGGACATTCATGGTGAACAATAAAGAGCGGGCTACCTCAGCAAGATGGCGATTCTTGCGTTTGGCAACTCCATTTTGTTGTGGAGTGCCAACACAAGAAGTTTGAAAAAGAATACCAGAATCATTAAGATATGCCCGAAAAGTCCCATCTATATACTCAGTCCCATTATCACTACGGAACACTTTAACATTGGCATCAAACTGAGTACGCACCATTTGGTGAAAAGATTTAAAGCACGAAAAAACCTCATTTTTGGCTTTTAGTAAATACACCCAAGTGACACGAGAATAACAATCAATAAAGGTCACAAACCAACGATAACCAGACAGAGATGTGACAGGAGAAGGACCCCAAACATCAGAATGAATAACCATAAATGGCGAATCACTTCTTTGATTGACAGGAGCATAAAATGAGCGTTTATGTTTTGCAAGCTCACAAGCTTCACAAAGGAACCGACTCCGAGGACATTGCTTAGCCAAACTAGGGAACAATTTTTCTAGAATTCCAAAAGATGGATGACCCAATCTACGATGCCATTGATGTAACAAGGGAAGAGCTGAACCTGTATCTGCTGCAAGAGCTTGACCACATGACAAAGGTGGACAAACTGGATTAGGTGCAGACTCCAAAAAATAAAGGCCCCCATGAGCTTTACCACTGCCAATTGTCCTCCCCGTATCCAGTTCCTGAAAAACACAATGTGTAGGAAAAAATGTTACGGAACAATTTAAGGATTGGGTACGACTACTAACAGATAGAAGGTTAGTAGAAAAATTTGGAACATGAAGAACTGAGGAAAGAGAAATGGTTGGAGAACAACGAATAGAACCTGTCCCCGAAATAGCTGATAAAGAACCATCAGCTACTCTAACCTTATCCCTACCAGAACAAGTAGAGTAGGAATCAAAAAAGGACGAACAACTTGTCATATGATCCGTAGCACCAGAATCTATGATCCACGGAAGAGAGCTAGGTGCAGTAGAAGCATTAGCATGTATCTCTTTGTGAGCAAAGAAATCAGAGGCATTGGAAGTGGAAGTGGAAGTGGAAGTAGAAGCAGTGATAGATGGAGCGTCAAGCCTAGCCAATAGGCACCTCAGAGTTTGTAACTCCTCCCGAGAAAGAGGACAACCTTCATTTCGAAGCTGACCAAGAGCATGTTTTGGAACCATCATCATCTCAGCAGCCACACAAGACTCGAATAAACAAGCCCAAGTGAATTTTCTTGGTTACCCGGTCAACAGCAAACTCAACAAAGCGAAGCAATCCAAACAGTGAGTCACTGAAACTTAGTTAGCTCAGTCCCAAGCAAGCCTTAAATCAGTCTCAAACAGCCCACAATCACCAATAATTATTGTAAAGACATCCAAATCGCAATAACATACAGCAATCGAGACAACTCGTACAAAATGAAACCTGTACTCGCAGTAACCACTGGGTTGAGCTCAAAATCACTGATTTGAGTTACGAAAACAAGTAATCAAAGACCCAAAAGACTTGATCAAGTGCCGATACAGTAGATAGTAGGTAGAAAACACTGTGGAGGCCCAAAAAAAGGAGGTTTGCAGCTCTAAATCACTAATTCAAAGTCTGAAAAATGGCAGTCCTGGTCTGAAGCACTGTTCCGATGGGTTGTACAGTAAAAACGAGCACTGTACACACAAACCCAGAGGATTTCGGACACCCCAGTGATTTTACGAGCATAAAAAAAGATGCACCGAGACCTAAGAACACTCACCGGAGGTCGTACAAGGGTCGCCGGAGGACAGCGAGTGTTGTACGACGGCGAGTGTTGTACGGTGGTCGCCGGAGGTCGGCGAGTGTCGTACAGTGGTCGTCGGTAACAACCCAGAGAAAAACAAGCTAACCCAGTGAATTTCGGAGACAAATAGTGGTAACCCAGTGGATTTCAAGCATCATCAGGAGTCGTCGTGGCCAGAAAGGGGCTCGCCGGAGGTCGTACTGAGTCGCTTGAGGGAGTACAGTACTCGTCGGAGGTCAGAAGGTGAGTTCGACCAAGACCCAGTGGCTGAAACGAAGTCGTCTGAGATCCTCGGTGCTGAGATACACAAACCGGATCCTCAGTGCTGAGATACACAAACCGACCTACCCACTGGCTGAAAAAAAACTCCAACGATCGACTAAAATGGAAGCGACAAACGTCGGTTGGTCCTCTACGCAGACGATCGATGCTCTGATACCATGTAAGTTTCGTAGAGAGAGAAAGAGGAGTAAACGTATTTTCTCATTACTATCAAAGCAAGACTATACAGCAACATGTATACACAGGTAAAAGAACTATGACTAAACTACCCTTAGGACTA